>VXBZ01008231.1:348321-476047 GCA_013399135.1 Heliornis fulica
TGCCCCTGTACTCGGTATTGGTGAGGCTGCACCTCGAGTACTGTGTCCAGTTCTGGGTCCCACACTACAAGAAGGACATCGAGGTTCTGGAGCACGTTCAGAGAAGGGCAACCAGGCTGGTGAAGGGTCTGGAGGGCAAATCTTATGAGGAGCAGCTGAGGGAGCTGGGGTTGTTTAGTCTGCAGAAGAGGAGGCTGAGGGGAGACTTTGTCACTGCCTATAATTTTCTGAAAGGAGCTTGTAGAGGCGTGGGCGATGGCCTCTTCAGCCAAGTGATAGGACAAGGGGAAATGTCCTTAAGCTGCGCCAGGTTCAGATTAGATGTTAGGAAAAGTTCTTCACTGAAAGAGTTGTTGGGATGTGGAACAGGCTGCCTCCTCCCTGGCAGTGTTCAAGGCCAGGTTGGATGGGGCTTTGGGCAACCTGGACTAGTGGAGGGTGTCCCTGCCCATGGCAGGGGTGTTGGAAAGAGGTGGTATTTGAGGTCTCTTTCAATCTGAACCATTTTATGATTTTTGAGAGCAGTTAGTTCAACTAAAAGATGATGCATTTCTATTTTAATGATGTTTTCCAAGCAAATACATTGAACAAAAGATACAATGATCAGATTCAGGAGTTCCTACTTGTGGAAATTGGACTAGAGTAGCAAGAGAGAAAAGGTGTGATTCTGTTAACCCAGGAAGACCTTTACAGTCAAAGTAGAATATTGTTGCTGAGACTGCTGCTGAAGCTGGGTATGTCAAATGCATCAGAGGATGCTTAAGGTTAGATGAATCTCAGCAAAGATCGTATACCGGAATAAAGCTACCATTAATGTGAATGCAAATACACTTTTTTCTTAGATGGGGTCTGCTGTTTGCAGTTTCCATTTAGAGTTAGCATTATTTTTTTTTCTATAATACCTTTTTAAAGAGGTGTTTCCTGAGGGTTAACAAATATAAATATGGTACTCACTTGTCCCATTTGCAGGTGTTTTTCTTGTTACTTAGCTCAGTGGAGTAAATTTTTTTTTAATTAACTGTCAAGTTCATGATCATCGCAAATAGTAAAATACTTACGATATTGTCACTGTAAAAATTTAACAGGATTGTGTTACTCTTTACATCATCTTGCCAGCCTTTCTACCAAGGAGTTAAGTGATTTATGTGCTGGGCATGTTTATAGACTTCTGTCAGTTTTACTATAAATTAAATAAAGCACATGTAAATGGCCTATTTGTCCCTGTTTTTTTGTAAAGGGTTCATTTACTTCTGCCTGACCATGCCAGATGAAAGGGAGATCTGTTGTTTGGAGTTGCAGCCCCATATGCTGCATAAGCTCAATTATGTGTTTGGAAGCTTGGCACTATAAAACACAGTGGCTTATGAAGCCTCTTCAGTAATGTTATTGAAAAGCACTTGTCATTTGACACAAGTTGTTGAGGTATTAAGTGCTTGTATAATTTTGAACAAACAAACATTTATATGGATTAAGTTGATTCTTATATACTTGAATACTTATATACCTGCATGATTATATACTTATATACTCATGTGTTACTGAAATTTCTGAGCTTCAGCTCTGGTAATCCAGAACTACTCTGTTAACAGTCAAGTGACACATTAGAAGAGTTGCAGTGGAGGCAAGTTGTTAGGTTGTTCTGCTTGGGAATTTTTGGAGTGGCCTTTTTTTAAATCCCTGTTGCTGCCCCAAAGTGTAAAAGTAAGTCTGCCTTTCTCAAGTCTTGTGCTTCGTACTTGGAGTCAGTTGGAGTTTTCAGAAAAAAAGAGCTGTGATTTACCCTGCTGTCTTTAGCTTCCTGAGGAGACCTAAGCAGGCTCTGTGCTGCGTTGTCGGTGTAGAAGGTTGTGCATGATTGCTGTTGGAAAGATTTCTTTATTAATAATAGCTGTAGAGCCTTGGCTGAGATTGTTCAAATACTAAATGAGTTCTGTCAGGTAGTCAGTCTCAAGAAGTATACAGTTATTTATTGTATGCTGTGCATGTGCTTATTATCCCAAATAATGTACTGCAGAGAGTGCTCAAATCGCCTTTCAACCAGCAACATCTTAGGGTTTAATTAACTTTGCTGATTTTTTTTTTTTCTGCCCAGTAACTTTGCCTAAACGGACTTATTCTAAGTTCACATTTTTGTCTCCTTTGCTGTTTTACTTTGTCTGATTTTCTTCTAAGTTTGTTCTGTAGAAAATAGAGAAACAAATATCACATGTAGATGAAATGTTTTTTACACTTGAATAAGTCAAAATACATTTCATCCTAAAAAAAAAAATTCTCTAAATTATATGTTTTGTTTAAATGCATGAAAATAAATAGTCCTATTTATCTTTAGAATACTACTGTCAAAGAGAATTTGCAAATTAATAACAGGAGACTTGATTTTAATTTAGTGCTGCTCTTTCCAAAACAAGTATTTTTGATATTGTAAATATTCATATGTAGTATGGTACTGTTGTTATTTATACACAGAATCATTTTCACTGTGCTTTCCTGAAAGCTCTGTTACCTTGCATGTTGCTAGTCTAGAAATTTGGAAAAACTGTTGCAGTCTTTCTGTATTCAGATTGGAATAGGTGCTAAACTTCTGTCTGCCAACCAAAAAATAATGTAAAAAGGAAGTGAGGGGCAGGGAATCTTGGTGCAAGTCACATTGTATAGATTTAATCACAGATCCCAAAGGAGTACAAGAAGCCAATTCCAAAGTGAAGGTTGATTTCAGCTATCTTTTCGTTAGTTGAATACTGTCCTTGCCTTTGAACTGAAGGTGGCCTTATAGCTTTGTGCAATAGAATAATTTAGGTCATTGCCTTTAGAATGGCCATAAAAAGCTAAAAAGAGCTTTTTATTATTTCATTTCTGTAACAGTGGGGATTCTACCTAAATGCAATTTAATTTGAAGGACTATAAAGTGAGGAATGGTATGATTTTTAGGACATTATGTCTCCACCATCTCTCATCTGTGGAAGTTCCTTTTTGCATCCTGTTCTACAGGGGTTTGTGAAAGAAGCAGCCTTAGTCCTTCCTTTCTTTCAGCACTTGACACTCCTGTAAGCCAGCTATTGATGCAGCATTATGGAAAGTTTATTACTACTGTGTGGTTACAGTTAGATTTATTCTGACCCCAGTTGTATTTTTTTCTGTTTATTTCTAGGAATTCAGAACACGATGAATTAATTAAAGCTGTTTTGAGTGTTTTGTGAGGTCTTGTCGTCTTGTGACAGTCAGTGATTGATTTACAAGCACTGCAAGGCTGAGCACTAGCTGTAAGGTCATTGGAGTTAGAGGCAGTTTAATTCAAAGCAGATTTTTTTTTCAAGTAAAAAATGATTTTTTTTTTTATAGGTTAGAGCTATAGGGGATAGGAGGTGATTGGACTTGGTATGTTTCATTGGCTTGGAAAATGCTCAGTAGCAGTTTGAAGTGCTGTAGAGAAATAATGGGCTTGTATCACCTGGTCTCTTTCATTTGTATTGTCTATACATGTAGTCTTTATATAGTCTGTTTTTCATTTCTAGTCTTCATGCATGCATTATGTCCATAAATTGAGCTTTACCATGAGATCTGTGTATATATACAACTACTTATCTGAGTGGTTAATTGAAATCTTGGATATACATCTGTCAGGCAGGCTAAGGGTGCATGGGAATTGTACAACAGAAGGTTAAACAGCTAATTTTCCTTTTGCCTTGACTTTTAAAATAATCTAAGCTTTATCATGTTATTTTAATCAGAGAAACTATGTGCACATAACTAATTTTTTTTGTAGAGTTTTGTGTAAGCTTTTCGGCTTTTTTTCCTGAGTGATTTTTGATTATCGGTACTGGGGAGAGTCACAAATTTAAAAAAAAAAAAAAAGTAATAACAATTCTGTGTCTTCACAGCTTTTATAGTGGTAAGGATTATAAATTCTTTCAGTCAAGACCAACAGTCAGCTAGCTGTTTACTGTGAATTCAATTTATGCAGAGCTAAACTCATTAAGTGTCAGTAGGTGAAGTTTGTACATCTGTCTGAAAGACGCGTTCCTTCCTATATCTCATGTAAAACGTTTTCCCACTGGCAGTTACTTCAGCATTTTGTAACTGGCTTTCTCAATTAAGCTGTGTATACCGCCCTCCCCATCAGTTGTTTTTCGAAAGCCGTGTGATGTTTTGTGATAATTAACCTCTATGTGTGAATGTATAATTTATTTTATGCAGAATGAATATGCTGAGTGTTTTAATGGGGAACTAATGAACTTTTCATTGAAGGAGAAAGCTGAGATTTTACTGTAGACAGACAGGTTTAATGTCTGGAACGGTATGAGGAAATCCAGTGTGATGCTATTTTTCTCATTTCAAAGAGGAAGAGTTTGCAGACAAGCAGAATAGCAGCGTGAGAAGGTGGTTCATGAATTGAAGCCTAATTTTCAGTGATTGCCTGTTTTTACAATGTTAAGTAGAACATGAAGCTATGTTCAAAAAGACATTTAGGATTACCTGCGTACTGCCCCGGTTCTGACAGAAATCTGCTAAATCTGATCCTGTATTCTAGTAACCGCAGTTGAACTGTGTTGCATGCCAAACTGGACTGGGGAACACTAAGAACTGACAAGGATCTCTCTTTGGCATTCTTACATTGTAGCTGAGAGAGATTCCTGTTCAACAGGTGTAAAACTGAAGCACAAGGGTGAAGGCACTGAATTTATTTCTTAGATATATGCCAAGCTTAAAGATATTAAGTATCTACAAGGGCCTTTGAAGGCACATGTTTTCTGTGCGTAGGTATCTTGTGTGTCTGGGTAATGAATGCATGAGTGGCTGATTTCAAGGGGATGTATTGAGCTCTGAATGAATGTCTGTAATAGGAGGAACTCTGTGGTACCAGCTGTTGGTATCATGTCTAGCTGTTGTCCATGGCTATGTCTGCTTTCCTTCTATGACCAAAAAATTGCAACTATGGATTTTCTGTCCCAAGTGATTTAAGAGTCCAGTAGCTAGTACCGGTTTTGTGCGTCTCTGAAAGATGGATTCATTCAGAAAGCTGAGCACTGCAGGTGTTCAGTTTGTAAGTTTGAAGTGACTGCTGAATTACCTTTTAAAGAGGAAAATGAAAAGGTATTTTAAGAAATAGTTCAAACTGTACAAAATGCAAGAATTGAACCTCACAAGGGGAGTCTCTGTTCTCCTGGCTGTTTTTCAGTCAGATACCTCATCAGTGGTTTATCATTAAAAGTGGAATTGGCATGTTTCTCAGAGAACCATTTTTTAAAAATCCAGCTTGTACAGATTTTACATTTCAATTTCTAAAAATGACAAGGTATTCCAGTATTGCTAGATACCAGTAGAACTAAAGAATTGCACTCAGAAAATGTTCATAGTTTATGCTGCAAGTTATTTTTTTTTAGTTGAATGTATTATAAGAACATAAAATCACGCTGAATCAATCTGATGTGCTAATTATTTTGAGGGCATTTGCAGGAACGGAAGTCTATGAGACTGAGTAAATCTTTAATTTCTCGCAGTTCATCCTAATTGCCTTAAGTTAAAAGTTCCATTTGGTTTTTAGTTTGTAAAATTTTTCTTCCTTTTTTTTTTGGGGGGGGTGTATATCATGCACTCTTTTGTTTAAAATGCTTGAAATATGGAACTTTCAAAACTTTTTTTTAAAGAAAAAAGTTTTACTTTTTATTAGAAGACAACAATGCAAAGGCATTGCATTATTGATGAAGAGAAAACTAGGCACATTTTTGGCCATGTATTGTTTTCCTGTAAAATTTATCTTCTATGATTTTATTATAGCCAATATAATCATAGCAGCATTAAAAATGAATATACTCATATGTTAAACCAGCCATTCAAAAACTAGCCTAGCACTTCTTGGAAGCTGTAACTGACCTGTTAGTGGTGGTGAGAGAAGGTAACATTTGTAAAGTGGAACCAGAGAAGTTTCTCATATGCAACATTTAAAATGTCAATTTAAATTCCCCCGTTTAGTTTGTACACTGGAACTTGCAGCATAGTGAATGCTGCAGCAACTTTGGTACCAGTCAGTCTCAATGTTTTGTAGTTCTTTGCAAATTTCAGCACTATAAAAGATAAATGTAGAGGTGTTAGAGAAATTGTATCATAGTTTTAAAGGGGTCAGCCACATTGAAAAAAAAAATCCTATAAATTACAGGCATTATTAACTAAGGACAGACAGCTCAAAGAAAACCATATTTTTTTAGAATTACTATTTTGAAAGAAAACCTGTTTTTCTTATGTGATCTTCCTGTACTGAGTCTCTCAGCATATTCAAAGGAAGTAAAGAAAACTTCTATTCCTGAAATCAACTTCTCAAAGATTTCTACAGCTCTGCTTCACTGCCTCTATGATTTGATCTGTTTAGGTTACTTTTCTTCCTGTTTAAGTGATAATATTCTGCAATTTCATCGGAAAATGAGGAATGAAGAATTTTTTGTAAGTGTAGTTTGGCAGAGACCATATATCTTCTGGAAACCTGTATACCATTGTTGCACTGATATTTAATGCTGTAAATATGGAATTATATGTGTGTATTCTTTTGATGTAGAGATTGCGGTGCTCATATCGCATTTATGTTTACTGCCAATACAAAATACTGTTTGGCAATATTTCAGATTGACCTTTACTAACATTTAGAACATTTTGTCATAGCATTTTTTTAATTATCTCTAACTGAAGCAAGATGTGTAGGTGTGTGGTTTTTATTTCTGCAGACTTGATTCAGGAGAGAGACATGGTTTGTTTGCTGTGCTTGTATGATGTTTTCTCTTTATAAGAAGTATACCCAGCCTGAGTATTGGGTTTTGTCATACTTCTCCAGTGATGAACTCCAGAATATGATGTCCTGCAACATATAATGTTAAAAATATTTTTAAACTGTATATATTAAGAGATTGAAATTAAGTGCCTTCCTAGTTTTTGCCTGAGATTTTTTTTCCTAGTAGCTGGCATAGTGCTGTGGTTTTGGTTATGAGAATAATGTTGATAGCAGAGTGATATTTTTAGCCGTTGCTAGATAGTTGTAGTTTCTACACCAAGTCAAGACTTCCCAGCTTCGCGTGCTCTGCCATGTGTACCCAAAGCAGGGAGAGCACAGCCAGGATAGCTGACCCAAAGGGATGTTCCCTGCTCTGTAAACTCATGTTCTCCATATATAAGTGGGGAGGTAGCTGGGATGTGGGAATACTGCTCAGAAACAGACTGGTAGTTATTGTTTTGGTGGTTATTGCTTTGGGGTTGCTTTTTTTGCTGTTTTTTTTTTTTTTTCTTCTGCATGTGGTGAGCAGTTGTATTTGTGCAATGCTTGCGTTATTATTGTTAATTACTGTTACTGTTTTTACTATTATTTGTCTCTTCATTTGTTGTCACGTTATGCTGTATTTATCTCAACCCCACAAGTTATTGGTTTGGGGTTTTTTTCCCCCTTCTCCTCCCCATCTCCTTGCATGGGGTAGGTGGTGGGCAAGTGGCTGTGTGATGCTTAGCTGCTGGCAGGGGTTAAGCCATGACAAGTGTTCACAGATTATTTATAAAATTTAAAGCATCATCCACAATGTGTCTGTCACAGATGGAAAAAATGAATGTATTGACAAGCCTATAGTCCATTGAATAAGTTTATTGACCTAAAATCCTACCCAAGATTGCCAAAAATAAAGAGTTCATCGTTAGTACTTGATGTGAATTAGCTTAAGCAGAAGCATAAGCTCTTTATTGCCTGCTTATCAGAAGTAATTTATTTTTCTGAGAATGTGACTGTGAAAATTGTTCCTGAAACATTAGCCAGACAGCATGGTGAAGATCTAGCTTATGTATTTGGTAGGGATAAATATGCACCACATTTTCATTTCCTTCAAGAATTAATGTGCTACAAACTTGCTATATATGATCAAATTTCAGAAAAGCCAGTGCTTGGTTTCCAGTCTGCTTCCAGACGGTTAAGTGTACAGGTTATTTCATATCTTGATGATACTATGCATGTTAAACTGTTTTCTTTATCTGTAAGAAATAACAGAGGTCACAACTGTGATCTGTGTCCTCAGAGATGTACCTACACAACCTAGATTTTCAAAAGAAATGGTGTGACTGTACTTGAGAACCATTTGTTACTCTTTAGTTGGATGCCAGTATTGTGTGAGCTACTAAACAACTATTTTCACGTCTTCAGTGAAGGAAGAATGTGTTTGTATTCTACAATGCTGAGGAAAGACAATGATTCTAACTTTGCTCCTCAGCTGTTGTGGCCCTACGTTTGTTTGCCATAATGTATTGGTAAATCTTCTCATACTAGTGGAGTACGTATTGTCTGCCTGATCATTCTCTGTAATGTTTCTTGGTTTGTGGTGGAAGCTACTGGTGTGGTAGCCAAGCCAAGATTTAGGCTTCCATGTGAATGTGAATCGTTGTAGACTCTTCATGCTTTGCTGTATTTCCTAGCAGTACAAATGCTGTACAGTTTTAGTAATGGATATTCGGGGTAAATTAAATTTTGGAAACTTCCACCATCGTTTTGACCATGTAGACAAATTTCTCTGTTCAGACAAATGGAGTTGCAAAATCATGATGTAGTATATAGTTACTTCCTTGCAGTGTAGCCTTGTGTTGTTATTTTATATGATGATATAAATTAGTCAACATACCCAGCAGTTTTAATAGTATGATATGTGTTAAAAATACTGATAATGCAGTGTCTGAGAACAAGAGGTGAAAAAATAATTCAGTGGAGTAGACAAGCATTTTTTCATAAAGATTTTTGGTTTGGGGGCATAGAATACAAATTGGATAGAATTTAATTGCTAAAGCTGGTTAATTGTAAAATCAATTTTAATATGGCTTCAATGAAAAGGTAACTTTGATATAGTTGAGAAGCAATTTAAAGAAATCACTGGTTCCTTAGGTTATGGTTTCAACTTTATATATAATCACATTTTATTAAATTCTTTGATACTGTATCTCCTGAGTATGCTTCCTTAAATTGAAATGCTGATGTTAAGGAAAGGTACATATTTTACTGATGCTGCATTATGGAATTTAAATTGGTAACTGCTTATTGCTAAGAACTCTGTGTGTGTGTGTTTTAAAAAAAATGTACAATGTCTCTTTTAAGCATAGTACAAGAAATACATAGAGAAAAGCATTGTAAGTAATAAGTGTTTTGTCCCATCTACCTTTTGACAGGAGAATTAGATGACAGAGAGCAGGCAAAGCTGGAAGTAAAAGTATGGGATCCAGATAGCCCCCTTACTGACCGTCAGATTGACCAGTTTTTAGTTGTAGCACGGTAAGATTAAAATCCTCTAATAAAAAAATTACTTTTCCTTTTCCTACTTTTATTCCCCTTTATCATGTTACTCAAGTTGTTTGACATTTTGTGAGCCCTTCTCTTTCCCACAGTTAGCTAGAAGAAAAAATCAGACTATAATCTTCTGCATATTTATTGAATCTACCAATACAGAAGAGAGAAAAAGAGAGTGAGTTTTGGAATAATGCTACACTTCCTGTATTTCAGGTTATAGTAGAATTTGATATTCTAAATATACACATCGGTCTATTTTTCCCATCAGAGTATATGAAACAGGATTTCAGTGCTAATATTGTAGTCTTGTACTGTAGTACTTGGAATCTCACAGTGTGATATAAAATTAAGAGTAGAAACAAAGAAAGTGTTAACAAAATTAAATGGATACGGAACTTTCCCAATTTGCATATAAACTGAATAGTATGCAGTGCAATTATTTTGGATGAATGTTGAATTAAATATTTTGAAGTGATGCCTTTCATTAGTGAAAATACCTGGTCAGTTCAATATTATAAATTAAACATGATTACGTAGATTTATCAGAGGAACATAAAAGCCTTTGGAATTCATAAATACGTTTAAAAATAATTTCCCTATTAAAAGAAAACAACTTGAAAATTCTATATATAGGCTCCTTACTGAAGGACAGCTCTACACTTGTAAGATGCAGCATGTTTCAACTTTCCTGTAATCCATACTTACAGATGTAGTACAAAGATACTGTTTCGATGATGTCAGAGACCTGTTAATCACTGCTAATGTAGGGATTTTATCCTAAATCAATCCATCTCCTGTGTTTCTGTAACCTGGTTGCAGAGCATAGCCTTAAATCTTCTTAGGCAGATAATCCTTTTACATTGTTTCCAGTTTCTGTTCTTTATTCTTTGTCACTTTTGAACAAAGCATTTCAGAAAGGAAATAAAAGTCACTTTATATTTTCCATTTTGTGTATGGTGAAATGAGTTGTTAATTTATTGCTTTGCAGTTCAGATGCTGATCCATCTGGGTTTCTTCTTCTCTCACTCTGTAGTGCTGTATCCTTTCTATACAGTAGGCAAAATAACCTGGCCCTCTTGAATTTTCTGGCAAGCCAGAAGTATATAGGAGCAAACATGTTACCTGCTCACATCACCATAGTGCTTGGTATATGCTCAGTAGAACTGAACACAGAAAACAGAACTACTTCTATCACCAGCAGTGAAATAAGTGGTTGTGTATGGGCAGACTGTTGTGAGGTGCCTTAAAAATACCATCTGTCTGGCTGTTACATGCATTTTTAGAGTTTTGGAAAGTTCATTCATCACCTCACTCCCCTACTCCCCATTGTGCAGTCCCTCTGGGTAGCCGAAGTAGTGTACTGAGTCTGAATATGTTCCCAGAGCGGTATTCCAGTAAGCAGGCTGCTGGGAAGTGACAATGAATAAACAAGAGAGAATAAATGACATTTTTGGAGGAAAAACATTTTTCTCTTATTTAAGACATCTTGTCCAATGCTCTGCCCTGACCAAGATTGTGTTTGTTTAGAAGTTGATAAATTACTGTTATTGAGGGACTGGGTCATAGCTGACTAATTGTTGCTATCCAAGACCTTGTGGTAGATGATTACTAATGACCATCTGTAATTGGATGCTATTTGAGTAACACTTCATTGATGTTCTTCCACAAAACTCCATTCGTATTTGTGAGCTGCTTTGAACTGACAAAGCTATTTGCAAGCTCCTGTATACTTGTATTCAGTAAGTTGCGTGCTTGCATGTAAAGCCTTTCACTATACCGGGCCATCAAAAGCTGCTATTGAGTAACAGCGGAGTCGGTACTGTGGTCTGGTAAACTGTGCTTACGGCATCTGGTGGTAGCACTGCTGTGGGCTGACTGCAGTTCCTTTGGCATTCACTGGCCGTGCCTGCTGGGTTACCAGTGAGACTGGCACTTCTCGGGTGCCCAGAAGTTGTGTTCAGTTTTTCAGATTTGAAATTCTGAGAATAAGACCTTTTTCCTAAATGCATTCCTGTATGTATTTGGTTAAGTCTGTGTATACTGTGTTTGAGATTTTGAAAGGACCATGTGAAAACTTTGCTTGTGCTTTAAAAATGTGCGTTAAAGGCATGGAGTTATTTCTTCTCTGTTTCTCGAGCCTGCTGGTGAAGAACAAGTTGCTTTTGTCTTAGAGGCTTTAACGTTTTCAATCACAGAAGCACACTTTGTTAGTTCTTTAGAAGGTGTTTAAATGTGCTCTTTTTCTATTTGTATTGTCTATTCACAAGAACATTCATATTTGGCCTCAGGCGTATAACTTTTCCATTCTTAGAAGGTTTATTTGCTGTCTCAGGAAGGAAAGATCTTTTTTCTAGGTTTATGTGCTTGGTCAGTCTTGACCTGTCACTAAGACCTGGTCTGCAATAATCTGCTGGATATAAAGGCAGAAGTTTATGCCTGTCCTGCCTAGAAATTAGAGGGCAGCAGTGCCAGAAAAATCTGTGGAGATTTTGGGGAAAAAAAAAAGAAAAAAAAAGGCCAAGAGTACTCAAGCATGAAGATCTTTAACCTTGAGCTCCATAAATTGTCTTGGTTTGTTTCTGGATTTACAAGTCTCGAAACTACTGCTACTACCGAAGCATAATTTAGGCATGGGCTCTTTATTAAACTAGCAGATGCATCTCCTGGGAGAAGCTTGAGGCATCAGGCTAATGTATTCTGATTTTGTCTTGGTTTTTGAGTAAAACACTGCCATTTATATTCTAGCAATGAAAATTCCACCTTTTTCTACACCATTGAAGTAAACAGCTTCATTAACTGATTTTTTGTTCTGCCCAGTATATTGGCAACCTTTCTTTGTGTCTGCTGGTTGGTGTGAACAGGGTGTGAGAAGCTGCAGCAGCAGATTAGATCTCTGCATGCTGGTAAATAGTAGAGCCCTGTAGAAGTGGGTTTATAGAACCCAAATGTTTGGTGTTTAGGATCTAGCACCCACACTGTGTATACTTTGAGCTGTACTATTTTTAGTCTGACTGTAATTGGGTCCTGTGAACAATTGGGTCCTGTGAACTAAGTATATATGAGTATGTGTAACTACTGTTTAATTACTCAGAAATCCAGTTTGTGTGCTACAGGATAGCTTTTGATGTTGGTTAAAGTACAGTCAGCAAAGACACTGGGAACAATTACTTTGAAACTCTGTTCCCACTTTGAGGTAGAAGGCTGATATAGATGACTTTTCTTTTGTCATCAGCCTCAATTGCTCCTAATATACAAGGATTACTTCATTTCCTTGTGAGTTCTCATGTTCTGTTTCCAACTCTATTCCAAATTGCATAGTAAAAGGAAATAGAAACTTTCCTGTTGTGTGTATAACATCATAATCCTGTCGCTTTTTAAAATTTGCTGAGCAGTCAAAAATGGTCCTGTCCAGACTCAAATGTGGTAGGGATTGTGAGCTCCAGTCTGGACAGGTGCTGAGATCTCTGAACCTGACTTTTTCTTTTCTTCTTTTCCTTCGCACCCTTCTTTTCATCACCACACACACACGCACACACAACCTCCCCGCCCACCCCCCCATTTTTCATTTTTTAAATTATCTCTTTGCTAATTTGATTTATCATTCATTACATGATAAGTTTTTGGTACATTGTAGTTCCATTTAGGCTGTCGTGGAACATAGTTCTTTTATGCTGCTTCATCTCACTATATTATTAACAGTTTTCTGGAAGGATTATATCTCTAAATCAAGCTACTGTTCAGACATTTCTGAGTCTGCCATATTTCTAACTAAAAGAGTTTTGAAGAATAACTAAAATAGCTTTATAGCTTTATATCTCCACCTTAAATTTTTGTTCTTCCATTTCTTTGAAATTCAGATGGCATTGCACACTTCTGGCAAACATAGTATGTTTCTGTTCATTTGAATGCCTGCTTATTTTTTGGTGTAAAATCACAGAAGAATAGAAAATTATGTGTTAGTATTTTTGAATTAGAACTTGATCCTTCCTGTTTTGTTACCACTTTTCCTTTTTATCTAAGACTGTGATTATATTTCTGTTGCTTGCTATTGATTTAGTTATATATGCTCAAGGTGTATGGAGGTTTATTTGTTACATGAATTTATAACAGTGAGGAAGGGAACACAATGCAACTTCAACTGGCAATGTGTGTTTCATCATACGGAGGGAAAAATCTAGTTGTTAACTGAGAACGTTTGAAAGTATGCTCAAAGAATAATACTCTGTTCTTACAAGATAATTATGTGTAGTTACTGGCAGTAGACAACTCCCAAAGCTCATCAATGAAAATAAATACATAAAAGTCTCTGGTTTAAAAACTTCAGTGTTGGCATGCTTCTGCATTCTCTTTAGGTGGTGAGAAGTAAGAGGAATTGGTTTTCATTAAAGAGATAATGAAATTTAATGGCTAAATTGCAACATAAAATTATGCAGTAAAGACGGTGAAAAATCTTGATGCCGTTGATGCACTTGAAAATCTAGATGTTTGATAGCAAGGTAAATCACAGCATATATTGCTAGGCAGATGGTTTGGCACTAAAAGAGAAAAATATGTTTGCATCAGGTTTACTAAGAATATCAGAAATACTACCCTTCTTCCTGTCTGCCACGCTTGGCCAATAATGTATTCCTTAGTGTCTTTTATGTTACTGTATTTCTTCTTGACCAAGTTAATTTGAAAAGAACTAATTTAGACTTGGAGCTGAATTTTTTAGCAACTTCTGTTATGAATTTTGACGTAGTGCATCATAAAGAAAAAATTTCTGCAGCTGCATTTTCATGGCCCTTCTTTTGGGGAGCTGCAAATCTCCTCTGTGACTGTGAAATGGATTAAATCATATCCCATGAGTTAAACTACTTGTATGTATCTCATTCTGTTTCTGCTCAGTAATAAAGATTTCATATATGTTCAATTTCTGTTCATTTAGTACTGAAACTGAATGTTAGTTGTGGCCCTTAGGGGACATCATGTGTACTGCCACCCCCTAACCTAACTTTGTGAGTCTCTCCAAGAAGGAATGTGGCAGGTAACATTTCATGCTTAGCCTGTCATCTCCCTTTGCACTCTAAAAGTCTGTAGTTAGAGTAATGAAGCGTAGCTCTGTACAGACAGCTGCTTAGAAAAGCACAGAAAGTGTGTCTCCTGGAGCAGCATCATTTTGCTGTCAATATGTTCTTCATGTCAGATTTTGCATTATCCAATAGTAAAATCTAAGGTGTTTTAATACTGTGCTGGTTACGTATCTGCACTCAACAAGTATTGTTTTCTTCTTTCCAAGATTGCAAGTATCACAAGACTCTTTTAAGGAGTAATCAGATATTAATTAGCTGTTTCTAAGATGTTGTTATTGATAGCAGTCTAAGAGGTCATCATCTAGGACTGCTTCCAGCTCACAATGAAAGGAAACATTGATGTAATAATAAGGAAAACAAAAAGCTTTCCTAATGAGTAGAAAACCATCGAAGATCCACTTAATTATTCTCCTCAAAAAGCTTATCTCTGAGGTGAGGTGTAGATTTCATTCATTAGTTTACAAATATGTGAGGAAGTGTGAATTTGCAGCTTCATGTAGGTGCAGAGGTGGTTGATTTTAAATGGTTTCATAGAATCACAGAATGCATTAAGTTGTAAGGGACCTTCAAAGGTCATCTAGTCCAACCCTTCTGCAGTAAGCAGGGGCAGTTTTAAGTAGATCAGGTTGCTCAGAGCTTCATCAAGCCTGACCTTGAAGCCTCCAGGGATGGAAGCCTCCAAGGATGGGACCCTCCAGCACCTCTCTGGGCAGCCTGTTCCAGTGATCTGTCACCCTCATAGTGAAGAACTTTTCTCCAGAGAATGGACACTACGCACCTGAAATCATAGAAACAATGTGTAAAAGCAAACCATTGTAAAAAACAGTCCTCAGATTGAAAAGGACCTGTGTCTTTCCTAGGTTTTCAGAATACAAGGTAGAAGAAAATAGACAGTTACTGGCCTGGATCCAGAACTTTATGGATCTGATTCGATGCCAGACTACTGTTGCTACCGCAGAGACTAGTGACAGTTTTATCCTGATGTGTAATTGCAGCAGTTCCAGATTTTCTTTGGTAAACAACCCTTACCAAGAACTGTTTACTGATGAGCAATTCAATCTTTAGAAGTGTGTTGTGATAATCTCTTGCTCTTGCTGTTTCATAATTTCATTGGCTACCACTGTTACTAATGTTACACCAAAAATTTGCACAATTACTTCATTTAATGTCTTAGACTTGAGTTATAGGAAATTTGGAATGATATATTCTGTGTTGAAAGCCTTATGTGACCTTATTTTTGTAGGGTGCACAGGCACAGTAAAATGGTGAAGAGCTACTTTGTCCCTAAAAAGCTCACTGACAGAGTTTGGGGTTTTTTTGGACATAGATATTGTTGAGTTTTGCTGAATTTGTGGATTTATTCCATAGTCCTGTATCCACGCAACAGATTATCTTGATTTGTTTTGTGTTTGTATGGTTGTCAGCTGCAATCTCTGTTATAAATCCTTGAGACAACATTCTTGGTTCTGGTGTTTTTAAGATAATTAAAACAAGGAAGGCCTAATTAAGGTAATTTGGTCTAGCCCTTAAAGCTCTTATACCTGCTTGCTGTTACAGCCTGTGCAAAGAGTGATCTCTGCTGATAGCACCAATTGTTTATCATTTCTGGCCATCTCTGCCGCCAGTGTAATTCACTGTTTATGTGCCTTTTGGCTTTAGGTTATTTTGGGAGGCATGGGTAGTGCTGTTTGAAGTCTCAATATTTTAATTGCTCATTGAACAACTAATTTGTGACTAGCTTGCTGAGCACATTTTTTTTGTTATTTGGGTTTATTATTGTTTGATTGAATTAAATACAGTTTAAATATTTACAGTTAGGGGTTTTGATTCTACCAACTCAGTGGAACTTTTACATTGAAGGGACTGCTTAAATGAAAAAAATAGTAGCTAGCTGTTCAACCTGTGTTGGTTTATTTGGTGAAGACAATAGTGTGCCATCTGAAAATAGGCATTGTTTATTTTGGGGGGGGTGTTACTGTAAAATATTTTAAAATAATTCTTTGATGATATTGCTAGGAAAAAAAAATCATAGAAAAGTGGCAAGGGAAATGTTTGATCTTTGTACTACTTAGTACAGCACTGAAAGCCCCATCGACTAGTGCATCGGTTCTTACCTCTTTATCGCTTATTCAAAATCAGCCTGGGCTTTTAGTGTGTCTTAATTTGACTTTACCTGCTGAGCAACATAATTCATCTATGCTTGGGCATAAAAGTCAGCTTAAAAAGTTTGAAGGCAGCTTGATGTGTTAAGAGAGTACTTTGTGAGGACATACTCTAATTGCCATAGCGTACTCTGGTTTTATTTTAGAAATATGGTCAAAAGAAAATAGTGGTAATTATACAAAAGGAAGATAAGCTGGTAGGTACCAGCAGAAGGGAAATACAGTTATGCCACATGTCACTTCACTGGTTTGAACAGTGGCAACAGAAGGATTAGAGGAAAGATTGTTTAGCTACAACCCTTACCAATGCCAGCATGTTTAAAGGGTTTGACTGATTATCATGAAATGTGTTCACAATTGAGTCTTATTCGTGGGACTGATTTGTGCACAAATGCTGTTATGTACTTCCAAACTTTAAAAAAAAAGAAAACAGAATGTGTGTGTGTGTTTTTGTCACACATATATTTGCCCTCTCTGCAAAGAGAGCAAAGGTTGTGGAACAAATTTGAATAGAACTTATTTATTCCACAGCCTTTAGCAGTTTAAGCAGTTAATATCTGGAGCGTGTGAATCGCTGCTGTTGAATCTCAACTGTGTCTTGCAAACTTTTGGCAGTGAGTACTAAAACATGCCTTAAGAATTAAATGTTTTGAGATTTGAGACAGAATTGCAATATTGGATGTTACTACCAGTTTCTCTGTGATCAATAATACACCTTAGAGAGTTAAAATCTTGGTGAACATTAAATTATTGTTGAGCATTGGTTTTATGTAGTACATTGTAATGTGACACTTTCTGAGTTGATCTCTGCCAACAACATTCTCCATTAGTATAATTCTACACTTACAACTTTTGTGAAATACAACTGCTGAACAAGGCTCTAGTCCTTCAGTTCAGAAGCCTATGCCATGTTAAAAACATTAGGGGAGTAATAGGATGTTTGATTTTAGAAGGACTTGCATCATAACAGCAAAAAAGCATTTTTTTCTAACATGACAATGATGCAATGCACCTGGAGTCATTATACAGCTCAGGGTAATGGAGTAGCCTCTGTGTGATTAATTAATAATCTTTCTCATATGTCACTGCATCTTTGCTTGTTTCCTCTATGATATATTGAGCCCAGTCAAGTTCTCTTTGTCATGTTTCCCTTCCTCATGTATGCTATATCAGCGATGGGCTTCCAAGAGAAGTTTGCAGTTTAGAACAGTCACTATCATGGTAATTCTCCATCTGTGTTCCTCGTCTTTTGTTGCACTGGTAAGTCTAACAAACACCACGCACAAAGGTGCAGCAAAAAGGTAGAATTTTGGAGTGAAACTCTCCAGTTCAATAATTTTGGAATGCTTTTATTAAGAATCACAGAATTGTAGGGATTGGAAGGGACCTCGAGAGATAATCATTGAGTCCAACCCCCCTGACAAAGAAGGCTGAGATATTCCTGTATTTCATTATTACATAACACCTGTGACAAAAAGATTGGGAGGTACCTAATAATAGGCCAATTTGCACTCTTTGCCTTACTAATGGAAGTAGTGGACATGCATTACCAAAGCAAATGTTGCTAATTTTTTGCTATAGGAACATGGTGAACGTACCATTTTAAATTCTATTGTAATCTTTTAATATGTTAGCTTTTTAATTTTGAAAACAATAGTCACAATTGTAAAGCCAACTGGACTTCATAATTAATAAAAAGTTGGTATATTAGAATTTTCTTTAGCATCTTCTGTTTCTATGCTGCTCTTCTTATATGTAGGTTGCTACTTTTAAGGGAAAAGGTTAGAATTTTTTCTGCCATGCTTGATGATTTGCCTTTGTCAAATTGTCCTCTGCTAGCAAAGCTCTTCAATCTTGAGAGTAACAGTATGTAAGCTTTATTTTTAAAGAAATCTTCTATAGATATGACGTAGAGCTGATATTAAAAAGAGATTAAATCTTTCTATGCATTTACTATCTGCTGTTTTTCTTTTGCAGTGCGGTTGGCACATTTGCTCGAGCATTGGACTGCAGTAGTTCTGTCAGGCAGCCTAGTTTACACATGAGTGCAGCCGCTGCTTCCCGAGACATCACTCTGGTAGGTGGCTCCTTAAAAACCCTGCAACTTAATGTTCCATCTGTGAATTCAGCACTATCACTCCAGATTCTCTGTCCTCCAGTTACCTGTTTTCCTTGAGATACCTGCAAGTAAGGTGCCTAACTATTGGAGATAATAATACTGTGTGTTTCTTGTTAGTCTGTTGGTGTCGCCCTTGCGGTCATACTGTAAATCACTTGACTTTAGCTGGAATCTACTTAAATGTAGTATATTCAAATGTGATTTTGAATCACAGCATCATGGATGGTACACACTGTATAGGTATTTTTGCAGTATAATTGAATAATCTGTTTTAAAGTATGTGGTAATGCAGCTGGTGGAAAAACTGTTCAGATAACGTTTTGTACCAACTACATTTGTTTGTAATTAAGCAATCCAACTTTGTAAGCAACTTTTTGAAGCATATTTTCTTAGGATGTCCGTAGCATGTTTCGTTAGTTTAAAGAATTGATTGTGATGTAAGCACCTGCATCTTTTAGAGAACATTCAAGATACATTAATTACAGCTGAAAGTTTTGTCTCTATGTTCATATTAGCTTAGATGACAAAATGTGCTACAGTAATAAAAGTGTACCAGGAAAACTACTTGGGAACAAAAAATCTTATGTTTCATAGATTCAAGTTTGATTTAGGTTTCCGAAGATACAAATTTGTGTACAGAATCATAGAGATGATAGCTAAGGCTAAAGTCAATATGCTGTTCATCAGATAGTTGACACTTGAACTTGAATTTTATCAGTTGTCTGATAAAATTAACAAATCGGTTAAAAATAATTAAGGTACTGCCTTATAAAGTGACTGGAGGCTAGGGAGTCCCTGAAATTTAGTTACCCAAAACTTTGTAAGAACACACAATATCAGCGGGTTAAGAAAAAGAGTTAGAAAAATGAAGGACTGTGAATGTATGAGTACTGAGAATAGGGAGAGGTATACTTTGTAGACTTGCAGTGCTGCCACAAAGGGTAATAAGATTAAGGTGAAGGAGGGGAGATTTGTAGCAGATGTTAGAAAGACTTTCTTCCCTGTCTCTGAGGACAGTGAGGCCCTGGCACAGGCTTCCCAGGGAAGCTGTGGCTGTCCACTCCCTGGCAGTGTCCAAGGCCAGGTTGGATGGGGCTTTGGGCAACCTGGGCTAGTGGAGAGCGTCCCTGCCATGGCGGGGAGGTTATAGATGGTCTTTGAGGTCTCTTCTGACCCAGATCATCCTACAGTTCTTTGATTCCTAATCCCAAGATTTGTAGATGCTCGTGAATGAAGTGGGAATTCACTTCAGCCTGCAGTTAGACTTATTTGCATATTTTCTCTACGTAATAACCCTTGGTGCTGCTGTCAGAGACAGAATGTTTGCCTAGACTGATTCAGTAGGGCGGTTCTTACATCCCAGATAAAATATTTTCATTAGTGTTATATAAAAAAAATATTTTATTTCTTATGTTTTGTGGTGTACTCAAAGGCTAGGAAACTGATTTAGTCTATGGTAGCATAGTAAAGCCAGTTGCAAAATACAATACTTTCAGTAATACTCAAAATGTGTTTTCTTTTTCACACTTTTCAATATGACCTTACCACTGTGATTCTGTTCACATTTAAATGCTTTATTTTTTCCATCAAAACCATTTTAATATTTTTCATTTTATGAAGATTTCATTGGATTAAGATTTCTCATAAATCCCACATATTGCGCATCCTTCTCACTGTGTTCAGTGATTAATAGATTCATCCTTATAGCAGTTTCTTCTTGTTTCAGAGTACTTGTGCAGTGCTGCTAAAAGAGGGATACATTTAGTGTTTGAGTGCCATATAAATGTTTCTCTGTTGCAAATGATCCATTAAGTTCCATTTCACTTAATGAAAGGCATATCTTATAATGAGGCACCAGAGGAGCCACCTCAGGTTTAATTATTGTGTCTGTCTGTTCTCATTTTCCTACCCCCTCAGCTTTTTAAAACCCTTCTCTCTCACTTTTTGGCACTGTACTTCCTTCTAAGTTAAGACATATTTGTCATTATTATAATTATTCTTTCAGACATTCCCATGTTAATTGGGAGCATATTTTGAGCAGCAGTTAAAGTTTGTTCAGACATTTGCAAAACTTGTACGGTGTTTCTTATTTATTCTCTGGAAGCTATGTAGGTACTTGGCACTAAGAAAATTACACTATCTGTATTTTTAATGCAAGAAAGATAACCCTTGCACCTGAAGTGGGATTTCTGTGAACTACACATGTGGCTTTCCAATATTCATAATTAGTTACTTCAATTAGAAATGACTGTAAACATGCTGATGCAAAAAAAATAATAAAAGCCCAACAATAAATGCATATGTTACAGACACAAATAATTTCACAGTGGATGTACACTTTAGGGAGGTCTTGCAGCGTAACAGCAAGTGAGAGACTGTGTTTCAGGTTTCCTTATTTTGAAAACATGGGAAAGATAATGAGACCATGCAGGAAACTACCAGTGCTTTTGAAACACCCAAAGCAATGTGTTCATGTTCTTACATGATAGGAAATGATTTTTTTCTTACAGTAATAAGGACTTGTGAGACAAACAACCAATTGAAACTTACCCTTCTGGCATTATCAGAGGCAGTGTTATATTTTATAATGAAA
The DNA here is from genome assembly GCA_013399135.1 of Heliornis fulica. Taxonomy (NCBI): domain Eukaryota; kingdom Metazoa; phylum Chordata; class Aves; order Gruiformes; family Heliornithidae; genus Heliornis; species Heliornis fulica. The sequence goes on from VXBZ01008231.1 coordinate 369,560, forward strand.
ATTCATCTGAGAAAAGAAGGAAACTGGGAAGACTTCCTCCTTCAGATTCCTTAAGACTGCACATAGTACATAAGATGACCATGAGAGTCATTAAAACAAAGCAGGTTGATGGTATCACTTGCTTCTGGTAGGTTTCTTCAGAAGAGCCTGTTCTACTTTACAATAAGAAAGTAAATCTGGTTTAGAATGTCTCTTCAAAATTAGAAGAATTAACAGGTTTTTCCTTTGCATTTTGAGCAACTTTTAAATTAATTTTATTAAGACTTGCCACAAACATGGCTTCTGATATAAACATGCTTAAAAATTTGTATTATAGAATCCATACTCTGTTTCCCATTTGAGTGCTTTGTTGGAGGCAGTTCAGTCTGGTTGATTTAACTGATTACTGAAAATGCAAATGTTCTGGGAGCTGTGCGCTGCAGCTTGTTGTGGTGTGCCCTGTCGTTCCCTTTCCTCCCAGCTGCATGCTGCCCTTCCTTGGCTTTGAGTGGATGCTTTCTTCCTTCACTTGCTTAAATATGGACTTGTTCCATCAGTGTGCCTAATACCTTTCCCCTGGTGGGACCCCTTGTTTGGGGGTATCAATATATATGTCCTTGCTGGACAATATGAACAAGACTTCTTGGGGAAGGGTGGTTCTTCCTCTGTCTTTCAAGCTGTTACTTGGGAGAGGCAATAAAAGATCTTCCCAGCCTCCTGCTTGTTAGGTATCAAGTACCCACTAGATGAAGATTTCTCAGAGTCTTCTTACCCTTGGGTAAAGCATATAAAAAGGAGGTACTCCAGGACTTACTGTCTTTGGCTCTAGTAATGTCTTCAGGCTGCTCTTGCTTTTGCTGGTACAGTTTACTGAGTGCTGTGTGGGAATTTAATTTCAGACAAAGGCCTGATAAACCTGTATGTTATTGAGGGAACTTGTCAGTGGTCTTCTGTCAGGTCAGCAAAGACAGTACTTACTCAAGAGTTCATTACAGATCTTTTCTTAAGTAATAACAAAAAAAAAGCTTTATGGAATCAGATGGTTATTATAGATGGAAAAATGAACGTAAAGCAAGAGCAAGATCCTGATTTATTCACTTTTGTTGTCGTTTTTAAGTTGTTATTAGTGAATAGAACCAGATTTATCATCTGTTTGGAAAATGCCCAGAAGGTACTGCTTTTCCACAAGGGCTGCAGTTGAAACAGATTTAAAACTTAGTAACACACATACTGGAAAGAGTTCAACTTTTAGGCCTTTACTACTCAATGATGAGTACTAAACCAATGGTTTCATTTTACATTCTGTAATGGGACATTATGAACTTCAGAAATTCTGTTGCATATTTTTCCATATCAGGGTACTTAATTTTAGCAGTAGTAGTTTCTCAAGGCTGGTGAATTTGTCTAGTAGCTCCTTCAGCACAATTTAAGAGTGTGATAATGAGGGTCAGAAAGGCTTCTTGGATGTTGCTTGTTTTCCTTGCAGGTGGATTGATGATGTAGTTGCTTACCTTTTGAACTCCTCATTGTTGGTTAGTGATGTGAGCATTCAGTGTTACCTCTAAAGCAAAATGCTGTAATTTGTTCTGTTTTACTTTTATAAAGGAAAGCAGAGTAACCAGAAAGATGTAATTTACTCATCACTGTCAGCAGAATGTAACAGGAAACAAAAATCTCACTTATTTTTCAGTATGATGATAATGAAAACAAATAACCGACTTCCCTCCCCAGCAATGAGAATATTGAACACAAAGATGTCTCAACGACACTTTAGCTAATATTTAGAACTTCTGTTGGTTGAAAATAGCCCCTCAGTCAATATATGCCACTGACTGTATTGGGTTATTTGGAAGCAGTTTTTACCACCTAACATTTCTAGTGAGTCTTTTGCTAGTAATTTACAGGGACTAATAAACTAATAACATTTTTCATCAGCATTTTATTAGGGCATTTCCTTTCCCAAATTAAGTAATAAACAATTTATTTTCCTTATACTGCATGGTAGAAAAGCTGTAATATCAAGATAGATTCTCAGTTTAATCTTACCTGAGGCTTCTTACATGATGTATAGAAGAGAATGCATTAGATTAGTGTTAACTGGAATGGACTACTGTATATTTAAAAAGTTATTATTCTCTCCTTGTTAGTTTCATGCGATGGATACGCTGCATAAACACAACTATGATTTGAGCAGTGCCATCAGTGTTCTGGTGCCACTTGGAGGGCCGGTCTTGTGTAGAGATGAAATGGAAGAGTGGTCAGCATCAGAAGCTAGTTTATTTGAAGAGGCACTGGAGAAGTATGGGAAGGACTTCAATGACATTCGACAAGATTTTGTAAGTATGAAGGTAGTACAGTTTTCTGTTGCTTTCTGTCTTTTCACTTGGGTGAGCATAAATGCTTTTTTCTGTAGGGATGGAAAATGTGCTAGAGGAGAAATCTGTAGGTAAGAGATGTGATTAACACATGTATATACTTTTATCTGGATGAAAGTCTCAGTATGCATTCTTATTTGGTGCTATTCTTTGGAAAGGTGTTCACCGAAGTTAATCTGTTTAATGGTTTAATACCAGATAGGAAGTCTTGTGCTGATGCATCTTTGTAATGATTTATACAAGGATTTTACAAGCATCTGAAAATGTTCCAGCTGCTTTTCAGAACTTCTTCACCATTTCCACCGAAATTCAGTAGTAGCTGACTCCTCTGAGTGTTTTTTGAAAGCTGGGGTTTCCTTTTATAGTTAGTAGAAAGAAATTCATATTCAGGTAGCTTGTAAAGTGCACTACAGGGAGTTATTTTGGCACTTCTGAAAAGTGGAGGAAATGTTTTCCAATGGTCTAACTACACTGGTTTTGGTACTGAAGCAAAGCTTTAATTTGCTGCTCTAATGAGGAGTAATTAAAAGAAATTGATTCTAAACCAGCTTGCTGGATTTGCTAGTAATTTGTCTGCAAATTTTTGGTGTGTTTTTTGGAGAACCTCTTCCTTTCAAGGAAAAAGATTTCCTCTGTTGTACCAAGTTCAGGTTGGGCTTTGTGAAAAGGTTAGGATTTGACCCAAAGAAATAACATTATTTAAACCTGAAGTATATTGAAACATTTACACAACAACACATTCTACTTGACTCTGAGAGCTCAGATTTTATTTTTTTAAATCTTTACAGATGTTATTAATAGTCATTGTGAGGGGAAAACTGTACTGTATGGTAAATGTACAAGTTCTTCCAAGATAGTGCGGGACAGTGGGAGGAGGCTTGGCACTGAGCTAAGCTGTCATCTTCACTTTCACAGTTCTGAAGCGAAACACGTAATTGAATGAAGGTGGGAAGTGAAGGCTATTGTTTTTCTGAAGAACTGACATTTTAACAGGTGTATTACATCTGTGTGCTTAATTCTGAGGCTCCTAAGGGAGAAAAGTGTTCATCCATCATGTAAGGTTGTAAATTGCATCATCAATGAAATAGCTCTGTTTAAACTCAAGAAGATAAGTGGAAGAGAACATTTTATAGAGTTTAGAGTTGAAACCTTAACATAAACTCATTATATCTCATACAGATAAATGGTCCTCAGCTGTAATAGTGCAGTAGTTCAGCAGCTATGCCTTCTAACTAAATGTTTGCTAATACACTGTATTTGGCTTTTCAAAATGCCTGCAGAATATAATACAGAATTTATTGGATGTTAACAAGTTGAGACCTAATTTGTGGCTAAGTATATCTAAACCTTGTCTCTTGTACTTCTGTAATCTTTTCTGTATAATTTATGTGTTACATTACATGTAATTCTGTTGATATGCATATATTAAAGTGATACAGTGGAGTAACATGTTGCAGGAATTGTTCATGCATTTATAATCTTTAAATGCTATATATTTAAGCCTACTAGAAATTCTTTGTTCAATTATTATCTCTGGTAGACTCCTCCCTCCTTCTTTGATTCTTCCTTCTCAAGACGCAGCTATTTTTATTTGCTCTCCTCCCAAAGTGAGACACACAGATCTAGAGATAGGGTTGTGTAGTAACGATGAGTAAAGAGTGCTGCAGAAAAGGATATGGGGCATTAATTTATTCTTGTTTGGTTAGAACAGAAGTGTTGCCTGTCTTTTGTCACTTTTTACCTCTGGAATAGTGGTGTGTCATTTTTAAAACATTAGAAGAACATCTATTTTATATATTGATTTATAAGGTGTTGGTAACTCGATGAACAGTCTCTTGATCTAATTCTAGTTAATTTGAAATCTTTCCAGTTCATTAATCATCTGGAATATCTTAATTTCTCTAGAATAAAACTCGTGTTCTCACTTCCTGTGTAGGACTGTGCAAGTATAGGAATTTGTAAACAAGCATTTGATTTTATGTAATAGTCCTTCAAGACTTAGATTGTGGATGTAAATGTTTCTGCAAGGTGAGGCAGGTGTAAACACATAACACTTAGGCAGTAACTTTTGATGAGAATCCATTCATCTTATTACCTTCACTCTCTTCAGCAGCCAGTCACTGAAACTTAAGTACTCTCAAATGTACTGTAAGAGCATGGACAGGAAGCTAATGGACTGGCAGCATACACGCTGACTTGTCTGTGTGTGCGCATAGGATCTAATGGCAAAATGAAATCCTACACTGCCCCAGACTGAACTTGAATCTGAGCAGTCACGCAGTGGTGCCCGGTGTGTGGCAGAAAGTGGATGGGAGCATCCCCAGAAGCAGCCGAGATCTGTAGTACCCGCTTGAGTCATTATATGCCAGAGGACTTGCCCTTTCTGAATCAGCCTGGATTTGCAGGGCATGGCAGCTGCAATTGTAGCCCTTACGTGATAGCTCTCTAAAGGGCAGGCTCATTTACTTTCCCAGCAATTAGTAAGAACTGGCGCTATTTGACATTCAGTGTTCAGCTCACACGTTAAGCTAGAAACATTAAATATTATTAAGCAAGATAATTATTTTAAATGATGTAAGGGAGTTGATCTATTTTTTTAATAGAAATTTATTGTTTTCAAATGACCAGTCTAGCCTTTCAATAAACATTTTCATCAACAGTTGGCTCATCAATGATTACAGGAGCTGTATGAATCCTAATCAACCTAAACTTTTAAAGTTAATTGAATTTACTTGATTTACTTGAATTACTTCACATCCCAGGTAGAATGGGAGAAAACTGTGAATATTTTATGTTCTCTAAATAATAACTATTTTTGTAATGGTAAGAGACAGCTGTTAACTCTTGTTAATTCTTAGTTTTCCATTATTGCTGGCTTTCACTAATTCATAACTCTTAGATCTCAAGTATGACAGGAAGTGCCTTGGGAATCAAACCTGAACCCTTTATAGAAAACACTCTTTTACCACCTTCAGCAAATTTTGGAAACATGCCTTAAAAGTTGTGTTCATTTTTAAATACTTTATCACACTAAGTTTTTCATGCATGCCTGACTTGAGCGGTCTTCTTGACCCTGCAGAAACTAAAGAAATGGAAAATTCCCTCTCTGTTTTCATACTGCTGACACCCATTTGCTAATTTTCTCCTACAAAAATGCTGTCAGATGGTCATTTTTACTTCTTTCAATTTAGTATTTAATTAAATTGAGTAATGAGAGTATATTATTCTGTGGCTGTTCACAGCTTCTCTGGCAGGTGAGAGCAACCTCAGGAAAATTCATGGGTCTGCTGTGTTCTGTCCTTTAGGTGCGTAGGTGAGCAGAATACAGGATAGTCATACTCACTCTGTCAGACAGGTTTTCTGAGTTGTGAATCAAAGTGTAGAAGGATTATGGTTATTCAGTCCAAGCACCTTAATTACCTTTCTTTAATTGTAGATGCCTACCTGAGTGAATGATGTATGGGTGTCACAATCACAGTTACAACACATGAAAGTATTTTCTAGAGAAATATCAAATGCAGTCTGTAGCATGGATGTGTTAATAAGTGTTCAGGAAGAAAAACAAATGTGGAGAAGCTAAAATGTACTAGCTAACAGCAGCAGGTACATGGGGGTTGATAGTGTTTCCTTTGCATGTCAGAAAACTATGGATGTAGAGACTGAAGCTCATCACTTCAGACCAAACATGTCCCATCACTGGCCTTTTCTCTGGCCAGATTTCTCTTAAGGCATAACTTATATGAGAATGTAAAAGGGATTTTAGTAAAAACAATCATGTTGCTATCTATTGCAACAATCATGTTGCAATAGATAGCAACATGATTGTTTTTACTAAAATCTTGTGCAAAACCAGTGGCTGTATGAGCAGCCGAGTTGTTACGGGACTTGGAAAACCTTTGAACTAAGTCCAATAACCACTGTATTTTTAAAGAGTAAAAAATTATCACGAGACTTGAACGCATTCCTGTCAAGATGATTTATTTTAGTCCTGCTGTGGTTCTCCATCTGATATGCTTTATAATAGACATATTACCTTCTGTGTTTCCTGATGGAAATCTGGATTCTGTTTTGATCATTTTGTTTAACCATATGGCTTAAACAGAATAAATTACATTTGGATTTGGATGTGTTGATGAAAATGTTTATTTTTGTAATTCTTGTTGTAGAACTGTAATGAAAGATTGTGTGTTATTAATAGTAATATGTATTTATTTGCATATGGATTTTAATGTACATACAACATTTTAGTATTTGTATATCATTGATACTTGATTTTACCGTGTTTAATAAGATGTGGACATTGCAATTTCTTGGAACCACTTTAATTTGAAACACATGTTTTTCAGCTCCCTTGGAAGTCACTGACTAGCATCATTGAATATTATTACATGTGGAAAACCACTGACAGATACGTGCAGCAGGTAATTTAATGGCTATTCCAGCATGACCCAGTCTGCCATGCTCTTAAATATGAACTTGTTAAAGCATTAAAAATTGTATTCTTACAAAGTGTTACAGTGGGAAGCCTGTGTTACACTACAGACCAGTGGTTTTTATGCTGTTCGCATGGTACGTTGTCTAATCTTCTGTACAACACATAGCTGCAGAGAGCTTTGTAAGCCATTTGTGTGGTGTGCTGGTTTGTGGCAATGTCATTCCTGGTTCTCACTGCAGTATGGGGTAAGAAGGAAATGGGTGGTGGAGCAAAAGCTGTCCGTGGGACTGAGGGAAAAGGAATATTTTTGTGTTAAAGGTGTCTGCGAAGTTAGAAACCTTTTAATGATGTTCCATGATAGAGCATTACTTTGGTATTACCAGGATTAAAAAAACAAATTGACAAAGTTCTGCACATGGTGGATGTGTTTACCCTTTTGATTATTCAGTTGTTTGGGTTGCTCTGGAGCAGAAATATGGTGAGATTTTATTAGGTATCTGCACTGGAATATTTTAAGCAAGTTTAGTGTTGGTGCTTTTTTAGATATTGCACCCAGTACAGATTTACTCCTTGATTTAGATATACAGAATATTTTAAAACTCCATTTTAATTTATGATTTAACATCTAAGTCTGTAGCTCTTTTACTTGATGTATAATTAGCAGCGATGTATGTGCAGCATGTTGAAAATAAATTTTATTCTGTATTGATTACAGCTGTATTGTTAGATGGATCTTTGGATTTGTTCCTAATTTTGTTAGAGCATGTCAGAAGGATGATTGCTTCAAGTGGTTCTGCTTAATCTGAAAGTGTTTATAGCAGCATCTTATTAGGGTATGGATAATAAGGGCAAAGTCTTTTGCTACATAGCAGTCTTGGACTGTCAGTAGGACATTTTAGTTATATGGATAATAAAAATAGAAAATAATATGCTGAGTATTAAGACATGTTTTCATGGATTTGTCTCCATTCCTGTAGTTTTCAATGCTGTATTTTGCACTGTTAATATTTATCCTAGAAAGGCATTACCAGCAGAGATTTCCTGTGCTGTTTCTTAGCTCTTAAGGTTTTGGCAACAGTTCATCTTGAAAAATCAAATAAGAAAATACTAACGATACTGAAAGCCATAGCATATGGATGAATTGAAGTACAAGTTGACTTTTGTCACCACACTTAAGTTGTTCAAAGGCTGATCTTGTGTCATGTGAAATTTTTCTGAAATTGGTGCTCTGGGTGGTTGGTGAAAGACTGAAACTCCTTTACTAGTTCTCTAGGGCTTCATTATGATTCTGTTGCTACAATGATGTGTGATGGTGTGTTGAGTTTTCAGCCTTTCATACAAGAAAAACAGATAGGCTTTATGGTTATCTACAACTACGAATGCTTTTATAAATGCCTGCATTTTACTTGTAACTAAGTAAACTTAGAACTACTTTAGAACATGGCAGTATACCACAGTGCTTTAGACATGTTCTTTCAAGGTCATGCATGATCATTGATTAAAAAAAAAAACCAAAACAGTGTATGACAATTACCTCATTTCTTTCCAGGTTGAGGTTTCTGTATCTCTTCCTAACAAGTGATTGGAACTTTGGGTAAAAATAATACAATGCAGTAAAAACGCTGTCTGTAGGGCTTTTTCCTCCACTAAAACAAGCTGTGATAATTTAATGCATTCCAGGGAGAAAATATGTTCAGTAGTGAAGTAACAATTTTGGAGTCATTCTTATCTAAACATTGTGCTAAGGGGTAGGGCAGATTGGAGGAATAAGAAGACAAAAAGGCCGATGTATATACTTGAATCATGTGCATAGAATACGGTCTATAATTCTAGATTGGTATGATTTAATATGAAAATCTGCTCTCTAATTAACTCTGTTTCCTTGAGTGAATTGACTGCAATTTGTCAGGCATAAGAAAGGTCTCCTTGTCATAATTGCTACTAAATGTTATTCGGACTTTGTAGCTAAAGGTGGTTTAATGGCACTGGAGTTAGTGCTACCACCTTTTCTTCCAAGCATGTTCCTCTCAAGTCAAGGTGAAGGGAAATAGATATGTTAAAGTTCTCAGTTTGCGCTGAACCTGTCTAGCAAAATTAATTCAGGCCTCTGGTAATCATTCTTAGTGATACGGCACTTTTCATGACTGCTACATTCTATATAGCGTTTGAGGAAGGCCGGGTGGCTCGCCTAACTACTGGTAGTTTTCTCCTTACAAATCTGAGTCAATGCAAAAGGACTTTTACTGAGACTTTTTAACAGAAAAAGGGACAGTATGCTTAAGGATAACTAAATGACTGTACTACAGTAATCTATTATGTTTCCCTCACATTTATTTATTTATTTCCCACATAGAAAACAGTACAGAGGTAGGGAAATGGCTGTTTCTTGGCATGTTTATCAGTTTATGTAACTAAAGCTCTTAAAAGGAACTAACATTCAGATGCAGGGGTGGTTGATTAAAACTAGTAGAATCCAGGTGAAGCTTGACCACCCCTACAGTCTTGTTTGAAATAATTACTGTTTTAAGATGAGGTGGAAATTTTTATTTTCATTTCCCCCTCCCCCTTGAAAAGTATTAACTGTCTTTCTTACATTGTTTTAGTGCTTTATTGCTCTTGTTATTGTCATCTAGTGTTTTGATTCCTGTCTAAATGATTCCAATTTCAACTTTTGACCTTTGCCATTTACCAGTTTTCATCCTCTAAATTTCAGCAGGCAGAGGTTTTGTCTGAGAAATTGTAAATGTTTGTTGATAGTTTTGTTTCTGCATTCTTTCTTCTCTTCAGGTACTTCAAAGTTGATAGGTCAGTGTGAATTCAAGCTGTGACATTTTCTGTTGCTTTTAAAGAGCAACGTTAACCATCATTTTAGCTCATGAAAATAGAGCTTACACTGAAGTGGCATTGTGTGATTATTTTGTAGAAGGCAGTATATAGTTCTTTTCAGTTAATAAAGGAGGAAGGCAGTTGCTAAAATTGCATTCCTTACAACCCCCATGCCAGTATTAAAAGTACGCTAAAACTTAATTAATGTGTATAGTCACTTCTCACCGACACTGCCACCAGGGCATAATACAGATTTCTTGTAAATGCCTTTACATTTTGATGGAGCTTCAAGGCTGCTTTCCTCATTATTTCCCTTTATTGCGTTTTTCTCGTGATCTGATGGTCTTCGTAGGTGTATGTCGAGACTTACTTATTCTTTTTGTGGAATGGGACCACTTTGTTATGAACTATGGAATGCAGGTTACCTGCTGACCTGCAGTCCTGCACACTTCTGCAGTTTGAAAACAAATTCTACATTGTTGAGTATAACACAAAAAGGATAAAAATCAACACTGAAAGGCTGTGGCCTAGAGCTGTTAAGTGGAAAGAGTTCACCCTTGAGAGTTCTTCTGCTGGGGCTGTGAAATGTTCTCAGATGAAAAACTGTCAGTTAATGAGACTTGTAGCATGCTGCCTTTTTTCCTTGTGCTTGTAAAAACTGACTTCAGCAGGCAGGCCATGCTGTGTTTGCATTTCTGCTATGGGTCTGTCGAATGTAGCGCAGTGTTTCCAAGCATGGTATTGGGGAAAGCCTGCAGCTGCTCCAGATGTACTAATGGTTCTGCTTCTGTGGCTGTGAACACAACTAGGCATCTGTGAACAGCAAAAACCCGTTGAAGCCAAAAAAGCCTATCTTGGAAAGAAATGGAAAAGGGCTCTCATATTGCATGGGAATTAATTTGTAACAGCATTGATGGCCAAGGAACCTATTTGTTGTAGATTACCTCTAAAAGATGTAGTTTTTTTTTAAAAAATGAGAGTTAAGGTGATGAACGGCACTGAGGCAGCTTGCTGAAGTGGAAAGGAGTAGCAGTTTACAGAAGGAGGCTTACTCGGCTACTCGACCAGTAAAGCAGATTAACCCCGTAACTCATTTCACGGCCCAGGCAAGAGACTCCCAGAGCAGTCTTTGGATGATAAATTTCTCAAGATGGGAAGTATCTGCCTGAATTGTGAACCTTGCGAAGGTTAGATATCAGAAAATAGGAGTATAGCAGAGAAGAGAATTGACTGTTTTAGGAGAAATGGAGGTCTGAATTTTAAATACCTGATAAAGGGGTATTCTTGAGAGGCAGGCAGATAGCGTTCATTTATTGTTGCTGGATATCAATGTCACTCCTTGTTTTTTTCCTTCTCAGTAATAGAGTTAGTACATTTAGCTACTTCTGGCAGTCAGTGGACTTCAGTTTCCCCTCTTCCTTACATACTGTAAAATACTAGCCTCAGGCTTGACAGAGCACACAATTACTGAGTTATATGACTGATGAGGAACTCAACTTGTGCAATTTCACTCATTTATTTTCTACTTACTCTGCAGTGAACGTTACCCACAATGTCATACCTGTTAGTGCAGATGAAAATTATGTTACTTGTAAATGTTGGTTTTGCAGTTTTGTTTCATATGTGAAGCCCGTAAGTTTTACTGGGGAGGATGGTATACTGTCATTGCAAACTACTAATAAACAAAGAGAACCTTTTTTTTCAGTTTTCAACTTGTAGATTTCCACACTTACTGTGAAGGTCTTGTGGAATCACAAAATAGAAATAATTTAAAGATGAATTGTGTGCATTTTTATGAAAACTTGTACTTCAATATAATATGTTTTAATGTGTTAATTTTCCACTAGAAACGCCTGAAAGCAGCTGAAGCAGAAAGTAAATTGAAACAAGTGTACATCCCCACCTAGTGAGTATAACAATAACATCATTTTTTTGGAATAAAGTACAGGTAAAATTAAAATGGTATCATGCAGCAATGTGCATGCTTTTTGCTTAGTCGTCTTTCTAACAGTTTGGAGTTTGTTGTATATGAGCAGAACATACATAGATATAACCAGAATATTTCACAACCTTGTGTCATAAGTAAAACCTTCGCACTTAACTGTGCCCTTTATTGTTGCCTTGCAAAATGCCTGATTTAGAACAGTGAGAAATGTCTGGTTTTGAAAAGCTGATCAAGTGCTACATGGACTGCTCACATGCAAGAAAGGGCCTTACCATTTAAAAAAGACTTTTTCCGGATTAATCACAATTCCAAATTGCTGTAGTACTCTGACACTTTGTATTTATGTAAATGCAGTGTTTCAAAACAGAAGCAGTTGTTAATATAGTTACACAGAATCAGATACTATCCCATTACAGTTCTGTCTTTAGCTAGATGCATGAGATGCTCTGGCTGCAAAGGTAGCATGCAGCTCAAAATCTTTAAGCTTATTAATCTGTTTTCTTCTGAGAGGATTTTAAATCTTTTGTTGTTGTTGTTGTTGTTGTAGATTTAAACTCAACACTGTATCTGCTTTCATTAACATGTAGTTTAGAGAAACAAGATATAATCTGTGTGTCTTTCATATTCTTTATTTCCTCAAGATTATGAGAAGAGAAAGGATTACAGATTACATTCTTCTAAGATTTCTTGGGTATATTCAGTTTTGCATTCATGTGAATTTCCCATTGTTATGAGTGTGTAGCAGAAGACTAGAATACCACACAAATTACTATGAAAACTCACTGTTCTCTTTTTGATGACTTGGAGAAATTGCATAAGATAAAGCTTCGTTTCAATATTTCATACAGTCTTTATTAAATAGATTTAATAATACAAACAACAGACTGTTAAATTCAGTCTTTTCAGTGTCATCCTGGAAGAAATGTTGTGAGTTTTGAAGCTTAAGTCTCTAAGAAAATATGGGTTTTTTTTTAAAAAGCTGAAAATTCTCACGAGTGTTCCCTAACCCTCTAAAGAAAGTGGCTGCTTTAGGAAAACTCTAAGATGCTCAGTCTCTTCGTAATGCTTTGTGAATTTAATTTCTTTGGTCCATGTGGACAGTTTGGGACTTTCGACACTATGGTCACAGTAGGGACTACATGTGTTGGGTTTTGAAATGTCGGATTTTTGCCTTTCTGTGTTTCTTAATGACTGTCTTTTGCCTCCATGTCAAGACAAAATCCACAGTCAGTGTTAATACTTTGCAAGTCGTTTATAACCATGCAGTCTGGGACATTTGTGGTCAAGAGGATTGCTTAACGCTCTGTTTCAAGACTGGTTTATTGTATTTGAAAACTGAGTAGAATTGATTCTCAGAGATGAATACCTTTTTGAACCTGATCATAAGGTATTTATTTCCTGTAAAAGTAAGGTTCTGTCCTCAGTAACCAGAGCCCCTTTCACTTCATTGTTTCCCTGTAAGGTATCTAAGCAACAGATTGTAATATGGGAGACAATTTCTTTTCTTTTGTATCTTGAGCCCAAGGTACTTCTCTTGAAGGAACTCATCAAATAGTACCTGTAAATTGTAAGAGAGTCTCTTGCTGGCTACAGTGAAAAAGGACAAGGCTGGAGACAAGAGTTCTTGGCATTTGAAGTGGAGACTTGATACAGCAAAGGTTTCTTGAATTAGTCATTTTAACTAATCTTGGATATATCTTTATGCTACATAAAGTAATGAATAATCATCTTAGGAATCAGTGTATCAAGCCTTGCATGGTATTGTGAGTATAACTCATCAAAGGGGTAATTATCATGCACAGAGTTGGAGCTCTGGAAACATTGTTCTTAACCTAATGAGGAGTATATTAATTCTCTCTGAATTAACTGACCTTGAAGTCAGTAAAATATCAGTTAGTAAAATAATCATCTTAATATATTAACAGTGAAAAGAATCCAAGAGCAGTTTTTCAGAGTGTGAAAGAACACAACCCAGGCAGAACAGCCTGACGTACCAGTGAGCTTTGCCAAGGCTGTGGGAAATTCCCATTGTACTTATGCTTGAGATACGAGTCAGCAAGCTCTCTTTAGGGTGGACAGCCTTGTAGTATTACAGCCAGCATTATCACTCTTGTTACACTTAAAGTGCAGCCTCACCTTGTAAAGCTTCATCTGTTGACTGGAATCCCCTTTTTAAACTCTCTGCTGTGCTTACATTAATGCTTGACCCTGAAACTTGGTCTTTTAGTAAATGCCAAGTAGCTTACACCATGTGAGAGCATTTTATAAAGATATGTAGATTTGAGTATCAAAGAAGCTCTTTACATCCAAGGCTCTTACAGTGCTGAAAATACTGGAGGAATATAAAAATTAGTCTTGTTTAGAGCAGTTCTTACAAATGTTGCCATCGCACATCAGGATTCCAGATTTAGATTGTTTTCATGTTCATGAACTTGGTAGTAAAATAATTTATTTTATTTTATTTAAAGCAATAAGCCAAATCCCAATCAAATATCCAGCAGCAATGGGAAGCCTGCTGCAGTCAATGGAGCAATGGGAGCCTCTTATCAGACACAGGCCTCGCTAATAGGTCGGGCTTGTGAAAGCTGCTACAGTAAGTATTTTTTTAGAAATAATAACATTTTTATAATATTAATTTCATATATTAATAGGCACTTTTTAAAACAAATGTATGTACCTTTTTTCCAATACTGTAAGTAAAGGATAATTTTTCAATCGTGGGCAGAAATAAGTTAGAACTTCAACATGTTGATTGAATGTCAATATTCAGATCCACTGTATGGTTTGTTGTGGGTATTTTAACTATTCAGAAAGATATATTAGTATAATGTGATTGCACTGGTCTGTTTCTTCATTACCTTCAGAATACTAGATTTAAGTTTACTTTTGTTTTATTTATGTTGTAAAGCTTTCTGGGTTTTGTTGGGGTTCCCCCCCCTCCACCTTCAGTTGCTGGGGGAAGGGGAGGAGTGATGGGGGATTTTTTTCTAGTATTTTGAGTGTTTCTGGTGGTCCCTTGTAGGCTACTTTAAATGGCAGTTTTCAGCATAGGTTATATGAGATAATATGTAATAAAATCCAGAACTAGGAAGAACTGAAAAGGCCTACCACATGAGAAGTCTTTACTTATCATTGCTACAGCTCCCTGTGTCTTAAACACTAATTACATGAAAATCACATTCTCTATATAGAAAGTTACAGTTACAGGCTTTGTTGGTTTTCAAATTGCATTTCTAAAGAATAGTTTTCTTGTGAAAGGTGACAAAAAGAAAATAAAAAAGGTTAAATTACCATTTCCTACTGAATCTCCACATGCACAAGATGAAGATATGTGTGCATCTCCAAGGTAGAAGTGCCTGTCCTTTTCTTATATAAATCTTGGCTTACAGGCACTTACTTTGCATTACTTGTGCGAAACCCCCAAACCTTTAGTAACTCTAATAAGTAGCAAGCAACTTAATAAGCCTGGGTTCTGGATAAGATGAGAAATAGTGAAGGGTTTACAGGATTTTGGTTGGTTTTTGGATTTTGGGGGTTTTTGTTGTTGGGTTTTTCTCCTGTTTGGGATTGTTTGTATTCCCAAGAAGACATTCTCTTCCAGGGGACTACAAAAAAACCAAAAATACCCAAACCAAACCAACCAACAAAACAAAACAAAACCAACCAAACAAAAAAAACCCACAAACCCAAAACAACCCAAACTA
Source organism: Heliornis fulica (assembly GCA_013399135.1). Lineage (NCBI taxonomy): Eukaryota > Metazoa > Chordata > Aves > Gruiformes > Heliornithidae > Heliornis > Heliornis fulica. The sequence continues at coordinate 384,824 of VXBZ01008231.1, forward strand.
CAAAGTCAATTATTTGAAATTAAGTTGGGGGAGTTATTTTGAAATTTGCATTTGGAGTTTTCTCCATGTGAAATTGCGTATCCATATAATGCTCTTGGGGAATGCCTACTATTATAGCATTTGAATTTATGATATCAAGTGTAGCGTGCACCACTTAGCTGTGCTGGGATTTTCTTTTCAGCTCCGCAGTCTCACCAGTGGTATTCCTGGGGTCCTCCTAACATGCAGTGTAGACTGTGTGCATCTTGCTGGATTTATTGGAAGAAATATGGTGGCCTGAAAATGCCCACACAGACAGATGAAGACAAACTGCCTTCCAGCCAACCAACAGAGGTAGGACTGTGTAGATAAAGTTTTCTCAAAGGAGGTGTGGTGGCTTTCACTGACTGCTGTGATTTGAATATTTAATAGAAAGGATTTTTTTACGTGTAAGTTCAACTGTATTGTTAAAAAACTTCATTTATTCATAATCCTTTTCCTGTTTTAGAATTGAACAGTATGCAGATCTTGACATCTTTTTATATGACCAAGTCTTAGATAAAATAACATTCACTTCATGCATATTTAGTGGACAGATGTCATCTTGACAATCAAATGGCATATCTATAAAACGTTGATATGACTGTACTGAAGCTCATATCAAATGGCATTATATATCTACTTAAAACATAGCTCACTACTGTGTTATATAGCTTCTTGCATAAGCCCTGGGTTTTTATATAGTGCTTATATATATGTTACTTGATTAACCATGTGAAATTATCCAAATTGTGGATTTTTTTTTTAATGCTATAATTCAGGCATACATGTAATGATGTGTTTTTTATATATTTACTTTGTTTCTGTAGGAATCCCATGTTAGAACTCATATGTCCCGGCAGGCCACGCAGGGAACTCCAGTTCGTAACACTGGAAGTCCAAAGTCAGCAGTGAAAACACGTCAAGCTTTCTTTCTTCACACAACGTGTTGGACAAAACTGGCCCGTCAGGTCTGCAAAAATACCCTCCGGCTGCGGCAGGCAGCAAGACGTCCCTTTGTCCCTATTAACTGTGCTGCCATTAAGGCAGAATGTAAGATGTTCTTTTAATTCTTAGTTCCGTGTGCTGTGCTTCCCACACATTTTTGTCTTTTAATTTTATTTTCTTTTTCAATAAACATTTCTTGTCTATATGCTTTTGCTTTTCATTTTTTCATTTGTCCAGCATATCACCAACACAGTGGGCATAGCCTGGCTGCCTTGAACAGATTTCAGGCTGGGGAAACATTTCAAATTAATTAAAAGTGATAACTTGCCTCATTCACTTAAGAAAAAAAATGTCATTAAAAAGAAATCGGGGCAGGGAGGGGAAAGCAATGCCATGACATAAAAACCATGCTTCCTACTAGGCAGTGAGAACAAAGTTCACTTTTGTGTTGTTCATTTATTCTTCCGCTGAGCAAAATGTATAGTTCTGTACATGTTTTAATTTTTCTTGGTGGGTTGGGCAAGGAATAGGGAGCTAAGGTTTCAGGATAATCAGAATTTAAATCTGGCCTGTAATAAAGCCCTTTGTTACAATGGTGATAGCCATGTTTATTATTTCATCATAGTTGCATTTTTGGTTTTGTTTTTTTCTGTTCTGGTTTTAAATTTAAGTTTAAAAAAATCCTATACTTTTCTTATTCTTTTTATAGCAAATATAAAGAACAGATAAATTCCCTCATAGTATGACAGAAGGCTATAGGTGGTTGTAGATGGCAACAGTAAGTCTCTTCATGTGCATATGTGTGGAAATTCTGCTGCAAAAGTACAGAATATTACATCAGGTTTTGTATCTGTACTGAGAGCATGTTTTAATGCTCATGCTGTCTGGTTATGCTTCCCAGTCTTCCATAGATGCATTTCTTGGAGCAGACGCTTGGTATTTGGCTCATCATACTGTCAATTGTGTTAGAATTGAAGACACCTTTTTAGAATATTAGATACTGGTTTTATAACCACATTTACTAGATTAATGCTAAATGTGTTCCCAGCATACTTAACTGGGATGCCAGTGATGTCAGTGTTGATTATAAGAAATTTACTTCATGGAGGCTTAAAATCTGGTTTGGGGTAATTACTGTCCACTTATGTACTTCAACACCAGCCATTCTTCACATCCAAACTCTTCACCTATTTCTGCAGTCATCCAGAACTTGGTGAATCTTTCTGTTCATTGTCCTTGTCTTATTTTTCAGGTGTCCTGATGGCCATTTTCTTTCTTCTTTTCAAAGCTGTGCCAGTTAGGAGAAGCTTCACTTTAAGGAAATCATATGTTCACTAAGTGGGTTGCACATTCTGGAAATAGTGTGGCTAAAAGTGGGCTAGGATTCTGTTTTTCATCTTTAATACAAAACGAGTTATTTTTTGAGTGGAAAGCATTGTACACTTTAATTCATTTAATTGGCACAGATTTCTGCTGAATCATGGAGGAAAACTGATTCTGGAATTTCACTTAAGCCTTGACATTTTTCTATCCTTATCCTTATCTCCTCTTGTTATCCTTGTTTCTTCTCACTCGCTATAGTGACTCAGTTCAAAATAATATGATGCATTTGTTTAAGGAGGAGAAAGAAGAAAAAAAAAAAAAAATCCAAAAATGTTTTCTCCGACTGTTAGTTGAGCAAGTGTTATGCTTAAAGTTCAGCTTCAAAACAAAGGAGTAAAAAGCTGATCTTTTCAGCAGGAAATAGCCATTCTTGTATTGGTCTGGCAGTGCTGTGAGTGTTCCCTCTCGGTCCCCTTGAATGAAAAAGTGCCACATCAGATTAACTTCAAGACTTTCCCCATACTCTGTCTTTCACTATTCTTTTTGCTTACAGCAAGATTTGGACCTCGTAATTGTCTTTCTGAATGCTGGTGTTTCCCGATTAGCACTAATGGAGATTGGGGAAGAAAAGAAGTCACAGATCAATTCTTTTTGAACACAGCATTCAAAATTATTTTAAAATAGTGGAAACTAGATTATACCTTGCTTTTTAATTTTACTTGTGTTTCTCTGTGTGTACATACACACATGTATATATTCTCTTTCTGGCAGTATCTCTGTGGAATCATATAATGCTCTCACCTGCACTGTCATTGTCATATTTACTCTTAGTAGGCTTTACAAGAGTAAGAATAAAAGAAAATATTTTCTGGTTTTGTTCCTGTAATTTTACCTGGTGACCCGTGTTCAGTGAACTCTGCAGATTTTCATGTTATAACCAGGCTTTCTCTTCCTAATGCCTCGGATCCTTGACAGCTTGATGCAATGAATTTCTAATTTTTGTAATTTTTAAAGGAGATGGTTAACAGTACTGATGTCATATTTTGAGTAATTACAATGTTGAACAAATGTCTGTGGTGCTGTTACAAAAGATAAATCCACGCTTAGATCATAGCCAGGCTAGAGTAGCAGGTCAGCAGTGATGTGAGATGGCATGAGATGGTTCAGACATCTAAGGACTGATCTGGAATTTGTTTACCGTGTTAGTGGCTGAAACAACTTGAATCTGATGACTGGTTAGGTTCTTTGTCACACTCACCTGATTCTTTGCATGTGCCAAACCAGTGCTTGGAAGCGTAACTGCATTACACAGCTGTATTGCAGCAGGCACTGTACCAATGCTCAGAAACCACAGAATCTAAAGATGGGAGGGTTGTGGGGCACTTAGCCCGGCAGCATACCTGGTTTTATGTCTTCTTAGTTATACATAATTTGTCAAAGTGCTGGGCTGTAAATGAAGCTAATTCCTAGTTCTGAGTGGAAAAGTCTGAAAGAGGCAGTCAGACCTTGCTCATAAAACAGAGTTTTGCAGACTACTTGAATTTATCTGCAGATACTTGCTGTGTTTTGCAAGGACATGGAAGCCTCAGAGTGCTAATCTCAGGCCCAGGTATATTTTAGGTGAAACCAGGTTTCAGATAGAGCATTTTTTAATTATTGTAGTTCCATCCATATCATCTCCCTGGGTGCTTTACATCCACTGGCAGAAAACAAGGCGCTATTTTATGTTCTTTATTCTTTCACTTAATGCAGAAAATTATGTTTCTCATTAGTGACCAAAACCATAGCATGACCCCTGCTTAGATGCCAGCAGGAGGTAGTGGAGACAATACATTTGCATCCCAATTCAATGCAGGGATGGTAGCCAAAGGTTGAGAAAACATGGCATCTCCTTCTAGGAGCACAGCCCCTTGTGGAAATTGCAGGCTTTGCTCTACCTGAAGATGGTAAGACTTGCTGAAGTTGTTAACAATAAACTTGTCTGACAGATTTTCAGGAATAATTAGAATTAGTGATCTGTTTCAGTAATAGAAAATCCCCATGATCTAAATTAGGTGAAATGCCTTTTTTTTTTTTTTTTAGTTTGTGTATATTGCACTTTTTGTTTTATTATTAGAAAGATAAGCAAAACTCTCCTGTCACTGGAAGATCCTTAATTAAGAGGAAACCAAAGTGGGCATTCTTCTCCAGACAGTTGCTGACAAGGTTGGCTATATCTCCAGCTACAAACAGGTGCGTGGCAGTGAGCTGTGCATCTGTGAACATTATTCAACAGCACAGGAAGATTTTTGAGGGATTTCCCCATCCTCACCCCCTGCACCCAGCTCAGATATAGTTTTATCAATATAATTATGTATTAGTAATTTAAATTTGAGTAAATGCACTCCATTGAGGTAGACGTGGTTGTCATAATGTTTTCAGCGCATGGTAATATATTATCTGTGTAATATATGCATAATTATCTGGAAATAACATTCTGTTAAGTCTGCAGATTGAATAACAAGTTTGATAAGCGGTGTACTTGCTTGTTGCGATCTGCTTTGCAAAAACAAAGAATAGTGAAAGCTGGGTGGAGTACGCACTGGTCTTGCTGCTGATGTGTCCTTGTAGGCATACAGGCTGTGTTTACTGAACTGAGTAACATCTGCCAGTGCTGAGTGACAGGTAGCACATCCTTGGTTTTGACAGCTATGGAAGGTCTTCTGACTGCATCGAGGTTGACAATATTTTCTCTGCCATTACTGCTGAATATAATTTGTGCCGGATTTTAATAACCAGTATAACTACACACCAGTTTGTTTTTTTTTTCCAAAGTTTCCAAGAACAGAATTCAGAGAATCCACAGAGCACAGTAGATTCCTAGAGAATCTGAAATTTGATAGAGATATGATGGAATATTAGAGAGGTAACTGATGCATCTCTATGATTGAAACACCTATAAATCTAGTTTAAAAAACAGAAATAAAAATCCCTTTCAAATCTTAGAATAACAAACCTCATTCACTATCATCTCCATAGCATTCCTGATTTTGTTGACTTCTGTAGTATCCTCAGTAGTTGTCACTTTTCTAGGTTAAGAATTTGGTCTGTTTAAAACCTCATAAAGGATTGATGTCACACTGTGGTTTGTAATGTTGTTCCCTGTAGTTTTTCTAATTGTGCTGTATGCAGTTATGGCTATGCTGCTCCAAATTACAATAAGGCTTCCCATCATTCAGTGAGTGTCACGTGCCGTTTTCTTTTTTGCTTTTTTGTCCTATTATTATTTCTAATATTTTGATTCTAATTTATTTTTAAGTGACTGCTCTTGAGTATTGTTCAGATTTTTTTTAGTAAGCTGTTAACATTGGCTCCAGACATTCTTTTCTGGGTGTTGACAGTTTAGTACCCATTGTTACATCTGCATGTAACAGTCATTTTACCCCATAAGAATTAATTAACATGTATTGCTTGATCCTGCTGGTATCCTTTGCGATCAGTTTTAGCTTACGTTTCTTATCAGGAAACATTAGCTCCCTAGTTGCCTCTTTCCTGATCTTTTATATGTTGAACAGCACAGATCCTTTGGGGATTGCATAGGCAATTGATTTTTAATCAGGTGGTGATCCCTAAAGAAACCCTTCTCTCTTGGCTGGATGGCAGGAGTCTGGTGACAAACTAGTTGAGATGCCAGGTTGGATGCCAGACCAGCTGCATGCTCTCGTGTCATGATTCCTTCAGAGGATCCTGGCAGACCCGTGGCACGTGTAATTGTTGGTTTACAGGACGTGCAGGTATGAAGCGAACTCTTGGTGGTCTCTAATCCCACCCCCTGCAGAAAGTTCACATGCTCATGGGTCTTTTGTCCAGACGATATCTGTGTGTCTCCAAGGATGGAGACTCCACAGCTTCTCAGGACACTTGTTCCAGTGTTTGAATTTCCTATCTCCCAGCTTGTGTCCGTGACCACAGCCAACTGTTCATGTTGTCCTATACCTGTTTGCCTCCAAGAAGGGTCTGGCTCGGTCTCTTCTATGCTCCACTGCTAGAGGCAGCGATAGGGTCTCCCTGTGGCCACCCCTAGACATACAAGCCCAGTTCCCTCATACTCTCCCTGTACATCCTGTACTCCAGCCCCAAGCCAGCTCAGTGGCTCTGTGGTAGCTGGACTTGCTCCAGTGTTCTGTATTTATTTTGTAGTGGGGATCTTTGAATTCCATGGAGGTTCTGGACATGACTTCACCGGGGTGGAGGGGAAGGATTACTTCCCCTGCCATGCTGTCTCCACTCGTGCTGGTGAGGCCCAGTGTGCTGTCACCCTTCTCACTGCAAGGGCACACTGCTGAATGATGTGAATGTGTTCAATGCGTTTGTCCCTTACAAGGTCTTTGTTGGCTCCCTTGATGTCTCTATTCAACTGAATGCCTCTATTAATAGTTCAACCCTTTTTCCAGGCTGCAGACCTACTTAATAAAGAATGTTATCACGTTTGCCGTGTTAGTGTCTCTTGAGCCAAGACTAGTTTAAGCATTAGTTAAACACCAGTAGCATACGTGCTCAGCAGTTTCTATTTGGATGGATTCCACCTGGTCCTGGTAACTTGTTTTTATTCATTAACCAGTTTGTTTTGAGATATTTCCTGTGGACGCTTTGATGTGACACAGTTCTTACGCATTCCTTGTAAAAAGATATTGGAAGTGAGCTGCTTTTTCTACTGCAGTGAACTCTGAATGCATTCAGTGTTTCTTTCTTGTATGTTTTCCTCACACCTTGATCAGATCCGACTGCTACAGGCACTATCACACTTTCTGCTTTTCATGTGTTTGAAAAAAGATACTACCAAATGTAATACTTATTTTTTTTAATTTTTTTTTCATCACTTCTACTATTTCACTGATCTTACTAAGATTTTATTGTTCATGTGGAAGCCCATAACTTACATCAGGATTTTGTTTCAAAGTTTGTTTTTAACAACTTCCTTCCTCAATTTTATTCTGTTTTTTCACTTGGGAGTGATGCACAATTTAACTTCTGTGGGGTTTTTTGTATTCAGTACATGAAGATAATAAACTTCATTATACTTTTTATAGGATTAACATATTTGCTTCTGTTAAACACATTTAAGTGTTCTAACAGATAAGTGTGCTTTGGAATACCCACTCTGTGCCTTTGCTGAACATGCATTGCCACAAGCATGGAAATTGTGCTGTCTCTGCAGTCTGTATTCTCAGTCAGCATATTAATGTCTCACCGCGATTCAATGTCTTTTTTTACAGTGAAGACATGTAGATGGAAAATTTTCTAGGTAATTACTTCTGAGGCGATGCTTTTCTGTTCCCAAAGTAACTATAAAATACTTACCCTGTATAGTCTGTGCTTGTTTTACTAAGGGAGACAGTGGAGACACATCTTTCTATGCTGTCACCTAAAATATTTCAAGTGTTGTGGAATATTAAAAATATTTCAGCCACTAGGTTCAATGCATTTTTTTCCCCACTCAGAAGATTATATTTTGTTATTAAGGTAAAATAATAAAGGACTTTGTGTACTCAGCATTAGGGCTCTGGAGCCTGTGTGCTGCCCAGATACCAGCTGGCGTTTGCAGTATTTCAAGTGGATTCCTGAATGTATTGAAACAAGTTGTGCGTTATCTGATGCACCGAAAACATCTGCGAACATACCAAAATACTTATTTCAGCCATTGCTGTGGATTCGTGACTTATGTGGGTTTTGCACAGACCTAGATCGAATATAGAGCGAGACTGTAAATTGTTCTGTTCGGTGTCCTAACGGTCTTCGTGTGGCTGTACTCCATCTCGTGTGCGGGAGTGAAGCAAACGGGAAGTTCGGTGAAACACAAGACAAAGCGGTATTACAATTACTGTAATCACTTTACAATAGCTAGTTATTACAGATATTGTTAGAAAACACAGGTCTGCCTGTGCATACGTAAAACCCATACAAAGCTGTACTTACTTGCAGTTATGGACCTGTGGGAAGTAATTCCATATAATTCCAGTGCTGCACAACATACGAACGCAGTTTCTACATAACAGCATACCCATGTTCCAGGGATGCTGGAAGCCCTGCATGGGGATTGCTTACCTGTGTTTGGAAAACAGGTAACCCAAGTTACCTGACTAGTTTAAAAAAAAAAAAAACAAAAAAAACCAAGAACAATTTTTTATGGTTCAGTAGTCTTCAAACTGAAACGCAGTGTCTTGTGAATTTTTTGCCTTAGGGTTGATTGACTCTGCTGTCTAACCTTGAACATTTCATTAGGGGCTTTTCTATGTTTGTGGTGTGTAGAGATATTCTCTGCTTGTGTATTCACAGCGCCTTTAAATATGTAGCTACAGTTGTAGCATCAAATCAAAGGTAGTTACTAAAGGGCTTGTTTTCATTTACTTTGGAGGAAGCTAGAATCTATGAGATCTTGTAGGTCTGTCACACTTGGTCACAACTGAGCACTTTGTTCAAAGTTTATACTGAAGGCATTTTTTGGTTGGTTGGTTTGGGTTTTTTTAAATCATCTTGTCACGATAGCTCCCCTGTTCTATGTACTAAGAATTACATGAATCACTTGCTCATAACTAAGACATGACAGAAATCAGTAGTCCCAACTTTAAAGCCTCCTTTCATTTGTATTACCTCATTTAGAACCAGAAAAGCTTGCAGAAAGCCATGAAAAATTCAGTATAAAATAATAGTCAATGCTGCTTTTGTCTTAGCACTCATGTTTTCATCTGTGCTTCATTTGCCTAGCTGTCTCCAAAAAACCTTTGTAAGCAGAAAATTGCAATCAAATTTGTTTTAAAAATTACTTTAAAAAGCCGTAATGTAACATCGTTTGCATGAATGAGGATGTGGCCTGCCTTTAAATATCCATTGTTATTAGTGCTGGTGAAAAAAAAAGATGATGAAGTGCTAAAAGGGATAAAGAAATATGTGGTAAAATGCAAGTCAGGAACTGGTTGGTGTGTCCTAATTATATGTGTAATGCTAAAATGTTTAAACTAAGTATTATTCTTTGAAATTCTCAGATGCAGATCGACATTGTGAACTTGCTGGAAACCCTCTGAAGATAAAAAGCACCAGAAAACCACTGTCATGTATCATTGGGTATTTAGGTGCGTATCTGCCTCCAGAGAACAACGAACTAAAGAAATGTTCAGTGTATACTGATACTTAAAAATCCTACATGCATAAAATGAGATATTTTTGCTTTTAGGAACAAACTATAAAGTAATAAATTAATTAAAATTCTGCTCCACTATTGGTTGCAAAACTGCATGATCAAACTTGCAGGATATAGGCAGAAAGCCTATTGATACTGGTTTAAAATGGCAGTGACACCCAATGAAATGTAGAGCGTGAAAAATAATCTGGTAGTCTAAAGACAAAAGCATTGCTCAAAGGGGAGATACTCAGTATGCTCAGTGCTGTTCTACCACACCCCTCGGATCCACCTGCATACTTAAATGAGGAGATCTGAGCTGCACCAAGACATCTTTTAAAACAATGTCATCTTCTAATTTGATGACATTGTTTTAAAAGATGCAATGAAGTCTACTGGGATCACAGCCAAGAGGGTGACAAACAGTTGTGACAATAACAGGGAGAGGACATATTCTGGTAATTGTGGTTCCTTAAAGAAACAGAAAATTGTCCTCTTTGTAAGGAACCACCACTGATTAGTAAATGCTTACAGTCATGTAAAAGTTGAGATCCCAGAGGCTTTTTTTATTCCTCATAAGAGTATAGAAATTGGTCTTCTGAACAGAGCAGCAGTGTATTAATCCCATCCTCCAGAAGTGAAGCTGAAGGTGGTTCAGCCAAGATGTTTTGCTCAAAACTTTGATCAGCAGGAGGGTTGTTTTGGTTGGTTGGTTGGTTGTGTTTTGGGTTTTTTTTTTTGTATTAGAACAAAAGTGAACAGTAAGTCTCTGGACTTATCTGAAACAGAAGTTGGTAATCAGTGCAGTTACAGCTGTTCTTCACGAACATCAATTTTAACAAAATCCAAACAACAGAAAGCTGAATAATGAAGAATTAATGCATGCCCTCACTGAAGCTTCATTCCTCCTGTCCTGAAGTTTAAGAAGAGAGTGATAATTTCCCACAGGCACCCCAGCAGTGTGCATTGCATACACTGCCATTAGAGGGGATGAGGAAATGGTTGCCTAGACTGCCTTGGTGGAGCTGTGGTTGTAAGGGTGGGCAACGAGACAGGCCATGGTGCATCTGACTGCCCCATCGGTGCAGTCAAAGAAGAAAAGGCAGCGTGTGTGATCCTGGAAGATGCTGCGTGGTTTTAGTGCCATGTTATTTCATCAGTGAAGGGTTGTCTTTACATAGTCTGGGAGCACAAGCCTGTAGGTTTCATGGGAGCAAATGGATGAACAGTGACAGCGTTTTGTGTACTTGGGTGAGGGTTTTGTAGAAGATTAACAGTGCTAAAACATAGCAGGTATCTGTAGAGTCTGCTTAGTGTTTAGCTGTATGGGAAGTAAAGATACCTCAATACAGTTGAAGGCAGATGCCATGTTTTACAGGGATATGAAGCGTGCCCAGTGTAGGTAAGCGCATGCATCTGAATATGCTGCATGAGAATGGCTAAGGGATGGCTTTTGTTTGCTATTCAGCTTGGTGGATTTGGGTTTTGTTGTGGTTTTGTGTTTTTTTTTTTTTGTTTTGTTTAGTCTCTTTCTGATTTTATTTTTTTGTTGTTTATTTGGTATTTTTTGTGTGTGTGTTCCAGTGAATAAGTAATGCTTATGTTATTTTTCTCACAAAAGCTAGTGTTATAATATCATTTTCTAGCTTTTACAGGAGGCACTTGTTTTCTTTTTAAAAATCCCTTCCACACCATTCCCATGGACATTTATTGACATACAGTTAGCCATGTGTCTCGGGGCACTACTGTTTTCAGCCCTCCTGGTAAGGCAGAGAGGATTTTTTGTGGCCCCGTGCATCCAGGGTCATCACTTCCCTTTATCCCTGTTATGCTTCTTGGCTGCCAGCTCCAAAGGTGTGAGGTATGTTAAGCATCCAAAGCAGGCCCTGTCTTCTACAGGGCTGGGGCTAATCCCCTCTAATCTCTTCAATCATCACTATGCTTACTAAACAAACCCTGTAAAGTGACCCCCTGACTAATTAAATGTCCTGTAACACCTCCTAGTAAGGAGGAAACCAGGCAAATGTTTCCAGCTGTTCAGCTGAGGTGCAGCTGCTTAAGCACCTCTGGAATCCAGGATGTTTACTGGAAAGACTCAGTAGGAGACTTCAACTTTTCTTTATTTGCTTTGGATTTATTTTTGGGTTTTTTACCTTAGTGGAAATGGAAGAAGTTTGTAGAGTTGTTACTGCTGTTTGCTCCTTTGAGACTGCAACCCGGTCTTAGAAAAAGAGTTCCCAATATGTCATTCAGCTACTGTGTCTTACTCCTGTTTTATTGTTATTTCAGAAATGATCATACAGTCGGAATCTGGCCCAACTAGGTTATTTCTTTGTGTAGGTAAAGTGGTAATTTGGCTTTTTTGGATGTTAGAGTTTGCTCTCAGCTAGCAGAAAATGCAGGTAGCTAGTGAAACACTAGGCAATAGAACAAGGAGAAAGAGCAGCAGGAATTAAAAGATCCTTAATTACTCTTATTCCATAATAACAATAATTCGGGCAAAACCCCTGAAATGCCTCATTAGCTCTGAGGTGTGATGAAGGAGTTACTTGGTGCAGAGCTAAAGCATGCAGATGTTTGGAGCATGTCTATATGTAGAGGATGAGTGTAAGGTATAAAGTCCCCACAGGAAGGACTCAATCCATCAGAGAGGACGTGGCTGTGTTCAGTTAAATTCGTTTCTTGAACTGAGAGATCTTGATCTTGCTGCCTTCCTCTACTGCACAAAGAGAAAGGTCAGCCTTTGTAGTATGCAAATAGGGAAGTAGTGACCTCCAAACTGAAGAAAGGTCAAAGGAAGGAAACATTTACTTTCTCAGCTGTTTGCTCACCCGGAAAATATAAAATTACATCTGTCCACTGTAGATGAGAGTTTATCAGTTATTGTACGTTGATGCAGCCGCTGGGATTATTGGGGTTGCTGCCAGAGCTCTTTGACAGGTAAGATTTTAGTGGTGTTAGCCCTGAAAAATAACTATTTCCTTAAGAAAATTGGAAAAGATATCCAAATAAACATTTTAGAAGACAAATTCCAATCATCCACAGCAAATGGTGCAACCCTTTCTATTTCAGTTTAAAGTTTGTGTTAGCAATCAGTAGTGCTCATAACATTAAGCATGTTTCTGTTCCTGTTTTAGTGAAAAAACAAAATAGACGCCTGTTCTCTACAGCATGAAAAACAGGACAGGCCATGAAATACTCCAGGTGCTTGGTGTTACTTAGCGCTCTTATGTGAAAAGCAGATGAAAGCTGCAGTAGAAAAAGCTCTCATCCAAGGAAGTGGTGAGAAGACTGGTGACACCAAACTAACATTTACATGCACACCCAAATCAGTGGGACTGCCCACACACCCCTGCTCTGTGCTTATCCGTCACCTGCCCATCCTTTGCTTGTTCTTATCTGTCCCTCTTAGAATCACAGAATGATAGGTTGGAAGGGACCTCTAAAGGTCTAGTCCAAAACCCCTACAGTAAGCAAGGGCACCTTGAACTAGGATAAGGTTGCTTAGAGCTTCATCAAGCCTGATCTTGAAGCCTCTAGGGAAGAGGCCTCCATCAACTCTCTGGGCAGCCTGTTCCAGTGATCTGCCACCCTCATAGCAAAGAACTTCTTCCTAATGTCTAATCTAAACCTAACCCACTCTACTTTAAAACCATTGGCATACTTTTAATGCATCATGGTTGAAGGTGCTCTGTCCAAACCAGTGGTTAGCAGTTAAGCAAGGTCTTTTCAAATGAAAATCGCTGTTGCTGTGTCCTCCTGGTATGCCATTCCCAATACAGCTTGGCTGAGTCAGTCAGGCCATCTTACTCTTTTCCACCTGTTCACAATCCGATGAAAATGGCTGTTCCACATTTACATATCTGCCTTTCAAAGGCTACCACAACTTCTAGTGGTGCATTGCCTGCCTCTCCAGCAGCCACGGCCAGTTATGGGCTGGTATTTGCTGGGTTACCTGAAGGCTGTGAGTGAAGGCTTGCTGTGGGAGTGTGAGCGTGAGGCCGGGCAGGTGAGTGCTTGGATATCAGACTGCCTTGCATTTCTGAATGAGGAAAAATCTGCTATCGCAGTGGACTTTGACCCCATGCCATGGTTTCTGTTTGTTCCACATGATAGCCATTAATGGGGGAGGCTGGAGGGCCTCCTTTTTGGATACCTGATGCAATATCTCACTTGAGGTGTTGCATACTCCCGGTTTCTGTGCCTTACTTCATAAGAAAGAAGCACTCTTCAGGAGGTGGCAACCTGGGCTACAAGTGAGAAAGTTCTTAATTTTTGTCTTCTGCTCTCACACCCCTTGGGCAGCTGGCTCTTTCGATTGGTCTCCCAGCCCCTCTGCCCTCACCTTCACAGGTCTCTGCTGCTCCGTGGGGAAGTCAGGTGGACGGCTGTAATTGGATCACAAGTGCCTTGCAACCTGCTCCATGCTGGCAGCTGGTGCCCTGTGGCTGTGTCAGAGAGATGGGGACCTGCCCTCGGGCAGTCTGGCTTCCCCTGCAAATTTGGGGCTGTCTGAGGACCTACACCGTGGCAGGATTTTGAACCCAAATGTGTGATGGGAATAAATTAATTGGTTCAGTAAGTTCCTGGTGCAGGAGAAGCGGCCTCTACTGAGGCTTCATTTTGCCACTTCGGTCTGGCAGGTAAGCGAGAAATTTCCATAGAGCTGTTTCAGCTTTTGACAGACAGCAGCTGCTGCTCTGAATGTGTGTTTCACTGCCTCGTACCCACCTTTCTTCCCCCTTCTCCAAAACAAAACTGCTCTGGGAACAGTATTCGATACTCCGGTACCTTCAAAGCTCCCCAGTAATGACTCTGTTTGGGAGCCCAGCACTACCAGGGGATCCCAGCACTACCAGGGGATCCCAGTGTAGACTTAGTGATTTTTGTGTTTCTGCTGCAGTTTTGGGGTGGTCTTAGCCTCAGAACGCTGCTATGGCTGGCCTCTTGCACCTGGTGGCTTGTATTTGGGAAGATCCCTTGAAACTTGGGACAGAAAAGATGATTTCACGACAGTAAAATGCTTTTATTTGCTTGCTAAGAATTCTGTAACTGTGTAGCTCCAATACTAACGTCAGAAGGGGAGGAAAATGTAAACGCAGAGCTGTTTCAGGTGGGTCTGTATTGTCTCTGCAACCCCTGGAATCCTTACACATATGTCCCATAATATTGACCTTTGGGTAATCTAATGCAAAATAGACTTTCCTTACTTGGAGGAGCTATAGGTATGAAGGTGTATGTTCGAATCATTATTCCAGGTCCTGTAAATACACTCACGCAGAAGTAATATTTTATTCCTTTTGATGGAAATTCAAATGTCAGTATGTTGAATAGATTTCATTTTTTAACTCAATAGCTTCTCTCTGTCTTTTGTCTCATGCAGAGATCCATCCTGCAGTGAAACCCAATGTAGTCAGATCAACACCAAGCCTTCAAAGTTCAAGTGCAAAACGACTGCTTGCACCCTCCAATCACTCTTCATTAAGTATTTTGGGAAAAAGAAACTACAGCCATCATAATGGTCTTGATGGTATGTGAAGGTTTATAAAAGAAATATTCTTTAAGTCTCTGAATTGCAAAGCCTTCTGTGGACCTGAGGTGACGTGAAGTAAGGGTGTACAGACCAACAGTGATGTAAGATATGGATAGAGTGTTTGGAGTGTTGATTCTTAGTGCAGTGAATGCTGTTGCTTGTTCATTGAACATGGATATGTTAACGCCATCTCTCACAAAAACTCCTTTTACCATTTTTCTTGATATAAAAGGACAAGGAAAGACTAAAACACATTTGGTGAAGGCGGAGATGCAACATGTTTTATTCTGGCTTACTGTACTGCACTTTTATATGAAGAAATACTTTGCAGAAATATGTGAGACCTTTAGAACTGCTCTTGATGAAAGTACTTGATATGAAGTAGACCTGCTAGTTTACAGCTAATGTCGTTGCCAGTGTGTGAGTTCTAAACACGTCTCGGACTGGATTCTCGACAGTATGATTGGGGACAGAGGGGGAAATAGCTTCCACCATCTTGCATCCCAAGTCTGGTGTTACAGTGTCAGTTAAAACAAGAAGTCCTGTCAGTAAGCACTGATAGAAGGTAGAAGCTCCTTAGAAAGCAACTGTCCCTGCATTTGTTACTTGTGGAGGAAGAAGCTAAAGGGGTGTCAGGGGGTTACAGAAGGTTTTCCTGTACGCTGTGTGGCACCAGAGGTGATGTTTAAGCCTTGTGTTTCTAGCTGGTTCATAACATTATGGTGCAGATGGAGAGCAGATACAAAGCACTGCAAAAAGATGATAGAAATTTGTGGGTAAGGCAAATTACTTCTAAATCTTTATTTTTTGTTCTGAAAAATGACTGTATATTACTGATGTTTTGGGGTTTTTTTAATCATTACCAAAAAGAAAGATTCTTCAAATGGAAGTGTGAACAGTTTTATCTCCTGTCTAAATAAAAGGAGAATCCAAGAGGATACAACTTCTTTGCACTGAAAAGAGATGCATGCGTTCCTGAACTCTTACTTCTGTGAGACATAACTCCTGGAAGCCATTAGTTTATTTGTTCTGTAACTGAATGTGGTTGTTGAGATTAGAAACCTGAAAGAAGTTAGGCTGTGAAACAGACTATCCAGGACACTGCACAAAAGAGGTGACTGTTTCCAGGCATCACAGAATAGGTCAAGGTAGAAATGAGAGAGACTTGCCTTTTAGACAAGCTGATAGAAACAGTATTCCAAATAGAGAAGAAAACCTAGATCCATTATCCATCATCTTCCGATAATGACTGTGTTTTTCTGTCATTGCCAACTCTATTTGTATCTTTCAGTGAAAACACTTCCTGTACATTTAATACTACCTAGATAAAAATCACTATACTTTGAAAAAGTGGATCTTTAGTATAGAGAGAATTGTGTGGACCCCTCTGCTCAGTGTGCAAACACTTTACACAGTAGGCAAATAACACCCACAGTAACACAAGCTATTCTGTGGACCGAGATGGTTGACTTGTGCTTGGAAGAAAAGATGATGCCTTACAGCACAGCTGTAAATGCTTAATTCCCACTGCAGTCTTTGAGTGGGAAGCTCTGCAAGGGTGCTCTGGTAGGTGTTGTGTGGGAATGTGGATGAAGGCTGCTTTCACTGCATCCCCAGTGCTGGCCATTAGCCTGGACTCTCTGTGTGAGCTTTGACTGATGAATGAATGTCACCTGGAAATAAAGATGATGCTGCATTTCTGCTGTGGACAAAGCTGTATCAGTAAGTTCAAGGTAAATATTACTGTGATGATGCCCCTCTAAGGATGAATGCTTGGAAGGCTTCAAACTTTTTTCTTCAACTTAGAACAGATGTTTTCTTCAAAGTTTATAAAACCAGTCATTAGCCACACCGATCAGTTTGTATCAAACAGCTAACTGCGTTAAGGCAATTTGTACAAAATAACATCTGGTTTGAAAAATTAACATTAAGAACTGTAAATCACTGCTTTAGGACATTGTTATTTCTTATCTATTTTCTGTGAAAACATAACTTACTGGAAAGCAGATAACCTAAATAACTAAAATCTGTATTTTGTTAGTGTATAAATGGCTATTTTAGTATTTTAATATGCCTGTTTCAGTTCATATCCTCACCCACCTCTAATGAAAATCCTGAAAAGTATAAATAAAATGCAAAGGAAAACAAAACCCTCTAAAAAAATCATACCAGTAGTCATGATTCTGAACAGTACGCGTTCTGTGTTCCTGTTCACTTAAAAATACTTTAATATTTAACATGTAACCCCTTCTCTGGTTATTGGTAAATAGCAAATATGTTTTGGGGGCTGTAATATACCTGGGATTCTCTTCAGTATACAGCAGAAACTCTGTGACCAAAGCAGCTTGGGAAACAAAGGTTTCCATGTAATTGCACTGACAACCGTGTACTTTCTTTGCTGCAAAAGGTTTTGCTAACCTCCAGAGCTTCCGTGTTACTGTAAACACATTGAAAAGCTTTTTTGGTTCCAAAATACTACTGATGGTTGCTGGATTTACTGCATCGTATCCATTCACAGTATCCAGAAGGCCAGCAATGGAGGTGATGACATATACTCTTTCAGTGCATGCTTTGATTAAATGGGCAAATGAGAATGAGCATAATGGGCTTATATTAAGTCTTATCTTGTGCTATTTTCATAATCTTAATGTTGTTGATATAGAAATGTCTGTATGTTAACATTTGCTTTTTTCCAACACAATTAGAAATTCATTGTAGGAAGTCATACAAACATGTTTACTTAAGGTACACAATAATTTACAGCATTCTAGTAAATGTCACTTAGGCTTGTGTTTAGATTGGCATGTTTCAAATCAGTTTAACTGCCTAGGTGAGTTGAGTGCCTTATTTTGACAGAATTTGTTATTAACAAAGTAATTATTGGCTCAGAAATAAAGCAACATAACATGGAAATGGCAATTCTTTATGCCTGCATGGGGGCGTGTGGGAGAATGGATAAGATGATGAGAAACATTAGTATTTGGTTTAGTGTGTTTAAGAGTAATACGTAAGAACATGATTAACATTATCTTAGGGATAGTTTTCGGTTGGCTTAAGTCTTCATTTTGTCCAAAGCAACACAAGTTTCCCTTTCATTTTTCTACCTCCAGCAAGATGCTGGTGCAACTGATAGTGATGAGGGAGTATGTAATTTCTGTCTACTACCGTTCAGTCTTTACCAAGCATGATGAGGGAGCACATTTATCTCTTCGCCAGTGGCGGGGGGTTGCGCTCTGATACCTTACTGTTAAATGATCCGAGTGTCAGTTGGCTCAGAGACATAGTTGTTTTATGCATGAACCCATGTATGTGGCACAGACAAATATAGCTGCACTGCTTAAGCACTGTGTATCGTAACTAGGGAGAAGATCCTGGTGTTGTTTGCATCCTGCCTTGTAAGAGACAGACTTCTTCTGGATGGTCTTAGGAAAGTGTTTTTTCCTTAGTAGGATGGAAGGAAAATGCCAGAAAACTTTTCTCCTTTATGGGGGGAAAAAAAATAAAATATAGTACTTTGGGGAGTTTTTGTGCAGTGTGCGTGTTGCTGCTTTTAACTGTTCTGTGATGCAGAACTTCTATTGCTGCTGAAAAGACAGTCAACAAAAAATACTTAAATGGCTCTAAGCAGTGAAGACAGTCTCTCAAATGGGAAGACTCTGCCTTCGGAAAATCATAGTGTTGCAGAATGTTACTTACATCCAGGTTTATGACTGGAGTTGATGGGAAGATTTAGGTGTGAATGTAAAGTGCTTTGTAGATATTTTGAATCTGATCTTTAAATTACAGTGTCTGAAATTATTCTGAGCAATTACTTTCACCCACAAGCTGCTTAACTGTGAGCAACAGCACATCCAGGTAGTCAAGTTTCACGTCAGGTTGTTGTTTTGGCAGGGTGAGTAATGACAATTTTCCATATAATATTTGGAAAGATCAGGTAAAGTTATTTTACATAACTATAATCTCTGTCAACTGGCAGGCATTCTCTTGCTTTTACATGCATCATAACCAGAAGATCCATGGAATGGCCAAGATGTTAACATCAGTAACGAGGTACAAAAACCAATCCGTGCCTGTTGATGCCGTTTTCATGACTTGTGGGCAGACATATGCAAACTGCTTGCTCATAGCTGAAGAGACTTTAATAAAACAGCCCTGATCCTCCTTCTCTTTTCCACTGCCCAAACCTTTCATGCTGTAATTTCAGGCTGAGACATCATGATGCCTATATGAGGATTCTTTCAGTAGTGAAATTTCTGCTCCTGAATATACTGAAGTACGTGGCTGTATCTAAGAATGAGACAGCAATTTCTGGATCCATTTTCTTAGGGACTTTCAGGTCTCTTGCACAGCAAGATGAGAACGTGACATGAGCAAAGGGAAAAAGACCACCAAAAAAAACAAGTACCCTTTCCCTGAGTTGCTATTTTGGTCCATCCTTCTCTCTCTGCTTATGACTAAGAGAATTGGCTATCGAGGAGATTAGCAGGGAAAAAAGGCTTATATTTTACTTCTGTTTTTCCACGGGGAATTTGAGACTCCTTTGAAAAACACATGGAAATACACACAGCCTAGCTGACAAGCAGGGTGACAGGAGCCTTTCTTGCGCCCAGCAAAACACAGAAAACCAATTCTAATATGTGCTTCATCATAATGATCTTAATATAACCTTCTGTGAAAGTACATTAGAGGGGAGGAGATCTCATTGCAGGAAGGAACTTCTCAGCAGAGGGATTTCTTCTCAGAGATGTCTGGTCATTACTATCGCAGTACTATTTTTTGGTAGAGATGGAGATATTCTACTGTGGTGCAGGCCAGCAGCATGAAACACATACGAAAAAATGTATGGCACTCTATTACTTTGAAAAATAAACCAGTTTTCTCTTACATATTGACAAACTATAAGCCTACCTAAATTGCTCCTCATTTTACATGCCAGTGATTTCCAGCGGTAAGAGAAGAAATGAGATATGAGAAACAAGCTACTATCTCAGTCCGCTTTTATCACTTCTTCCACGCTGAACCACAGCCTATGATCGTGTTGAACTGTGTAAACCCATCCTCCCCAAAAGTGAGAAACAAAGGTTATATGTTGTTCTGCAGACAGTTTTTCCTCTGAAATTTGACTTGGGCATGTGTGTTCTAGCTTTGGTCCTTGGCACAGCCAGCAAATGGTTCGAAATACAGATCTTGTACTGAAATGTGCACACTGCTAGCGATGGAGATGTGAGTGGAAAAATTGATGTGTCACTGGAGAAGCAGAGGACTGAAAAGTGTGTTTATGACTCTTGGTTACTTCCCAATATATATTACTCAAAGCGTCTGTTTATGTCATGATGTGAAATGTTTGTCGTAAGCGCCTTGCTGTGCCTTTCTATGCAGTCATTAGTGACATCTGTGACCCTCAGATTAACCCAACAACCTTTTTGCCTTTGATTTTTGCAGCTTGCACAGAAGTAGCTGATTTCTGTCTATTTGCACTGTCCAATTGGAATCAATAATTTTAAATATTTGGTAGAAAACTAAAATGCTTTGAAACTTGTGTTTCTGTGGTCGATATATTCTCTTGGTTTTGCAGATGTACAAATGATGATGCTGGAGATGAAGAACTAGTGACAACTTCCAGAGGCCAAATTATGCACCCAGAAAAGTGACACAGGCCTTCATAAACACAAGGCATTAATGCCAACAGTGTCAGTCTTTTCTAGAACTAAGCTAATGTGTCACGTTTGCATGTCTTAAATCATATTATAAAACAGTATTTTTTCCTTCTTTTTATTTACAATGAGTTGATGATTCCCCCTTCCCTGCTTTGGTCTTCATTCTGCCAACCCCAGTGATGGCAGTGACACTGACTTCACAGAAAAAATAATCAACAAGGAGGCAAATATTTTTGTCCAAAAAAATACAAATTTCTTGAAGTTGAGAAAAAGATTCATGGTCTTGCAACAGTGAATGTGTGGTCATCATTTGCCTACACTGGTTTAGCTCCCTTGTATTCAGGGTTCTCTGATTACAAATTCCATTCTGTGTCTGAAAGTGTATGTTGTCAGTGGGTAAAGGTGAGCAGCAGAGTGGTGAATCTGTGATGAATTTGGGCACAGGAGGACTTGGAGGAGCAAAACCATTTCTGAAAATCCATGTTTCCTCAAATTTTCTCTGGGAAAGAACTGTTCCTAAGAGTTAGCATTGTATAGCACTGTGTAGTGGGGTTTAAAAAATAGATGGTGACTGCTATTGTTTTGCCAAAGTGAGAAAGCAGTTTCCATTCAGTTGTAGTTCTCAGTAAAATCTGGGTTTTTCCAAGGGGAAAAAATAACAGAAAAATTTTGAATAGGGGATTTTTTTTCTCTTTCTAGCCTTTCTTTCAAAAATGTGTCTTTAGACTTGCAAGGCTTCTTTGCTTACATTTGATTCACAAAAAGCACAAAATTAGAATCTCATTCATGCTCTGATGTACCACTTGAGAGTGCCGTGCACCACTGGCATTTCGTTGTAGTAAGAAGAGGAACGCTCGTGCAGAGATTGCAGCATTGTATCTCTCCGTTCACCAGCATAACATGTGCTTCCGATAACTCCAACAAGAGCAGGGCTGAGAACGTCAGCTATGAGGATTGCAGATGGAGGAAAGGCTGCTTTGTGGGGAGCTGCCCCATCTCTGCTGCTGAATCAGGGTTTCTAATTTTATCTACAGGTAACGTGCGGGCATGAGATTGCCGTAACACTGGCTTTTTTGATTGGCAGAATAAATCAGCTCTAAAACCAGCAAACAGTAATAATTACCGTTATAATTAAGGTACCATTTAAAACACAATGCAGATAACCAGAACCTAATTCCTGGAATCACTACTTTCCCCTAGTACTATTTTAAAGAATTAAAGTTGCAGAAGGAGAATCCTGTCTGTGGGATAACAGGATTAGCAGCATATTATCTCCTGAGTTGTGTGTGCTGGATTTGAGATCTGGAGTTCATACTTAAAGTGCTTCTGTGTATGATTACCGACAAGGAGGGTGGTTATTTTTTCTAACCCGTGTTCACAGAGCGGTAGTTCTTGATGATATTAGTGTATAATGCTATAGGGAAGGTGCCTACAGAAAGTGCTTAGGCAGTGTGACTGGAAGGATCCTGCATCTGAGGAAAATGCTTTGTGAAAATTTCGAACACTTCTGTGCTTTTTGCTTTTCTGATCTGTATATTAATTCTATGGTGTTTCAAATTTCTGTCTTGGGAAACTAAGGATCATCCTCAAATTCAGTTTGATTATAGTATGCATATATTATTATATACTTAATTATAATATATATTTTGTTTTTAAAATACTACATGTGAAGTAACAATCTCACTTGTTCTATTTCTATAAACCGGTAGGAAATAAACAGTTATATTTGGCTACATAACATATTCACAGCCCAAGTGAAGAAGAAATAACAATAATCTTCCTTTCTCAGTTTACTTCATAAGGTAATGCGTCCTGGGTGAAAAGGTTCTTTATAGTGTTATGCATTGTGATAAACTGAGAGTGTTACTGGGATTAAACACCTCTGCTATTGCCTGTCAGCCTTTATTTCCCACATATCTAAATGTCATCTTGAAGCGTATTTGTTCTGGAAGGCTTAGAAAAAAAGGCACCTTTCACCCATTAGTATTGTTGATGACCTCTTTAATGTGAAAAGAAAGATGGCTATCAGCTCAGTTTCCTATCAGCAGAACTAAAGATTAGCACATATAAACAAAGTGCACATACAGCTGGGAAGGTCCTGGAGTGTTATTAAGGATGTAGATTCTGTCCTGGCTCTAAGAACCACTAAGGAAAAACAATGTTGCTGGGGAATTATGTGAACACTTGAAATAATTCTGTAACTGGCTCTATCACTTAGCACAGGACTTTTTCCTGATTTAGCCTTAAATCTTTTTGGAGTGGGAAACTTTATAGTCTCCTAGAGCCTGTAAACAGGGAGAGCCTCTTGACTGGTCAGTACAGTTGGCAAAGGAACTTCTAACGTGAAGAAATTTCTTTGTACAACACAGTAATTTCTATTTGAGTTCAGATAAATACAGTTTAGAAAGAGCAGCTTAGGCAGTTTCTGACATTGGTGAGTCAATATCTCCACCATAATAAACTTCTAAACATCTCGTCAGTACTGATTTTTGCATTTGTTGTATGTGTTTTACCTGCATCACATCACCAAAACCCCTTGGAAGTGATGACCGCTGACCATTTCTGTTTAAAGTGGAGTAATCCATTTGCTAGCGCTTCATCTGCCGGAAGAGGAGAATCATTCTGTGTCCTGGAGTCTCCTTTCTGCTGATGAAATGCAAATACAGGTCATTGCCTTGCGCAAAATCATTTGCTGCAAGAACTCTTTTATAACCCAAGTGTCCACTAGTGCCAGTTTCACTGAAATTCCAGCCTGATTATTGAAATTCCCTGTGGCACTGTAAAACTGGGACGATAAAACTGAAAAGTTCTGTACGTTCTGTTGAACAGTGAGATTTTTGTGGTTCTTCAAGGAGCTCTCCTGCCCTCGGGCTGCACTGGAGGTTGCGTGGGTGTGCAGGCCTTCAGGAAAACACAGGTTTGACTGCTGCACGACTGCCCTTTTCATTGGAACCAAGGGCTTCGTTCATTAGTTGCCTTCTGAAAGGGAAAGTTTTCCATGGAGTTGGCTGGCAGGTGTTCATGCATTAACAGTGGTCAGAATCCTGCCATACTGGGATGTAATTATTTTCTGGAAGAAATTGGTGTCTCCTCAGGCCTTAAATCTGAGCATTTGGGTATTAGAATATGTAAGATTTTAAATTGTGTAACAGCAGCACCTTCATTAGTGCTCTTTGCTAAATCTTACAATCTTTTGACTATGTCTGCTAACTAAACGGTTCTTTCCAAGGATTTTTATTTATTAATATGCTCAGGTCTTCCTACAAATCGATTGGCAAACTAGATGGTATTTCAGTATTCACAGCAATTAAAGCCAAGAAAAAGATATGCAAAACCCAGAGAATTTTTTTATATTCTGTGATTTATCGCAGAAATATTACTTTACAAATATTAACAGATCTTTCTCCACTTTTTTCCTGGTTTTATGACTAGGTTATCAATATGCTAAAATCCTGGAGTTAATGGCTGTTGGCATTGCATTAAGAGTGCCTGTAAAAATATTCTTCAAAAGTACGCTGCTTAACAGCCTCCAGGTACACTTGGCTGTTCCTCGGTTCCCTGTAAGGAGATGTTCCCTCTTTCACTCAGTTGTTTATGGAACTGAGGGAGTGACTGAGTATTTTGGGACAATCACGGCTAAGCATGATTTTTATAGTTTTGGCATATAGAGCTGTGCCAAAAGCATAGCACCTCTGAGCACCTCTGAGTAACAAGGAAGATTTTATTACTGTAATATCCAAGCATGAAAAGTATAAATTTTTTGCTTGTGCCTCGGGCTTTTTGCGTGTGGCTGGTAATTTGGCTTAAGTTTGAAGGTTCCTCATTTGTGCTTCTTAAAATAGGGTGGCTTGGGTTGTTTTGTGTGGGGTTTTGGGGGGTTTTTTCTTNATATTTCCCTTTTTTTTTTTTTTTTTTTTCTGGGAAGTTTGACTTATAAACAGAATGAGTCCTTGTCTCAAGGGTTGTTCAGATGGTTGTACCTCCATGAATGCAGTTTCTGCATTTCCTCAGGAACACTGAAGTCCTAAAGTTTTTATTTCACTGAGATGTCAAAAAAATAAACAAACTTGAAATATAAAAAAAAAAAATCCCTCTACATAAAGATAAAAAACTGAACATCATATAGAATTCTTCACTCTACTGTGATCTTTTTTCTCTTTATAACAGTGCCAAATATATTCAGGTGTCGGGATAGTAGACTGTCACAGTATTTAATTTTTATACTACCAGATTAAATCTTGCCTGGAGGACTTGTGACCTAAATACCTAAATGTATTTTTATATATGATTATTGGAGGTGGGGTTGGGTGTTGATGGGGAGAAGAAAGAGAGAAAAAAGGGGTAGGGAGGGGACTTCACAATGAAAATATATGTGGCTTTAGGAAGTTTTCACATTATAGAACCTTTAGCAGTGGGAATTTATTGATTCCTGTATCAATTTTTTTTAAATTATTTTTAATTAAAGATGAAGATGTGTGTAAGTGTAAACTAGATAGAGGAGTTACTGTAGAATACTGAAGTTTATAAATGGTTTGGGATGTATAAAATGTCTTTGTTTCTATTGGTGACTGAATGATACTGTCAGACTGGTTAAAGTGATTCCCCCAAAATGAAAGAGAAACACCAGTTTGAGAGTGTAATTACCATGGTTTGTTTGTTTGTTTTTTTTCAGAAAGAGGTGTGTTTGGTTCTTTTTTCTCATGCCCTTTTAATCTCTTTAGTACTATTTTTTAAAAAATAACTAAACCCCTGAAGAATTCTTTGTGCAACTAATGCCAGATGGGACCCCCTATAAGAATCACAATTTGGAACCCAGGCAAGAAAATTTGAACCACTATAATTATTGTACATTTACTTTACTTGCAGAATCGAGACTGCTGATTCAATTTATGCAGCAGTGTGTACATTTTACCCAGAACTGCATGCAATGCTGGTAAATGTCCTTTCCTTAAGAATTCTGTGTACTATGACTGATGTTTTACCAAATTTTTGAGCAAGAGATAACCAGCAGCATTATCTTGCATCTTATAGGTCAGCAGCAAATTTTCTTGCAGTTTTTTTAACTGATTGGGGATGTTTAGTTACCAAAGTTGTACTGCTTTGAGAAAGAGTATGGCTATAGTATGACAACTGTAGCATTTTAAAGCCAAGGAGGGTGAGATTTCTCTTTGAACCCAGGATGGGAAACAACAAAGTAAATGCCATTTAATTTGATCAATGGAGTGAAATTTATGTTAGCTGTTGGATGAGTCGTAATTCCTTGGCAGTATTTTCTAGCCATGAGTTCAGTTGAGTGACTCCTGATTTTTCATATCAGAGAAAATAATTTAGATTTCTGGATGTTAAACTTCTCAATATACTTTGCCAGTTTCAGACTGAGAATCCATCTCAAAATTACCAGAAAGTTGTTCTAAAGCTTTTTTAAATGGGGATAGCAATGGAATTATGCTGATACTCTTTGTATTTTTTTTCTGCAGAGTTAGTCCTCCATGTTAAATGATGCCATATGTTAAAAGCAAAAAGAAAAAAACCACTTATTGAAACATGAATTATGAATTAGTTCCATTTTTATATTTTCCTGCAAGAGGATAATTACGCAAAGAGAATGAGTGCAGTTAACAGCATACTATACTGTGCCGTGTGTTTTCAGGACCAGTGATGATTCTCATGCTTGTTTCATGTGAAATATTTCTAATCTCTTGAGTTTTCTGATATGTTCATTGTTGTAGCTGAATAGGGTGAGCACCAGAAAATAGGGCTTTTATGGATAAGGGCTGTATTTTAATATGCTGTGGTTCTTTTGTTTTCCAGAATCATCCAGCCATACAACAAGAACAATAATGGTAAGTATGGCCGAGATTGCAAGTATCAATCTGTCTATACATATGATTTTTCCTTTAAAATCAAAGTGATTATAGTAGCATACTAAGCCATTGGTATGTCTTTTTATGAAGTCCAGTGTCACTGTAGAGATGCAACAGTGCCACTGCATTTCATGAAAAATCTTGAAAAAAAAAAAAAGTGAGGTTAAATAGCTTAAGAAATAACAGTGCTGTCAGTTTGACCAGAAATCCGGGTACAATGCTGTGTGTTGCATGTAAGCTCTTTTTGATTATGTCATATTACTGTTGATAAAATCTCTTGCATTTTGTGTGTTTCACCTGGGTCAGAGCAAATTTGACGTTTGGAACATATGCTGAGTGATTTCTTGCATTGCTCTCCTGCGAGGTCGGTTTGTGACTTCACCTTGAGTTTGATAGTTTGGGTTCCAGCAACAGAGGAATGCTTAAAAGGACAGATAGATCGTCAAAGATGAGATTCAGAAGTTATTTCTGCATTAAAGTGTCACAGATTTATTGTCTGTCTTCGATTTTTATAGGGTGAGAAAACTTGAGCAGTCTCTTTCAAACTCTTAATAAAAGTCAGATAAGGACCGAACAAAAATTCATGTTAAGAAAACCTTTCTGTGATTGGGAATGATTCATACCTATCCTGTAGATATTTTGGAGGAAGGCTGTTCTCTGGGGGCAGGGGGTAAATAGAGTTAATTTGTTTTGTAGTCAATAATCTAGTGCAAATGGATAGTAGTTAGGTAATGACTACAAAATTTCAAAATAATAGAGATATGTCTGGAAAAAGTGAGGTTTCACTTTTCTACTGGATGTGATGTAATCCTTGTTTGCCATGAATTAGATTTAAATAGATGCATTACAAAATAAGATCTTTAGTGTTTTAAGCATTTTGCTTTTCTGTAAAGTTTTGGAAGGGATTGAAAAAATTGTCAATATTTTTCCAGTTCTGCATTGGTGTCAGGAAAAGAAATAGAGGTTAATGTGAAAGCTGGTGAAAACTTCACTCTCTTTTTTTTTTTTCCTATTGCTTTCATTCTGAAGATTTGTGACAGTGCATTTAGTCAGTCTCTCTTTTCCATGTATGTATCAGAAGAGCTCTAAGAACAGACCCAAAGAAATGGTGGGATAGTTGCCTATATAAGCATGTCTTCACTCCAAAAGAAAGCAAAATTTCAAAGAGATAAGAGTGAGATTTCTAAATTACTTGTTGAAATTCCTGTGTTGTGACCCTCTCCAGACCTCTCTGCTGTCGGCTCAGAGCGTTCAGACTGATACTCTGCAGTCAGTGTGCAGTAATTGCCTGTTGCACTTAAGTAAACAAAATACAATTAAAAAATAGTATTGTTTAGTGTGAAAAGGTTACAATGACATGTCCAGTCTTCTCTGCAATTAAAGCCCAACTGAATGTGTAATAGAGAATTTCTTATTCTCCAGTGAGAGAAGAATGAGGTAGAATATGTCGGTAAAGCAAGAAAATAAAGTATTCCTTGCATGAGAAATGGGATGAGTTAATGTCTACTGTACAGATAGAGCAGAGCAACACTGCTGAGGTACATTTTTGAATGACTGTGGTAATAAATACTCTCAAATAGAGTCCCCTTCTTTTGGCTGATTATCGTTAGTACTGTAGCAGACAAAAAATTGAAGTGACCTTTAGTCACTCAGAACGTGAGAGGTAGAGCGGCAGACCCGTACACTGTCTCCAATGCTGTGAGACAAGGTGGAGTATTCGTGTTGCCAAGGGAGAGTATTTGAGCTCCTCCTGACCTGCAGTTCTAGCTAGTGGAACAACGGAAGGCAGGCATTCAGCTGGTCGGGTCTCTGAAGGGTCAGATTGACGTTACAATAAAACCAACGAGGAACAGTGTGAACTTTGCTCCAGAAAAAATAGTGAGGTTTTCCTGAGAACATTACAGCAGTTCTTCTGTATTTAAATACAATGACATCTCCCAATTTTTTGGTTCAGATTCTTGGTGTAAAAATAAAAAAAAAACCACAACAATATCTTTGTAAGGTCTGTGGAATGGATAATCTATGTTTTCATTATAAAACAAATTTCCTCTTATTATTTGTATAGGCACCTTGGTTAGTCTTTGGTTACTGGTTTTCTGATTTCTAGAAATAAATGTTTACTTAAAAGGCTGCTTTTAAAGGCATGGTTACTTCAGCTTTTGTGTAGCTTCCTTGCAATATAGAGATTATAAATATTGTAGTATTTTAGCTCAGATGCTTTGGAAAACTGTCTTTTTTTTTTTCGTCCTCCTTTCACAGAAAAGTCAATCACTCAGATTTTCAACTTTACATCTATTCCAGGTGCTTTGTGAAAGGTTTGATAGCAAACCAGGAATTCAAAAGTAATACTTGTATTGACATACTCAGTTAATTTGTTGTAGATGACCTATTTCTTGAAATGTATTTTTTTCATAGCTTTTGGGCTTCCTAGATGAAATTCTGTACCCAGAATGAGTATGTGCCTGCATGCTAGCATCAGTGTTTGTGGCTCCGTGCTGTGTGGAGACCGTGCTTGGTAATTTTTGCATATATCTCAAATCTCCATGAATAAGGAAACTAAACCAGCCCCAGACCTCAATGCTTATTAAAGTTATAGTGCTAATGCCTTTGCAAATAAGAACACTTCAGGTGGGGCAAAAAAATAATCAATACCTGATTTAAACTTCATATAATTCTATGCTTGTTTTACACTATATCCTGTATAATTATGTCAAATATATTGACCCAATTATTATAGATTACCACCAACCATCTGAGCACGCCTGTTTTCTTCTAGTGATTTTTTTTCCTACCTGGAGTGAGTTGCTTTTGCTCTATTTGATTTGCTTTTTTATTTAAGCTAATTTAAGATACTGAGATTTTTTTTTCCTTTCTGAAAGGGTGGGGAAAAATGTAGGAGATTGTAAATACAGGTCCACTTAGGGATTTATGATAATCCAATTGTATGTTCTTCCAGTTACAGCATAAACATTCACCATTAGTTCTTACACTTACGGTACCTGTTGGTGTAATGTATTTATTTAAAGCTGGATGCTTCTTCAGAATCTTCAGTGGCTCTCAATGGATAAACAAATGCTCAGCCATTGAGATCCCAGTACAAGTCCAGAAACTTGTAGACAGGAAACTCAACTGGGATTTGGGATCTGAGTCCCATTTCTGGATGTGTACAGGAATCCTCTCTGATTTTTCAACATGCATCTTAATATCCTTGTGCTTGAAACTTCTCTAGAAGAAAGTGAGGATTGGATATTTGCCCTCCACAATAGAGATGCTGACTTGTCACTTTAATATAAAGCATTGGAGTATCTTTGGTATAGTATCCGAAAGTTGTTGGACTGATAGCTGTCCCTACTGCACATATCACGTGTATAACGATGCTATACAGCTAATTTCTCTGTTTCTCAGACATGGAAAAGCCTTATGCCTAGTGCACTTTATACTGACAGACCTGGATTTAGTTAAGTAATGGATTGAATGAGTGTTGCTGCTTCCACAGAATTTAGCAGAGCGAGACATATTCTTATATAGCTTCTTCATGGAAGGGACTATTGTGTTCATTGGCTGTTGGAGGTGTCAAACTTGCTCACTGGGAAATGTACACTTGTGTATGCAAATGGGAAATTCATGCCCCTGCAAGGTGAGTTATGATTAGCAGCACTCTCAAAAATATAGCTGTGCACCAGCCTGTGAGAGACGTACCTGAGAATGATGCCCACAGAGAAGTGTGGACAGGTGAAGCTGTGAAGACATGGTAACAAAATGGCCTTCCCATAAACTCCTCTGTGTCAAAGACCTTGAAAAGTTTTGATCTTGGAGGTCTCTGAGGATGAATTCATTTGGTATCACGGAGACCTCCTGTTCAGCAGGTGAAACTCTTCCTAGGTAACTTGTGGGAGAGATCTCAGTGGAAGTATCAAGATGAGGGAAATCGGTTTTTTAGTGATGTGCACAGTCAAAATCAAAATGCCAGCTGCTAATTGCACACAGCAGTGTTATGAGGAAATTATTGGAGATTTCTGTGTGCAGGGTTTTTGAATGCATAGGTGTCACAGGCAGTATTTATGAGGCTTTTGTAACTTTTCTAGCATAACTGTGTGCTAGAGAGAGAAAATTCTAAATCATCATAATTAATTAGAAAACCAAACCAAAACAACTCCCAAAACATTTAACAAGCACTTATGTGGAAGTTCATTTTGCTCTTGTTGGTGATTAGTATGACAGTAGCATTGAAAGCTCATTTTTATACACAGTGGTAAATACAGTTTTTGAGAGTAACTAATGAATTTATTTTCTACTTGAGAATGCCAATTGTTTTGATTAACTAGAAATTGAAGATAACGTGGTCCCTAGCACAGACTGGAGAACGATGATATTATTTTCTCTTGTCCTTAAGTGAAATGTAATTAATTTCTTCAAATAGCTCGAAAAGACCAGGGGAGAAATCTATAGGGAAATTTCTAACCAATATGAAGCAGCAGAAATAAGATGATATTGTATCCTCGCATTATTTTCTCTAATATTATCTCTTTCTAGGAATGACAGTTAGGGTCTAATAAGAGTAGCCAAAGCAGAAGTTCAGAACTACATGACATCTGTCTCTGCCAGGGGAAAAAGTATTATGAAAAATAATCAGTCCCTGAATTAGAGGGTACTTCTGTGAATGTGCAGCATTGTGCTCATTTTAGGAATGCTACAAATACGTTACCAGTAATGTGGAACACTGGTATTATCTCACCATAAAATAGTACTTCTTCCCAAGAAAACGGGATGTTGAATCCACATGAGAGAAAGTAAGCAAACTTTAATCTTTGTATATCTTATCTCACAGTAGTTTTAATTGAATAGTGTTACTAGTCCTACCTGATAATCCATAATCAGATTCGAATTTCCAAGATTACTGTATTTGTCAGGCGGTAATCTTCCAAAATGTTACGTACTGAAAACTTATTTTCACTCTCTCTTTTTCATATATTAGAAGGCAGCTGCTCTCATTACAACTGAGTACTTGCTCCCTTGTCGCACAATTATTCCAGGAAAGTATTTAGTGAATTAATGAATTGTCCTATGTTTCATGTTACCTGTATTCAAATGAATGCAGGCATATTGCAGTCAGCTCTAATATGTAATGACTGGTGAGTAAACCAGTGGCACCAGCAAGGTGATACAGACCTTTGTTACCCTGCTCCATTTCGACTAGCAGCAAGACCAAACTGCTTGTCTTATTCATTGACTTTTTATTGAAAAAGATAGATAAAGGACATTTGAAGCATGAAGTATGTATGTTTCTAAATCACATTAATGCCATATCTGGATTAAAAACCAAAACACATCTCTTATTGGTTGGGATGCTGGGTTTTTCCTCAGAAAATGTGAGTTCTGTCCTAAAATGAATGTGTTTCTGTTGCGAACTAGCACTAATTCCAGACTTAATTCTCTTTGTATAATATTTTATACAGTTAGTTTATAGTTACCTTAGATTTTAAGGCCTGTAGATAAACCATGTGAACGAGCACCATGAGTTATTTGACCACTAGGTCAAAGGAAGGTTGAGGAAGACGAATTTTTGAGAAGGGTGCTGTGTGTAGGCTGCCCTTTACAGCAGAATTAGTTTCAAAAAGTATGCTTCTTCTCAGATAAATATCTTTCCCTTTTATTATGATTTCAGCATGCTGCTCCCCATGTTCATATGACTAATGGTAAGGCCTTGCAAGCCAGTGCAAGTGCCATTAAGACAAGCACCATTCCAGTGATCAAGAGACAGAGGCAAAATTGGCTTGATGCTTCAGATGATGGTTTCTTTATAGCTACAGAAGAGACCAGGTAAGAGAAATCTAAGCGGGGAACGAGGCTTCACTACATACATGTTACTAGTCCGCTATTTGAATAACGGGTTTTGACATTATTGTTTGAGGTTGTGTTACAGTGAAGAGCAATATTACAACAAAACACCCCCCCTCTTTGTATCTCTTGCATACTAATATTATCAGTATTTCACTTAAACGGTTTATTCAATCAGGCCTACTGTCTGCAGTAAAGATAAGAATTTTTAAATTGTTACTAATTGTAGTTCATATACAATAAATTTTAAAGGATTTTCTATCATCCATGCATCCACAGTGTAGACTATACTCTAAAATTTTCAGAGCTTAGAAAAACATATAGCACACCATAGAGGAATATACAGCAGATATCATCTTTTCCAGGCTAGAAATTGATTTCCTTTAAAATCAGCGAAGATTATCATATTTTTCAGTTCTTTATTTACAGATTGCTTGGTAAACTTTAATGAGCTTTTGCTTTTCCCAGTAGAGCTTGATATCACAGAAGAGTCACTAGTTTTCTGGAGGCTTCTTGGTTCTTTTCTTTTCCCATTGAGATCTGGCCATTCCCTGATTTAATTCATACTAAGACAACAAGTTACAGTCTGTTTTTGTAAGCTGTGGTTGCTGGGCCCATTATTTAAAAACCTTCACAATCGTGCTTAAGCAAGGGGATTATCACAACAAGTAACATCAGACTGCTCCTCACTTCTGTGATTATTTTACAAGCCCAGAAATGCTGGTAGTTGAACAAATATGTAAATAGTAAAATGAAGAAAGAACATATATAAATATATTGCTAACCAGGGAAAATGTGCATATTTGGTTCTGTTTATGGTAGGTGCAGCTAGGGAGTTCAAAATACTGGTACGTGACAGTTGGGTGGTTATTTCAAGATCAATTAAATATGGCACTTCATTCTTCTTTTGTACAAGGAATGCAACATTTCCAAGTTGTAGAATTTTCAGTCTCTCTTTTTCAATTACCACAAAGAATTGCCTGCCAAGGGATGAGATGAGTCCTACACGGACAGTGTTTGCCTCTCCCCACTGATCTCAGGAAGTAGATCAGGTAACTGGCCTAGGCTAGATGTTTAGATTCTAGGGGATCAAAGTATGGTGAGATGAGTCCCACCTTAGGAAATCACTCACCTGCAATAGCCCTGCCTGTTCCCATCCTAGGAAATCTCCTTCCCCACTCCTATGTCTGCGGATACTATATCCAGGCCAGGCAGCAAGGCAGAACTTACACTGTGTCCCCCTCTGTGCCCACAGTGGTAGGTAAACAGGGGCCTTAGTACTCTGTGCTCCACATCTGCTACTCTTGTCCAGATCACTGAAAGTTTTAAAAGTAGCATTTGAAATCTCCTGGTATGAGGAAATTGAGGCAGTTAAGAGCTTATTGATATTCCTTTGAACAAGGAGGTGCCTGAAAATGTTGTGCTGTGTCTCAGTGGCCAGTGCTGAAGCAGCACAGCAGGGAATGCTGAGGTGTGGGGTGAGCACCCCCCCCTCCGTACGGCCGTTCCCAGTCTGACCAGAGCTAATGCTGTCAGTTCAGTGCCATTAAGGAGTATAGTGCCTCACTCATGTTAATCTTTGTAACTAATGGGAGATAGAAACTTCTTATCCTTTAAAAATGTTTCATGTGAGATCTGCTCCTTATCTCTCACAGAGCTTTTATTTTTTTTCTTTTTTTTCCTCCTGCTGTCCCCATCCCCATCCCATCCCCATTGATTCTTTCCCTACCTCAGGTGTGCTGTCTACTTTCTAACTTTTTGCTTTGATTCCCTCAAACTTTACTCCACGTTTATTTAGAAGAAACTGCGTAGCTTGTTCTCTTCAGCTCTCGCTTGCCTTCATCCTTTACAGCTTGAAGTGGAGAGCACTGCCTGGTTCTGCTGCTAGGAATGAACTGATGCCCAAGATGTCAACTAGATGCTCTGGTCTTTGGGGGAAGGAATGAGGAAGAGGAAATGGACACTAGTTCCTGGCAGGCAGCATGTCCTGTGATAGGAGTTCATGTAGCTGAGCATGGCTGTGACACATTTGAATGCAATATAATTTCAATAGGAAGAGATACCTAGGGAAGAGGTGTTTGTGAAAAAGCAGCAAACAATTTATCCAGTCCCACCTTAGAAAAATAATATTAAAAATCACTTTCAAGTTTGCAGCCATTAGGTGTTTAAATATCTTCTGAAGTTTCAGCTCAGAAATAGCCATTTAAGTCAATGCAACAAGTTGTTGCATAGGGCAATGTTTTTATGTTTCATCAGGATATGGTCCATTCCATTACATGGGATTACATGTATTCATTAAAATTACGTGTAAGAGAGATATATAGAATAGCAGAATTTTTTGAGTTGGAAGAGACCTCCAAAGACTATCTCATTCCAATCCCCCAGCCACGGGTAGGGACACCCTCCACTAGCCCAAAGCCCCATCCAACCTGGCCTTGAACACTGCCAGGGAGTGGCAGCCACAGGGCAGCCTGTGCCGGGCCAATCCAGCCTTGTAGTGAGTATTTTTTTTTTCCTACCATCTAATCTAAAGCTCCATTCCTTCTCCTTAAGGCCCTTGTCCTGCCGCTCTGTGCCCTTGTAAACAGCCCTACTCCAGCTTGTCTGTAGCCCCACTTCAGGTACTGAAAGGCTGCCATCAGGACTCCCCAGAGCCTTCCCTTCTCCAGGCTGAACAAGCCCAGCTCTGTAATCCCATTTGCACAGGAGAGGTGCTCTAGCCCTCTGGTCATCTTTGTGTCTCTCCTCTGGACTTGCTTCAAGAGGTCCATGTCTTGTACTGGAGACCCCAGAGCTGGCTGTATTACTCCAGGTGGGGTCTTATGAGAGCAGAGAAGCAGAATCCCCTCCCTTGACCTGTGGGTGATGGTGGTTTTGGTGCAGCCCAGAATATGGTTGGATTTCTGGGCTGCAGTTGCATACTGTTGGGTCATGTCCAGCTTTTCATCCACTGGCAACCCAAAGTACTTCTCCTCTGGGCTGCTCTCAGTCCCTTCATCCCCCAGCTTGTACTGATATTCGGGGTTGCCCTGATGCATGCGAGTTACACCAAAATGAAAAATATTTTTCAGTATAATTACAGCCAGCAAAACAGAAAATATTTTTCAGTGTAACGTTTTGTTTGCAGCAATCCTTAATGATTTTAATTTCTCTGTCCTAAAACATTTTTGTCTGTGAGGTGAAGGAAGGTTTTAGATGCATATTTGTATAAAACATCAAGTAGGGAGTCTGGAAGGTAAATTTTCTCAGACATTTAGCTAAAAATAGTTGCCCTACAATAACTAGTTGAGGAAAAAAATTCCTACTACAGTATTTCATGCTAAAAAGTCAAAGATGCAAAACATCAGCATTCTAAATTTTATTATCTATCAATAGATAAGGTTAGTATGTATATTTATGCCTCTAAGCAAGCACCAGTTCTATAAAGTTAAATATCATATATCTAATTGCTCACAGATTCTGGACATTGTAGTGATGGAAGATTAGGGAGCCAAATATTGATAGAGGTAAAAATAATTGTAGAAATCACATAATATCTAAGCTTTCCAAGGTAACTCTTGGAGTTACTGTAGGATTTTAAGGCAGTGACTTTCTCTGAGGCCACAGTTCAAGGAGGCCTTCAGGAACGCTTAAAATTTAGTGTAAGCATTATGTATCATTGAAGGAAAAAGACTGAAGTTTACATCTGAAGTTTAACCTATTTTAGGTGCTGGTCTTCTTTTCAGTGTGGAACAGGAATGTACCTTATACCAGTTGTAATGTGCACCCTTATACGATTCAGCTGTTTTTTTCAAGTTGTTGCTATTTATAAAGCAGCTTCCTCCCCCACTGGTATCAGTATCTGCACACCTGGGGAAAAATGCCAACATAAATCTCATTTGTATTCTCCTCTCTCCAAGCCCAAAGCCGCTGCAGCTGGGCTGCACCGTTAGTGTGGTGCTGAGCCCGGGTCCTCACAGCATCTGGCCAGTTGGGGGTAGGAAAGGAGTGAGTTTGCATCCACCACTGGTGCCACCAGCGAATGACCCATATGAATGTCTTATATAGAGAGATCCCCTTCCTTGGTACTTATCAGCACGCCCAGAAAATTTTGCCAGTAAATATAGAGCCTCCCAGGTTAGCTATTGCATATGTGGTGACACACTGTGCTCCCCATTCAGAATCCTTCCTGCTACCCCTGTGTGTCCAGGTCCCTTGGGATTTCACACCTCTGTTCAGTCACTGGCTCAAAGCAGGGATTATCTAGGCAGAAAAAACAGATGACAGTTCAAGAACATTTACCTTGACATTACATCATAATTTTCTGTTGACCTTTGCTGGATTTCACGGGGTTTTTTGTGTTTTGCTTTATTCTTCACTTTTTTGAACGCAAAGCGAATTCTCATTCCCTTCTGTAAAATAACTTGCTCAAGATTTTATTCTGAAGTGCAAGTCTGTTTACACAATTCATCAAAAAATCACTCTTTAAAGAGCCTTACATTTGTCAGTACTTACCAAGGAAGACTCCTTATTTCTTTTTAATATACTTAGATATTAGCTGCTAGGATTCTCCTAGCACTAAGCATGTGCTGTAGGATCAACCAAAAGTCTCATAACTGCAAAAGAAATTTATTCAGGCCATTGTGCTAAATCACTGTCACTGTAAAGGAGATTTCTGGGTTTTATTCCCCTTTTGTTGACTAGCTGTAATGTGGATTCTTTTGTAGACCCTGCTAGAGGTTAACGCAGAAAATTACTGTATTGTGTGAAATTAAATTCTTTAGACTGAATCACCATTCTGGGAGTTAAATAATGATTGAAAAAATGTGGAAATTCATATTATGGTCTCCAGAAGTTTAATAAAAATGTAAGATATCAGTTTAATATCTGTTGAATTATATAAGACATAATCTGTGAATAAGATTAGTAATATTGCTGTTAGATGTCAAGGGAAATGTAGCTGTTGATTAAAGCTTCTCTTAGCAATTCCCAGTATGCAGTGTGCATACAGTTCCTATGCACATGCTCTGCCCATGACAGAATGCAACTGTGTGCTAGTGACGGTACTTGTATAGGGACGGCTAAAAAACTCTATGTCAAAAGAAGGGTTTTTTTCAGCATTTGCATTGTAAGAAGTGTGTGGAAATGTTTGGCTGAATGGGATATAGCAGCAGATTCCATATGCTTTCCCTTCATGGGCCAAAAAGCATATTTGCATATAGAACTGCAGTTGAATGACTCAATGCTTGTTTCCTTTCAGTGCTGAAGCAGTTAGAAACCTTCTCACGGTAAGTGCAACTCCATTGGGAATGAGTTAACTGCAACTGCTAAAATTAGAACGTGATCTTTAGCTGTTACCAGCAGATATTGCTTCTTGACGATGAAATCACGAAGGGCATCCCTGTGGCAGTGTTCTATAGGCAACTTTCATATTCTTCACTTCATGTTCTGTCTCCAAACGGAGAAGCTTCCCTTGAGTTTTTCAGGTCCTACATAATGGTGTCACAATTGCTGTACCACTCATTTTTATTCATGCATGTCCCATAGCACACACGGAAAGCTTAGAACCCGAAGCTGCATGTTGAGAAAGAAGAGAACGTGAGGCTGGCAGCTACCTGCAGCAAAATGTTGACTCCTGCCTTGCTGCCAGAGGTCCAGATCTCGTGCAGAAGTGGGGGAGAGTAATGCCAGCGCTCACAGCCCTTTGTGCTCCTGCATCCGCCGATAGCACTCTCCACATTGTAGCTCTGCCAGTGTAAACTCTCCCTTTAAAAGCAAACAAAATTCAGGCAAGCCAAACTCTTTTCACCATCTCCGATGTTAAGAGTTGTGAATGACCTGCCCCTGCCCGTTTGTCCCCCCCACTGAAACAAGGTCAGGCACTGTGTTTGAGTTACCGCTTGTAGCAGGCTGCTGGAAGTACAGAGAAAAGTGGAGGACTAAGTCTCCAGTGCCTGGGGTCTGCTTTACAGCACATGGGTGCAGGTCCAGGTGAGAGTCCCAGTGCTGTCTGTTCTGCTCCTTCTTTCCCTTCCCACATGCGAATTGTATTATAGGTATATTTTCCTTTTATTTTTTTTCAGTTGTCCACAACTGTGCAAAACAATTCATGCACCAAAAAAAGAAGTGTTTGTAATACACACTCAGGAATGACCTCTGCTATTCATAAAGATGGGGCAATTTGATTTGAA
The DNA here is from genome assembly GCA_013399135.1 of Heliornis fulica. NCBI lineage: Eukaryota > Metazoa > Chordata > Aves > Gruiformes > Heliornithidae > Heliornis > Heliornis fulica. The sequence continues at coordinate 423,331 of VXBZ01008231.1, forward strand.
TGGGGGTCCTGGTTTTGAACTTCACCAGGCCTGGATCCAGGGCAATAGTCCATTTCCATTTCTTACCTGCATGGCACTGTGGCCATTAGACCCCAACTCTGTAACTGCATGAAGATGCCTGGCTGCATCTTGGAGTATCAGCTGCAATCCTGCCAATGTGATGCACCCGCTACTACCCTCCAACCAAAAAATCGTCCTCTAAGGATGTCATTTTCTGGTTCCTTTACTTCTGTTGTGCTGTATAGTTGCCATATATCTTGAAGAGCAGGCGTTACAGAATATATCCCTTAGTATTATGTCTAATCCTCCCTGAAAAGATTGCAAATACCTTATCAATGGGCTGCAGCTGGCTACAGGTGAGCTGACAACCATATCCAGTCTCTGGGACGATGCCACACACTGGCCATCTGGGGAGGACCCCTTCTTGCTGCAGTTCAGAAGTGGTCCTGCTTGGCTGGCGACTGCTCAGAGTTGTTATATACTCGTGAGGGTGAAAATCCATGGTTTCTGTGAGCTATTACTTTGACCTTATTTACCGCGGGCTTTTCATGAGTGCCGCACACTGTTCATGCCTGAGGTGCCGTGATGCAGAATCACAGCCAGTGCTACAGAAACTGGATCGTAATCTCTTGCCATTTGTTTCTCATTTTTTCATGGTCCTTACAGATAATTGCTTTCGATATTTATCTACATTAAATTTTTCTCTGGCATCTTTTATGATACCTAAAGTTAAAATAATGTTCCTGTGATAATGTAGATGTTTGTTTTTAAAAGCAGGATCATTCCATGAAGCTAAAATCAACTTATTTGAAGAATGTGATTTGGTTTGGGGTTGTTTTTTTTTTTTAGGTTATAAAATGAATAATAGATGTATTCATGGAAAACATGTATGTAACAATCCCCAAATTCAGTATAAGTTGTGCCATTAGTTAGAGCTGATAGGTTTGAAGAACGTATGCCATTGAGTTTTGTTTTTTCAGTCCTCAGGACAGTGAAATAAAACCATTCTGTCTTGGAGCTATGTATTAATCTTCTCACAGTTTTAAGATGAATTTTCAGAGATGCTGTGGTAAGCTCCTTGCCCTATTTAAAGCTACATGGTAAGGGGAAAATGTTGCAGGGGTTGGAGTGCTTACCTAGGGCTTGGGAAAATGTTTAGTTCCCAGCTCCCCCACAGACTTAACTTCCCATGAGAACTCCAGCAGATCTTTTAAGTCGATATCTCCAAGCACTTAGATGCCTATCTCCTCATACCAAAATTAACAGGGAGCCTAAATACTTTTATTTGTTGAAGATTTGAAGGCAGTTGTCGATGTACCCGCTGTTCTTCGTCTGAAGGCTCAGATGAGGAGTATTTTATTCTCTCACAGAGCTGTTGCACACAGCGGGTCAGAAGCATTACAGGGGATCGTCTTTCAGAGAAAACTTTCTACCTTTAGTGGTAATAAAACCTCATGGAAATGCTGCCTACAGGAGTTCAGGAGCTGCTGACTGAAACTGGATGATTTGTTAGTTTCAGAGGTGTCCCGCTAATTAGCAGGTGAAAATTAATTAGCTCACAGCTTCAGCGATGACCACTGGGAGACTGAGGCTGAGAACAGATGGTTGTAAATGACCTAGTTACTGCTGCCTGAAAAGTCACACCATTGGGTCCTGTAAAATGATCTTGTCTGCTCCAACCCTGTCGTGCGCAGAAACTCAAACACACCGCCTCTCTACGGTGGCTTAGATACCAGAGTACCTTCTACAGATGTGCCTGAGGTGGGAGCATGAACGTGGGTAATTCATATGACTCAGCTGAAGAGCAGTGACACTCAACCACTTGCAAGCTTCTCCACTCCCTTTGACAAAAGCCATCTCGCATTCAGGGAATAGCTGTCGAAGTAGCCAGAGCATTTTTTGTTATACTTGGGGAGGGAAATACAACTTCTGAAATGAGACCTTTCTTGCAAAATGTTCTTGTCTTGGGAAACTTGACGGGCGAGAAGCTGAATTTAAGAGAAACGCAGGGCTTTAGACCAAGTGCATTAAGGGCTGTCTTAAACACCGCTGTTGGTGGAGAAGCTCCACTTAACTTAAAAGTACTTAACTTTTCCATAAACCTCACTCCCTGCGTTAGACTTTCCAGACCCAGTTCAGCAGAGCACTTCATGCACCCTGGACTCCCACTGAGTGCAGCCAGTAGGTGGGAGTACATCACCTAGTCAGAAAAACACCTGAGATGTCAGATGTTAAATTGGGATCTCGTGCAATTCTTTTAACCTATGTTCTTCTGGCTTTTGACAATTTTTGAATTTTCTGCAGTACAGCTGGCCATATCAGAAGGTTTTCCTTCAGAAGCTGTCTTTTGTGTTTGTGCAGAGGATTTGGTGTAACTGAACCCGATCCTCTTTTTACAGGATGTTTGAACTGAAGGTCTTGGGGCTTAGCTTTTTGTTAGCTTGCTGCTCAGATTTTTCCTACATCCACATCCCCAGTAGGAATGTGTCATCCTGTAATATTTGGTCATCTTCTGTCGTGGGAGTTAAAACTAATTTGGTTTTGAACAAGAATGCATTTTTCTAAAATGAATCATCTCTGTAAGGGAAGCCAGTTTCTCTTTCAAAGCCTTGAGAAACATACAAAACAACCATAAAAATGCCTGCTTGTCAGACCAGCATAGGCTTCTGTATATTTAAGTATCAAAGTAAAGATAAAGACAAGGCTAATTACACTGTTGTTGCCTATAGCAAAGCTAGAGTAATGCTGGTTTAGGGCTAAAATTAGTGTACTCTCACCGTTCCTAAACCACAGAGGTTTACCACATTAAATCATAGCTCTTTATGATTTTAGTCCCCAGACCCCGCAAACATCAGTCTAAAGAGATCTTTTTTTTCCTTTTCACAGTTTCTGTGCTCTGTGAGCAATAGTAAGTAGTAATAGCTCTTCACAGGTTTAGGTATTATTTCATTTGAAGGCAGAGAAATGCACAGCAATAATCTGAATGCAGATACAGAAATCAGGTAAGTCCTGCGGTGAGCACACTTGTTAAATAGCAAAGATGATGACAAAACTGTACTGTGGTGAATATGCTCAAAAAGATCATGTCAGTGATCCTCACACTTAAAATTCACACAAAACTGTCCACTAACTTTCATTTTTAAGTTGTTCTGTATTAGATTCTTCATTTAAAATGACAGATGGAGGACTTAATTCTGAGCTGGTCTGTATTTCAGTGTATGCATTTAATCATTTGTTCATGTAATCTTCCTCTGATAGGTGTCTGGGGTGTAAGAGCTATTAAATACATGACCCTCCGGCATCAATGTAAGGCAGGCTGTGGAAAAGCAAGTGTGTGTTGGTGTCTGTGACAGAACTTGGCAAAATAACTGCATTGGCATTTTCAGTGTAAAATACTGAAGAGAAGGTAGTGACTGACTGTGAAAGCCAATCACAGAGCTAACTATCAGTTCTTGTCAAACATCCGGGGCCCTGGGAAGCTTTGTCTAGATCCAGGCCTGGAGGTTGGTGGCCCTGCCTGTGACAGGGGTATTGGAACTCGATGACACTTGGGGTCCCTTCCACCCAGACCATTCTGTGATAGAAGATGTGGCTGGCTGTTTTCCTTGTGCTGTGGTTAGAGGCTGAAATATTTACCTAACAAATAACAACTGAGGTGGTGTCCTAGTGGAAAAAGCACAGATCTGCACTTTAAAATTCCTGAGTTGCCTCTTGCCATGTGTGATGCCAGGCAGGTCATTTTACCTCTAAGTAGCTCCACCTTTTTGTCTGTAAACATGAATAATATTGATGTATATCTACTGATAAGGATGCTTTGCACTTCTAAATGAAGCAGTCTAGGAAGCACTATGAGATACTGGCAAAAACGAAAGTACTGGCCATAGGAGCAGAGGGCAGGATGAGTAGCAGAAAACAAAATAGACCTTTGGTAACCTGAGTTAGAAAAAAAAAAATCCAATATTAAAAAAATCTTTAAAATTATGACCTTAGAAATTAACATCGAACTGTGGTGAACTTGCTTCTGTTGATGCCGCAGTACAGATTTCTAATCCGTGGACTGCATCAGAGCTTGTGTGTAGAGTAAGTGCTGATTATGCAAGATATTGATGGTGTGGGGCAGAGCCCCAGGGGATGGTTCTGTGAGGGAACTTGTGCTCCCCAACTGTTTCTGGTAAGAATGATTAATTTTGCTTTTCAGTCCTTGCTTAATAGCTAGTAGTCAGGATGCCAAGAAACTCATCCAAATATACCCTATTGGTACATATATTATTCCAGGAAAAGTATGTGCATAATTGATAATGAGAAAAATATTGTCAGTATTTTTGAGCCTTAGGTGATGTTATGAGCTGTAATACTGTAAGCACAGTGTCCAGGCCAAAATCCTCCCATGAAACCTACCCTGTAGTAATCAAACAAGACACAGAGAGAAAGAAAGGAAAACTAATAAGCCATACAGAAAGTTTTGTGTTGAAACAGTTTTCACAATGAATAAAATACTAAAGTATTTAAGATGGGTGTTTAAAGTGTGTCAAAGTTGGAAACAGCAACAAAACCAAATGAACTTCACTCCCCCCACGACCCCCAGAGCATATAATGGAAAGTTTTCTGTTATCTTGGACTTAGGTAAGTAGGTTTAGTTATCACAGTATTTTTGAAATTTTTTAACGCAGTATTTAATGTTTCTGGGGAAATGCCACTTAATGCTTGTAGCCCAAGCATAGAAACAAAAGTTGTATATTCCAAACGTTTTTGTATTCTCAAGTCTAGGATAAAGCTGAAATTGTGAATTAATATGCAAGATGTTTGGGGAGTCAGTGAAAGCATTATTGGCTTCCATTCTTAGCCAGAACTCCTGCATCTTCTCTCTGATTTCTTGCCTGGCTCAGGAAAATACATGCTGCCACATGGACCCTATTGTCATCTAATGAGATGTACAGTGATGTTTAATCACTGTACAGAGTGGCCATCCTTCTGCACAATAACTGGATGATGATGAAAATTCCTGTTGGTAGAATATAAAGTTCTGTTGTGTAGGACTTCACCTACACCCTATTGGTATAGTTAGGAAGAATAAAGGAGTTGCTTTGAGATCTTCTGGCATTTGTGCCTGTGAGCTGTGGAAGGCTTTCTGGCTCCATGGATTCCCAGGGTGCCTACATATTGACCGATTGACAGTGATCTTGTGCGTGCATTCATGGGGAGGAGAGGTTAAGCAACTCTGTGTAATATAGCAGACTTCATGCCTTAAAAATGTCTGAAGGTCGATGGTAACTAAGGAGAGGCTAATGAATTTCAGATAAGGTGCAGAGCAGCTGTCCCACAGCTCAGGTTACAAGTCTGTTGAAGCCCGAGCCATTGTTTTGTTCTAAGGAGTATGAATAATTTACTTTTTACCCATTCCATCGAGCTACCTTTGCTAGGTCTTATCAGTTCTAATCCCCTCTACAATGCTGGATGCTGCAGCAAAACACCATGGATCAAAAACCAGGCGTTTCTCCCTTCTTTGAGGGGAAAACCTATCCTGGCATCAGCATGCCACGGTCACCTCTGTGTCCTGTGTGAAGTGACACTGCTGAGTTAACAAAGCTTCATACAAGATGCAGGACAAGTCCTGAAAAGTTTAATCTCTGCTAAACTCCACATGTCCATCATTCCTACCAACTAGATCAAGGATTGTTTTGGTATTTTTTTTTAAACTCTGCCTACCACAAATCTGTCTGGTAGGGCCTCCGTGCTGCTGGCTTGTGCTAGAAGCTAGCCTTGCACCAGAACTGATGTGTAATCATCGTCGTCCCAGCCACCTGCAGTAGATAACTTCAGTCTCTTGGTGGTAAGGACCAAACTCAGAGGTGAACTGGAAGGATCATTTCATTGCAGATAAGATTTAGATTTAGTCGTTATGTGATGGCCACTGTGTGACAGCATCTATTTATCGTGTTTCTTAGGGGTTAAAAGTTCTTCTCAGCACCAGCGTGCAACTGAAAAATGAATAGTACAGCTGAGAATAATTGCTTCTCTCCTAGAATCCTAGACCACTTAAAAATATTAATGAAATATGTTGTTTTCAGAGGAAATGAAAGCAGAAAAATCTGTTAGACGAGGTGGTTTTTCCAAAAGCCGTGCCAGTTGTTTGCAGTAAACATGGATATAAGTCATCTTGGTAAAGGGTAAGGTTCCTGTTGTTCTAGGCCCTCTAAAACTGCACACAAAGAGATGGCTTCTGCTCAGAGAAAATTTTAATCTGGGTAGTTTTTAAATCAGCAGCTGGCAGAAAGAGACAGAGACATAGCCTGTGCCACGCAACAGATCAGGCCTGATACAGTCATAGAAGTCTGTGCTTTAAACTCTTGAGCTGGATTTTTTTCTCCCAGTGAAGAAGATGCTCAACAAACCTTATTTATTGCTTATATATATATATATATAACTTATATATATATATATATATAAGTTATAAGCTGTCGCTCTGAAACAGAAAACATCAGAGAAGCCCTCAAGGTGGTGCAATGCAGGAAAATACTATATTAAGCTGCTTAAGAAGATCTGACACCGTAATTTGTATCTAGTATGTCTATAAATTATTGTCTATAGAGAACAGTTTTCTTCCATACATATTGGTGCCAAATTGGAAGATAAACACCAGCAAAGGAAAACATTTCCTTGCTAGGAGGAGAAAAATAAGACAAGCTCTTAAAACATTTAAATGATGTTGGCATGTCTACAGCAGCACCTTTTTAATCTTATAAAGGTTGTACCACTCTATCTGCCATCTGTGTGAGTTTTATAATGCAACTAAATGCCTCATGGCAACTGCTTTCCAGTAGCCTGACGCTTATTAAAACATTTCTGATTTGTTTTATGAATGAACGTTTCACAAAGGAGCTTATTTTTAAAAGGCTTATCAGTGTCAACCCACTTCTGCCTCCCAAATGTATTTCTCCTAGCTTCTCTCATTTCGAGGTTAGATGAAAACTTTAGCCTCAAAGTGCAGAGGAAAAAATAGATGTCTAAACCAGCATGCCAAATAGTAAAATAGAAACCATCTCATTTCCACACAGGTAGAAATGTAGGAGGTGTTGTGAGTCATCCCGTCTCCATGTAACCTGTCCCATTTCTAAGGATCCATCCTGCAGCTTCATCCCAGAGCAGTTCTCTTTGAGCAGACTCAGTGTTGCATACTTTATTTAAAAGCCTGTTGAAATTAATAGAAAGCCTACCTACTTCCTAAGACACTGCCCCATCTTGTAATTTCATCCTCTGAATAGTTACAGGGTGCCTCTGGAAACAAGTAGCCCTCAGAGAAAGGAGTGATAATGAGATCCGATAACCCTCCAAGGAACGATGGTTATTTTTAAAATAGTTGTTTCTGCTAACTGGCCTTGAGCTTGCACTGAAAATTTACATTTTGGAAAATCTACATTACCCTGGAGCAGCACCAACTTCAGGAATCTTTGTCTAGAAGCCGTTTGCTTGTTTAGTTCAGGTTGTCTTTCTGGATGTCTGGATGGCTAGGTGATTGCAAGTTTCATGTAAAACTCGGGCCAAAGCCAGCCTTGCTGTAGTTAAATGTCTAAAATTCCACTTTCTCCCAGGGCTGGCAGTATTTTGTGCACCTGGCAGATTTAAATTGCTGTTTACACTTGGCAAGTCATACTGGAATACTTGGCCCTAATCTAGAGATTAGGAGGAATTTCAGCTATGACTGTCCAGGGAATCAGCTCTTACGCCAGCTGCCTGGCTGTGCCTATTCCATGTGCTATCAGCAGCAACTGATAATAATACAATTTCACAGCACCAGGGCTTTGTCCATAAGGATGTTGCTTAAATGGCATCAGTCTAAGAAAGACTCGGGCAAAACTATCAAACTAATCCAAGTAGATAATTCAGCTCAAACTCTGTACCCAGGGCTGTATTTTTAGGGGAAACAGTGCATCAAAAGCACTTCTGGTCCTTGTTATTTAAGAGGGCTACTGGACATCTCAAAATTTGTGTGTGCTATGGAGTGAGGGGGCGGGGGGNACTCACTTTCAAACCAAGGTCAATCTGCTAAAATTTCATTGGACCTTGGCATGCAGTTGATTTCTCTCACAATAAAAAGTTCTGCCATAACTTATTTAGCAATAATTCCTAAGTACTGTTGTTACAGCTGAATAGACCAAAGTTACTCTAGTCATCACAACTCTGAGTCTAATGCAGAGGAGGCAAGACTGATGCACAACAGTTTATTTATAGAAGCGGTAACAGACAGATACGCCCAATATCAACAGCACTAAAGCAAGTAATGCCTTTAACTCCTGTTAGAAAAGGCTTGAAAAACACGTTCTTGACTAACATCAACTGAAGGTCAACTTCATTTTATTCAAGTTCAAAAATTACTGCTGTTTTAACGCAAGGTGCAGTTCAAGCAGGGAACTTTTAAGTTAGCTTTTACAAATGAGAGATGATGTTACAAGCTATCATATTCCTGAGAAATCTGGATTCTATAGGATTGTGCTTAACCTCACCAGATGGGTAGTTACATGGAATTCACTTAGATCCTGAGAAAGGGTATTGTCTGATTAAATTTAAATGTAACATGAATGCCCTATACAGCCTAGCTACTACTTCTACCCAGCAGGTTCCTGCCTGTGTGTGACACTTGCAGGGAGATCAGTCTTAATAGCGTGTAGTACTTATATACATTTCCCTATTTCTCTGAATAGGTGCCAGGGCTCTTGTATATCTTTATCTGCAGTTACTAATTGAAGTATCATGCAGGCATAAAGGATTTGTCTTGTTCCAGTGATAGCAGCAGCGCATCACGTTTGACATGAAACAGCACAGTAGGCTTTATATCCCAATCACCTATTAGAAGTTCAATTCATTCTCATACCTTTGGTCTCAGGAGGGCTAGAAGAGGCTGTAAAATGGCAACAGCTTTAAAATACATTTTAATTCGCATTTCAGATGAAGTCTGTAACACATCATACTTCAAGTGCTAGTACAAAAGTCAAAGGAAAACGCAGGGGAAAATGGCAATTACTCTTTCATAACAACTGCAAAGGATGTTATCAACACTACAGATATTAAAGCCATTTACTTGCCATCACCAAATAAAAGCTTTATGCAATTAAAACATATGGCTGGTATTAACTGGAAAAAGGACAGGAAATTGAACATTAAAGGTGACTCTGCCCTTAATTCATTATATTGCTGGGGGCGGGGAGAGGAGAATGCGTAGAAGTGCTCCAAGTGAAAGAGCTAATGACAACCTTATCTTTGAATTTCCTGCCTTTCATCAGCTCCTATCACAACCTGCATGCTTCAGTATTAAAAAAACCCTCTAAAGCATTGTAAAGCCTGACCAGTGCCTCTTGAAGAACTTGACTGTATTTAGAATCTGAATTCTTTAGTGCAAAGAGTCAGTTTCCTCTACCTTCTGAATTTTTTGTAGTTAGGAGAACAGTTTTGGCTTTCAGTGAAATGGTTGTTTAAGTATTATGTTTAATGAAGTCAGTGGAAGTTTCTATTCTTCTGATTTTATTTCTGAAAGGGTGTATTGCAGAAAGCTAATCTCTGGAAGCTTTTTTTTAATTCCTGTGTAAATCTAAGTGCTGGATTGCCTTTTTAGAGAACGTACAAGTTAGTTCTTCTGGTAGTCTGCATAGAATAACTTTGATATATACTGAGTGAAGAGTTGACTCTTCTTGGAGTTTGCTCGATGTAACAGTGTGAGGACCCCACCATTCTTTGTGCTTGCTTTGAGCTAGAATTCTGTGAACATTACTGTCCTTACAAAATAACCACAAATTGTAATCACAGATACTTTACTGTCCTTACATTTAGTGACAGCCTCAAATAATCATAAGATCACAGAGTGGTTTGGGTTGGATGGGACCTCAAAGACCATCTCATTCCAACCCCCCTGCCATGGGCAGGGACACCCTCCACCAGCCCAGGTTGCCCAAAGCCCCATCCAACCTGGCCTTGAACACTGCCAGGGAGGGGGCAGCCACAGCTCTCTGGGCAGCCTGTACAGCCCAGATTTTTTTCTGATCTCTAATCTAAAGCTCCCCTCCTTCTGCTTAAGGCCCTTGTCCTACCACTCTGTGCCCTTGTAAACAGCCTTACTCCATCTTTCCTGTATTCCAGCATTCCCTTCACTAGAAGGCTTCTATAAGGTCTCCCCAGGCAGAGCCTGTGTTTCTACTATCCTTGGCTTACAATTCTATAATCTTACCCTCTGCAAGGTATTCAAGGTCTTGTCCATGGGTTTAATATCTTATTAGACTTTAAGATGACCATGTAAAGTAAGTACTCAAGCAGTAAGATTGTATCTCTGTGGAATTTTGTGAAAAGCCTAAACTTAACTTTCTGGTGATTCCTTTCCTTCTTGTTGTGCTTGTTACTGAATGTTGCTAAACCCTAATTTTCTATTCCAGGCCATGATGTGCTGATGACATTCTTCTTTCAGGTTGCTAATCAGTATACTTTTCCACACCTTTTAAATATATTAACCAAAATAGATGTATTTTTCAGGCTCCCTTTAACCCGTAAAAGCACAATTTCTGCACCTGATTTTTGAATTTTTGTTTTGTCTTGGATGATGTTCTCTTCTGTGGTTGGAAGCTTACATTCCGGGAGAATATTCAACTGTAATTAAATATGTGTTTCAAATTTAATATGAAAATTATTATTTTAGCATTCAGTAGAATTTATTTTGAGCTGATCCTGTATTTTCAGTGTCACATGGCACCATTTTTCAGTTTCAGAGTTAACTGCCCATTAAGATGAAAGGGACAAATCACTTACTGAGTTACCATCTCAAAGCCTTGATGCAGGTAGGCACATCATCAGCCTGTAGTCTGTAGTCAGGACACATTTTCAACTTGGAAAGTTTGAATTAGAAATCCTGGTTTCATTTAGTGTTAAAGGTCCTAGTTTGCTTTAATTAATTTCTGTAAGCTCTAAATCTCTAATTTATAAAACTGTCTAAATGAAAGCTGGAATCCTTCACTTTTGTGAATTCAGAAAACAGGGCATTTTATAGTAACATCTAATATTCAGTATTCTACCAATGAAGATGGCTCTTGACATACTGTGTGTGTGTCATTTCTGTGTTTTCTGATACTGTATCCTGGATACACTCAGCACTGTGGTTATTCATTTATAATAGTAGAGAGAGCAGTTGCAATATAACAAAGCTTTTTGCTTCAGAATTAATCATCCCTGAATATATAAGATTACAATACAGACAACATGGCTGCCTGTAGTTAATATGTTTCATTTATCATCTAAAAGTCTAAAATTGAAGTGAATTTACCGCACCTGAAATGCATTAGTAGAAAAAACCCAGAGATTTGGATCATGAATTATCTGCAGAATTGCTACAGTGCAAATAACAACAATTGCTTCCAGTCCATCACTTTTACAGAGGTGACACATTCACTTGGGTGCTAATGATTCGATCTGTGGTTCTTCATTCTTGTCATGTTATCACATGTGAGGATTCACCACTTGAACATTCTGGCCCAATATTTCATATAATGAAATGTTACTGTCCAAATATTGGCTAACACCAACTTATTTTTCACTGAGCAATTGTCAGTTACTGGTTGGAGACAACTGTGAATCATCAGTTGATGGACAGGGCTCACTCCTGTTGACTGCAAGTCATTTTCCATGAGCTAGCCTTCCTGCTCTGGTAAGAGTATTTGTTATGTTTGTTATTGGCTCTTGACCAGTCTTCTGCTAGCGACTGAGATTTATCTCTTCTGTTGTCTCTCTCTTCCTTCCCTCCTTTCCTCCTTCCCTCCTTACAGAAAAATCCGTAAGAAGTTCACCAGATCACAACTGAAAAGAGCTTCCAGAACACCTTGCTCTCCAATCATTGCAAAGACAAAGTGTCTCATGAACAATAGGCAGGCACGAACAGAGCCAGGGACCACCATGCACTGAAGATATAACAGCATCAGTACCATAACCATGTCAGGATCATGTTTCATTGCGAATGCAGATACAGCAGGATCTTCCACGTCTTTGAGACAGAAACACCGTACAGACAGACTGTGGCTGGGTTCTGTGTTCTGGGCAGGATCCAACAGCAGCCCTTCTTTTCCCTGGTCTCTGCAAGGGCTACTTCTGGTTCTGTCCTGGATTGTCTTGCTATTCCCTCCGTTCCCAGTCATCAACATGGCTGGTCAGGGAGGGACTGTTTGCACTGACCACACTGAATGAAGGAGTGTGGATACAGATTCCACCCACCACATTTTTCTATGCCTTCTATGCTACACAAAAATATGCAGCTTTCAAAACTTTAGCAGTGTATTTAAAGTGGGATTTAGCATTGAGGGGTTTGCATTTTTAAAAAGACCTCCAAACTTTGAGTGTTCATGTTTTTCAGTATTGCCTTGGGTTCCTTTGGATTTGATTTTTTGAACTGCTGAGCATCCAGACCCTGAAATGAGGGCAGGGAGATGTTTAGTAGTTCTTAAACTTAGACTGAGGTAGGAAGTGCCCAGAAGTAATGGCCAACATTCAAAATGCTGGCCACATTAGCATTGGTTAAAATCCTTAAAAGTATTATGTGTGGGAGCGAATGTCCAGCTGGATTTGTTTCATGTTGAGGAACTGGTCCCATTATCTGTATAGTTGCGAGCATCCACCTATTTCTTTGGGTAATTTTTTTGCACTTCTTAAAGCCTATTCTGAATAGTGAAAACCAGCAGAACACTATTCCCAGGAAAACATTAAGAAATAGCATGTTTTCTTTCAAAAAATGTCTCTCCACAAAATAATTTCTACATTTTGATACATCTGGATAAAAATATATCATGCAGAGAATGCTTTGAAGTTCATCATTATATGACTACAGGAGGATACTTACCATGGAGAGATGATGTGCCTTTTGAATCTACTTGTAGGAAACAGTCAGTCACCCTTAAAGCAGGAATGGCAAGAGAGGCAGGCCACCTTTTTTTTTTTTTTTTCTACTCAGGTACTTAGAGGTGAACAATCTCTGCCCTACTTTGAAATCAAGAGGCAACCAGTATGTAGCACTGCTGTGTAAACCTAGTTGGGATATATTGATTATCTGAGGCAAGATGTAGGTTTCAGCAGGTTTGCTTTCTGTATGGCTTTTGAAGAGGTAGTCAGACACTGAACACAATACAGTAAGCTGAGATGATTTTCAAGACTTTTTTTTTCCCTATTTATTTACTAGGTAGCTCTAACAGTATAGTATAGATGTGAGATTTTCATCCAGTTGTGGCTGTGCACGCAGCTCTGCCATTAGAAAGACAAAGATGTAAGTGATATCTCATACCTCTGGGTGATTCTTCTAAAATTACTCCCCCACTGCCCATGCAATTCATGGTTTCAGCTTCAAAGAGCATTTGTGATCTCAGCTGATAACTAGCCATACTCTCCACGTAGGATTTCAAGCTCTTGAGATGGTCACCCAGACACTTCATAAAGGAAAGCACTTTGACCTCCTGAAGGGACTTGCTGATGATTTGCTGGAGTGATGGATCCAGGTCTTGTCCACTGTCCTACACCAGCAAGACAAGGGTGAATACAAAGTAGGGATTATGACATGAAATGCTCCTTCTATCCTGAGCATCCTAGTGAATGTCACTGATTTAAACTCAATTGGAGAAGACCTGGGATTCATCTACTTACAGTTCTTTCCAGCAGTGGCTGAAGTGTGCAGCCCCAGGAGTCTCTTCTAGCCACAGGATCTGCTTTTTCTTCACAACAGGAGGGCTTTTCATCAGATAACTGAGCAGAGACAACCTATGCTTATTAGCAAGAACTGCCTCTATTAACTGTGACATATGGAAACACCTTGTGTATAATAGCTTCTTCATCCATTAAAATAAAGAAAACATGATTATTCAGCAATCTGCTTGACTGAAAGCATGAGAAACATGAACAGAAAGAGCTTTGTCTCCCTCAGGCATCAGTGAAACCACACACAGCAGACTCATTTACAAAGTGTCATTTGCTGTAAGGTAACAGACTTTTTTACCCTGCCTTATTAAGCGTGTACTCAAATTACTTCTTTTAGACAATGTGCTACGGTGTCTAACCAGTATTTTGTAAAATCTCTGTGTTTTTCTGCTTTTGACAAAAGTATTAGTTTCTGTAATAGTCAGATGTGAAGTCATCTTTTCTTCTTTCCATCTGAGGAGGGGGAGACCAGTAGCGCGACTCCCTGTTGCGCAGACGGATACCATTATCTTTTGCATACAACAGCCAAGGTAAGGAAGAATCCTGTGCAGCTTCAAGTGGACAGCCTTCACCTGGATATACTGGAAACAGTGCTGCACCCCTGCCTGGCAGGGTCAGTTCACAGGTGGTGATGGCCAGGCCTCGCGCTGGGTGGGGCACGGCGGAGACTGCTTGCTGGAGTAGCTTCTGCTCCATGGTGGAACTGTTCTGCACGCAGCTGCACTGAGACTTTCCCTCCCTTAAAATACGCACTGTGCACGGAGAAACTGTGCGTCATGTATCACACCTTTGTCTTTACCTGCTCTCTCTCCATCCTACCTTTCCTGCAAGATGTTCTCCAGAGGTGGATACAAGATTCGGTGAATTTCAGCTGAAAGCATTAATGGAAAATGAGCTGAAGACGTGTTCCTGCTGGGATTGGGCATAAAGATTTGATGTTTTGTAGAAATGATGACACTCCTTACCACAGTACCATACAGTGCTACACTTTCTGTTGAGTTAAAAGATTTTTCTACTGGCTGTGCGTAAAGATAATACAATCCTGTGTAAAATGTAACAGTAGATCCACAGCAAATCAGAGCTCAGTACCATTTTTATCAAGCTTCCCAAGATATTTTAAAACTAGCTAACGTGTATCAGTCATCAACAGTGACTCTGAGTATAAACATAAAGCTCAGAAGCAAGGACAAGAAGTTTGGTATTTACCATAGCTGTAAGCAACAGAGTCTAGGCAGCATCAGCACTGCATTTGCAATATGAGTTATTTTCCTGTTAGCTAAGTAAAACAATCTATCTGAAAATCTGCCTCTCTTCTGATAAGAATGGGGCCAGATAAACTCTGTGAAATGCATGATCTTTTTTGCATCCAGAGGTCTCGTATAGGAACTAGGAAGACTGTTCTAACATTGAAAATGTTGCTGATATCAACTATATAGCTCTTCTGCTCTCTTGAAATATTTTAGTTTCAGATTTTTTTTCAAAGGCCTCTATTTAGTGATGGAAGTTCTGGTTCTGTAGGATGGAAGAACAAGGTTTTGAAATACTTGAAACGTGTTGGTGATATGAAAACAACATGTTTTAAACCAATGTTTTGATTAAGGGCAGATATAGCCTTCGTTCCTGCAGTCCAAACTGCAGTGTGTGATAAAAAAATGGGTATTGAAACTGCAAGAACAAGTGGTAGAAATGGTGAAATGGAATCTGGGCTTAAAGAATATGCATGTTTATTAATCTAAACATTATTTTTCTTTTCAGTAAATTTAATTTCAACACAGGTACTTTTCTTATTATGAAGGCTTAAATAAAATGGAATGGCTGCGTAGTAGCTTCTGATATAGTCTCACCATAACATGCCACAGCCTTTTGCAGAGAACAATTATTGTCCTTCAGAAATGTTAGATTTTAAAGTACAATATAGTGGACATGGTATCTTTATGTGTACTGCTGTGGCAACGGAAGTGTTAGAATCCTCTTGAAATTTCAGCAAAATAATATTCATTTTTCATTTTCTCTCAAAGGTCCTTTGTATAAACCTGTGTCTTCATAAGCCAGAGTGGGTGTCAAGAGATCTGAGTTTATATAACTGCACAGTGGAATTTTTTGGAGTAAGTCAGGAATTTTTTATTCAAATGTTGCATGTTGAGGGAGGAAACCTAATTTTGGAATACATGGGTTTTGAATAAGAGTTTTGAGGTTGTACTACATAGTGGTCAACAAATTTGCAGAATATGCTCCTGTTACTCATGAAGATTTAACAGTTGATATTGAAATACAGTATCAATTAAATAAAAAATAGAAGCATTAAAGAGCTGTCTTTCTTAAATTCTGTTTAGTCTAAAGTGATTTTCTCAAGGGAATGGAAAAGGTGGGAAGCGATGTTGAGTGTTTGAGGATGTGGAGCACCTTAGAATGAAGCGTGGTACTATTTGATTTGCATTAAAGTGTCTTTGTGTACAAACTTTGCGACTCTTGGCCCTTCTTGCAGGAAACTAAATTTCTGCATTGATGCTATTTAACAGCAAGCTACAGAATAATCAAGAGACTGAAAATCGATGGGCTGTTAAAAATGTGCTAGAGTTAAAGGCACAAGTAGGTGAAACAGGGATTTGGAAAGAAGACTGAAAAGTCAGGTGGAGAGAGAGAGAGAAATCAGGTATTGGTCATTGCTTTGGAATACTAGAAAGCTTCTTAGAACTAAGTGGAAATCTAGGCAGAAGGACTTGTAGTTCATAAAAACCCACTAGATATTACAGTGCATTGTAGTCTCCAGGCACTAGCCCATCTAAACTTTGCACAATGTTATTAGTGTTAATTTGGTAGCACCTGGAACTGGTGGTTTTTGTGGGAATGTGGCACATAACCCAAATCCTCTTCCTTACTAACATCTGAAGTAACTTCCCCAGATAAATTGGATGTTTTTTTTCAAAGAAGGAGAATCATATGAAGGGCTTCTGAACAGAAGTAATGGCTGCTACTTCATAGATTTGTTTGAGCCAACTGTTTCCATTTCTTGCAGGATGCATGTGGAGCCATGCTGCTTGCTCCATGCCCTTTTATTTCAGGTGTGCATTAGAATGGATTTCCTTTTCCTTTTCAATTTCCTTTGATGAGACCTGTGCCGATTCTGAATAGCAAAACTCAAGTTCTTCTGTGGCATTTGGATTTCTCTGGCAAGATAAGTTATATTTACTGGTCCTTCTGGGTGAGTTGCATTGGTATCAAGGTAGGAGTCCTTTGCTGGGGGAGACTGAGGAAATGGGCATCCCTTTAAGCAGACTTAGAAGGAACCTCAGTCACAAAGCAGGAGGTCCAAGGTACTCACTCATCAGTTCCAAAGTAAGACTGTAAAGCCTTTTCCTGGTTTAACTGGTACATAGCTGAGGGACCACTTTAATTTCATAATTTTAGTTCACTGTAAAGGTATTAAACACATATACAAAGCCTCAGCAATACCTAAAACGTTTCTCTTTCTCTTGCAGCAGTAGCCAGGAAAAAAAAAACCAACCAGCCATCAAGAAGTTTAAATAAATAGCTAAACCCTGTGCTGTCTGCTTGAAGGCAGAAATGATTGGAGAGGGCATCTGACTAGGAACTGAATTCTGTTCTGATCCTTGATACATGCAGAACTTGAAACACTGGAAATGCGGAATAAATTTTCTGCAAGACTGGCTTGACACCATGACACTTTTCCGTGAAGTCAGATGAACTTTGTGTCTATTAAACGATTGGAAACTCACAGATGACTCTTTCATTCCAACATAAAAAACCCCTACTTGGGCTTTAGGACCCTGCTACAGTACAGCCATTTACTGCTACTGTGGTGAGATCAAAGGTTCTTCAAATAATTGTCTATACATTAAATACATGTTTCTTATAAGATAAGCAGAGGGATCTTTATGGAAATGAAAACTTTATTATTCATTTAAATTATGATAAAACTGAGAAGCCAGGCCAAAGCACTCTCTGTGGCCAATAATTTTTGAGATATGCCCTCAAATCCAAGTCCTCTTCTTGTAGCTGGGATATTCCTGAAACACTACAATTGGTGCTGATATTATGCAGTGAGAACATTTGTTTTAGGAGGCTTAATAGTCTCTCATAAGGAACAAAATCCCATGCAGAAAATAAATCTCAGTCTGTACTGCTTTGGGAAATGGGAGGAGAAGGATTACAGCCAGATTTCCATGCTGATTCTCTGCCTACCAAGTTAACGATTCAGGGCTGCAGAATTTCCATCCCAAAGCTAAGTCCCAGTGAGTCTGGAGGAGTATGACTCCCTAATTTGTTTGCCAGGTGGTTTGTTTTTTTTTCCTCTGTTTGCTATCTGTGTTATTACTTTGGAGATTTGCTCCTCAATAATCTGAATTAATAGTTTCATTAATGTTGAGGAAGCACTTCATATCACTGTTGGGCTAAAAGTAGCTCTTCCCCTGGTTTCTTCTGCTTAGACACATAAAAGAACATTATGTATAACAATAACAAAAAACCCCAAACCAGAACAAAACCCACAATGGAATTTCACCAGGATTTCAGTGAAGCTAAGAGGTAAGTAGAGTGTGTAACCTTTGATTAGCATGACATAGCAGAATAGGACACTGAACATGATTTTCTTGTTGTTATATGGGTGTAACTGTCCACGACTGAAGGATGGTCCTTTCAAGCAGTTCATTCCAGTTCCCTTGGCAGTACGCTTGCTTTTGCTGTATCTATCAGACTCCTCCAGTTTTGCCGTTTGCTCTGCCCACCAGTCACATACTGGGAAAAGGAACTACTCATACCTTAACTTTTCAAAAAGGTAAGTTGTTGGGGCAGATAGCATGGAAATTGAGAGACTATAGTAGTGATGAATGGCTCCATATTTCTTCCCTTCAGTCTAGATTTCCATTGGAATTTTAATTTCCAAGGGAGGGCGAATTTAAGAAACAGTTACACTGAATGCCTTTGATCCGTAGGTTATGCATTTAATCCATAATCCATAAAGTAGTTGTGTTGCATGGTTTGCTTGCAGCAGTCTGACTCTATCCTAGGTGCTTGTTAATCCTACCCCATGGTTTATTTTCCCTATTAGTAACAGTAAGTGCAATATTGATTGGACTTTTCAAGTGGACTAGATTCCATCCTGCAATTTGTATGTGCACAGTTAAGGCATGGTTAAATATTTTCTCTTTTTTTTTTTTTTTTAATGGTCTCTGCTTGCTCTCCTGCCTGCTCTGTATGTAAAGGAGATGCTGTTTTCCTTCCTCATGGGTTAGGCTTGGTCGCTGCTGAATGCATGGGAGAAGGAAAGGTTTCATCAGTGCTGACCGTCCCTTTGTGCAGGCTGTGTACTGGGCACTACAAACCACTCCAATACTTCTTATTCTAGGATTGTACACATGGGGACCAGCCTGTCTGGCCGCTGCTGCGCAGTAGTGTCCTGTGCCATGGCACTGCTGCAGTTTAGAGTGTAATAAACAGCTCAGAGAGGCTGAGCCCTCTGGAGATGCTCCCGTTCCACTGCTGTGTAACTGGGATACATGGCCAGATCTCTCATTTAATGCCATATTTGGATCCACTCTCCTCCTAACTTGCTTCACTAATGCTCAGGCACCCTAATCCTGCCATGCTATGTTCACTTTGCTTACTGAACACTAATCTCTACGCATTTTAACTTACTTTTCAGAATGATGCCAAGGGAGATTATAATTAAGATGCTATAAGCACGTAGAAGTTTTTGCTCCTTCACCCTTTCTTCATTTTCCATTTTAAGGCCATTTTTATTCCGTTACTCTTTCCTTTTCACCTTCCTTTCCATTGGTCTTTCCTTTACTGGTAAAGATTCATCTAATATGCTCAGATCTTACTTGAAATATGGTTTATAGCCCATGTCAATAAGCCTGGATAGCATATCAGCCAAACGGCCAGAATTCAAATTCGGATAAATATTTCAAGCCTGCTCAGTTCCTTAGATATTTGAAGACAGTGGGTTTGTGCTGTCCCTTCCAGCCTCTCCTGGGGCTTGCTGCAGACTTGCAATCTCAACATGTTTGGGTTTTTTTACCCTTTCTTAAGTCTTAGCGTTCTGCTTTAGGATTTGGCTCCACTACCTATTACACATGCTTCACCAGCCTGTAATTAGACCTGCTACTTGAATGCTGAGTAGCTTTCTTCTGTTTACTGCTTGTGTGGATTAAATTTCAAAGATTTCAGTAGACGAATATAAATGAAGTGACTGCCTAGCTCTGGATTTTCTCCGTCTTCCCTTGATACACTAATGAGAATCAATTGCAGTTGCTTATTATTTTTAAATAGCAGTTAATTTGAGAAAATCTGATTCACTAGCTCATTTCATTTTGCTGATTTGATTTCAGCCTTCTGCCCATCTGGGCCAATCTGTGTATCTTGTTCTAAAAACCAGCCTGTAAACCCATCAGTGCACATCTCCAAAGTCGAAGACACTCAAGCTGACAACCCAGCAAAGTGCTGTCTACAACATTGTACTCCAACCCACTGTTTTCTTAGGGGGAAACTCTGCAGTGAAAGAGGGGCTTTTACCCTGCAATTGATTCTCCCTTGTGCCTACGAGACAACCAAACAGGCTCTCCCAAAACCTTGCATTTAACCATTGAATTCTCTGGATGTTCAAATCTGGTGACAGTAGATGAGACTGTGTAGTTCACAGTTAGAGAAATTATTTCCTGAGTACATCCTGGGGATGTTCTCAAAGAATCCCATGCTCACCATAAGAGCTGCATAATTAATCTCTGTAAAGTCAGGTGATGTTTCTAGAAATGGCCTTCTAGTCCAACTTGTGCATCTGTACAAATCCTCTTGAATGCAACAGAGAATCCTGAAGTAGGATTGAAGGCTGAGCTGTAAGCTCTTTAGGTGAGGGCTGATATCCTCCTGTAATTATTAAACAAATGCCTTTCTTGGATTTATGTTTCTGTGGCAATGCCTGTTATATTAAAACCCAAAAGATTCAAGAGCTGGAAATAGATATAGGGTCTTCTTAGCAGTGGACACAGAAGAGGATGTCACTAGTTTCTTCAGAAGAGGTGTGCCTGATGTGAGAAAGAAAAAGGTGTATTCTCTGAATCAAGGGGTGAGTGGGGGCTGCTAGCTTGTAATGGTCTCCCCACATTTAAATCCATGGTGATTTCTGTTTGCAGCTTTTTTAGTGCTTCTCACTTCATGGCAAAAAAAAAGATAGGATAATACACCGAAAGGTACAGGATGGTTGTATGTGATGAAACATTGCTTTTTTCATTATGCACACACAGGGAAGTTGAAATGTTATTTGTACAGGATAAGGGTGAACTTTGCTCATGATTTTATGAACTTCTTTATTGCACAGTTCTCTTTGTGCAAACAGCACTTGACACTCTCTTGCCTTTTGTTATTTCCAGCAGATTGGAGTCATTTGTTTTCTAATGCTGAACTGTGACAGAGCAGCAGGTGTTGGATAAAAAGAATCAAGATCACTTTCAGGTTTTGTGCAAATATTTAGGGGGATTTGTGAAGTGCTGTAAAATTCAATTCTGATTTCTTTCCTACCTCCTTTTCCCTAGACCACTGATTTTCAGTTCTGGAATAATCTGTCATCGTTTTTATTTCCAAATCTGGAGCTGGTAGCTGGTGGGGTCAGTGTTCCCTTTGCAAACTCTCACACTGACTGAAGATATCACCCTGGCACAGCTACTTGTTGCTACTCCTCTGCTGAGGGGTTCTGTCCTCTCTCAGCAGAGAGAACAGCACGAACTATGGTGTTTTCTGCTTCCAGGTTAGCCTGAAAACTGGGCTTCATTTATGTGGTATTTTCTGAAATGAAAGAAAGAGGATTCATGTGAACATGCTAACAAGGAGGGAGGGGAGCAGAGAAGAATCTCTTCTCTGGCCATGTGAGACTGAGGTCAGTAGCACCTTCAGCTTCACAGATGGATCTCTGGAAGAGAAGATCTGTCTGCAGCCCAAGTTAGCCTCTGGGTTCACCTTAGGAATTACTAACCTTGCAGAAATAAATAACTTTCCAGGAGGAGCTGTTAAGGTTTTGAAAAAGTAGAAAATATCTCAAACCTATCTATTTCTGACTAATCTGATGTCTGTATGTGTGTATGCCTGTGACCAACCTAGCATTGCTGTCACTGTCTGCTCCTTACTGACTTTGTGGTCTCACCTGTGTGTGGTTGTGAGCACTTGTGTTCAATCACTGCTGATTCAGGAGGGCCTGTCAGTCCTCACACATGAAACAGTGTCAGACTCTGAATGCCTCAGTCCTTTCTCTCTGCTCCTGCTTGAAAAGAACCTGATTTAGTCAAAACTCAGGCTGCAAAGATAAAGGTCAGTGACATACTTGGTACAGTTGATGCATTTGAAATGTCATGTAACATGATAACTTTTCCATAAACTGATAGGTTAGTCCAATATGATCACTGAGGAAGAAATAATTATGTTTTCAAATATTTCTGCAAGCCAGTACTGTCATGAACACAGATACTGAGTTTCTGATGGATGTTGAAATTATTTCTGTGGGTTTTGTAGCTGTGTACTTATATTCACGTATTCATTCAGCTTGATAATGCAGGACACTGTGAATGCCTGCACAAATTTTGTAAGTGTTCAGCTGAAAATCAGTAGTGATTGTGAACAAAGCCAGTTAAATACAATTTTAGTAAAATGCCTGATGATCAGCGGTCAAGAAGAGACTCAGGTAAATTGTTGGTTTTTTCCAGATTCCTTGTTATGAGCACTGCAGTGAAATAATATCTATTTTCCTAATCTCATGAAAAGTTTATCAAAGTTGGCACTCATTTTTTAACTTGAGCACCATCTAGTGTGCAGGATAAAAATAATTTTAAAAGTAAATAGGCGGCCAGGTCATTGTGGCACTTAGCAGTGGAACTGCTGGCGTGTTTTCAATGTCAAAAGGAAACAAGTATGCCAGAGCTTAGGTCTTCTAACTTTCAGTGAAACAAGCTGCAAGTGACATGCATTCTTATGCCCCACTCCCCCCTTTAATTTGTGCCTTACTTAAGCACTTGTGCTTAAAATAAATGTAAGAAATGAAATGCATGAAACCTACATGTGTCTATTCACAAGCAGGTTAAAAATACAAAAATCAGCAGCTGTTTTTTTCCAAATGCAAATACATGTTTGTGTATTTGTGCAAATATAAATGCAGACTCCTGCACATAGCTGGGAGTTGACACTGTCTGCTCCACCAAATCCCTAGCTTTCAGCTAAATGTATCTTGGCAGATGTTCTCTACATCTTTCCCAAACTTGGAATACAGTCAGGGACGAGTTTCTTTGCTGTGCTTTGTTGATCGGGGTGGAGTGCATTTATGAGAAGTTCAGAGTGCTGATACTTCTCCTACCGGCATTGCTTCGTGCAGCATGTTCTCCCTGGCATGCTATGGGGGTGGGCCATCCATTATTCCCATCACTAATGAACTTCACACAGCTGTTTGCGATTCACTTTGTTTGCACCTTCGTTACAAAGTCCCTCTGGCAACAAGTTCTGCCCTTTTCTTGGTCACCTCACTCAGCAGCATAACAAGACTGAGAGCTGCTGCTGGGCAGCGTTACCCATCTGCATGCATCCACCACCAGTCATGATTCTGTCTCTTGCTACAGCAGTTCCCATGATGAGGGAAAGATCTACTCCCTGTGCACTTCTGGCTTCTAGCTAGTCTCAAAATCAGAGGAGATAAAAACCTACCATTTTATTTATTATTTTTATATAGTTCATTATTCATCAAGCAAATAGTCATTTGGGACATGCAAGCCAAAGGATGGGGATGTTACCAAGACTTTTTTAAACTTAGGGCTTGAGTGCCTTTTGGGTTTTTTGCTGCCACTATTTTATGAAACAGAGGATACCTCTGCAGAAAAGACAGTCTTATTTTAAGCCCTGAAATGAAAGCCAAAGGTAGTAAAACTACACTCTGTGAATCAACTAGGAAACAAATGTGCTTCTTTGGGGCATTTCTCTTTCTCAGTTAGTAAGGTAGGAAAGTTCTGGAACTGGATATGACTGGTCTCAACAGGCCTGCATGCTCTAGCCACCTTCAGACCTCCTTGCTCTGATACTGCATTTCAGCGTGACCTAGCTCTAATCTGAAATAATTCTGATCAATAACCACAGTTTTTAATGCTTAGTAGATGTATTTGGATAAAGCATTTGAACTTCACCTATCATTCACTGACTCACTTCTCAGACATCTGGTCTCCACTCTAGCACAACTGGACACTTTCCACCAGAGCCACCCATGGAATGAATTTTCAAAATACATTGACCAGATGATAACTGGTAAAAACCGCTGTACAGTGAGTGACCCCATCACCCACTGGGTTTTGAAAACTGTCCATAGCCTCACAGGTGTGAGAGTTACATGCTGTATGATGTAGGGTACAGATTTATTAAATGCTTGTTTCAAAGGGATCCTCTGGTAGCAGTTACCTCCTCCATGCAAAACACCCCCTTCTTTGCAACATGCTAAGTAAAGGCTATGTTGTCAGGCAGAGGAAGGTATCTCTTTCTAGCCATTTGATACGGTCTAGGAGTGAGATACCAAATGAAAAAGATGCTGGTTTAGAAAGAAAAGGATGGTTCAGTGCAATTTCAGGTGAGATGCCAGAAAAGTTGAGAATGCCAAACATTAAAGAAAATAGTTTTGATAAAAAATTTTACAGTTATTTTCCCTACTCATTAGTGTGTACTGCCTAGTAGTTTTATGACATTTATTTTTTCAGCTTAGATTGTAATATCGATACTGTTGAATGATTCATAATAGACCAGTTCAGCTTTTCTTCTGGAAATGAAAACCTTGCTGCAAACCAGATGTCATATCTGATCCGAAATTTCATGGGTAAATTGATTACAAAAATGCACACAAACGTGTACTTGGTCAGAGGCTCAAAAGCACATGGTGATGACTGATTTTCCCTCAAGGAGAAATATATTAAAGAGAGCTGCAATTTTATTTTTTAATTAAAAAAAAAGATATTTATAAGGACTCTAAAATTACCAGCTTTCAACATTACTCCACTGGTGCAGCCTCACTGTGAATACTGTGTGCAGTTTTGGGAACACAGTACAAGAAGGACATAAAATTATTAGTGTCCAGAGGAGGGTAGTGAGGATGGTGAAGGGTCTGGAGGGGAAGTCTTATGAAGAGAGGCTGAAGTCCCTTCGTTTGTTCAGACTGGAGAAGGGGAGGCTGAGGGGAGACCTCATCATGGTCTATGGCTTCCTGACATGGAGGGAGGAAGGGGCAGATGCTGATCTCCTCTCCTTGGGGTCCACTGATAGAACCAGAGGGAACAGCATGAAGCTGCGACAGGAGAGGTTTAGGTTGGATGTTAGGAAGAGGTTCTTTACTGAGAGGATGGTCAGGCACTGGAAGAGGCTCCCCAGGGAAGTGGTCACAGCACTGAGCTTGACTGAGGTCAAGAAGCATCTGGCCAATGCAATTGGTCACATGCTCTGATTTGGCTTGCCCTGTGTGGAGCCAGGAGTTGGACCTGAAGATCCTTATGGGACCCTTTTAACCCAGGTTATTCTATGATTCTATGGTACTCCTGACACCACACACCCATATCAAAAGTCTTGCAGTCTCCTACATCACTAAGTTATGATTTCCCCTCCAATCTTATCAAAGTTCAGGCGGAGTCATTGCTCTCTGGAATGCAGCACAGAAAATGCCACCAGCGTAAGGGTTAAGTGTGTGGCTTCTATTGCTGCTGGAACTGTTTTGCTTACCTGAAGCACACAGAGCAAAGAGAATTTGCTGGTGTAGTCTCTTGGAAAGCTCTGCTTCAGTGGTTCTCTATTTCTTTGTGTAATTTCTAAAAAGTTCATCATCTAATTCCTGGGTGTTTAATACTCCTTGCACAGTCAGCTAAAGTTATCTGCATGGAAAAGAACCGCTTCCCATTAGCACTTTACTGGCAGTAGAGGATTTCAGTATCTCAGAGCGGATTGGGCTTTATCATTTGGAATATAATTTGAGAGCTTTGCAATTCTGCTTTTATTCCTGGAATAAGCAAAGTTATATTTTTTGATGGGACTGTTAAATGGTGTTTCTGTTTTGCAAGCAAAGATACGTGTTCTTTTCTTTCAGGGGTGTGGTTTCAAAAGCACTTAGGTGTGGGCTAACTCCTTTATTCTTCAGCAGTAGTTTTGTAATGCTTGAGGACTGTTATGTCTACTGCAAACATTCACTGGTCCTCAGCCCCTCTGAGAACTTCTTTAAAAGACAAAATCTGTTGGACCACTGAAACAGCTTTGGCCATCATATCACATGGTATCAAGAGGGGAGATCTGACATCTAAACATAAGTTGTGGTCTGAAGCCAGGCAGAGTTAACACCACAGGTCAGTGCTGGGGCAGGGGTTTGTGCTTGGGACAGTCACATACAAAATGATAAAATGGAAACCAGGTGTTTGCCACACCAGTCCTCTGGAAGAATGCACAAGCATGCTGTTAAAAATGGCATCATCACTGCACAGGCCACGTGGCAGAAACATAGTTAAGGATTAAAAAAATATCTGGATATGAGAACCCATTGTAACTCAATCTCATAGCACTTCGTGGATAATTTGCAGTGGATGGAATAGGTCTTCAATAGGCTTTTGTTTCAAATTCAGAATTTTTGTGAGGTTCAAATATGAATTATATTTTTGTCTCCATGAAACCAGTAACCTTCCTAGATAAGGCAGGGAATAAATGGCAATGATTGGTTACATCTTGCAGGAAAATATAGCTTTGGACATTATGTCTGTATTCATAGGAAAGGGGTTTACAGCTGCTTGTAAAGGCTTCTCTTTAGATCTAAGTGTGCTTATTAATGACTTAAATATTATCTCTTTTTGACAGCATGGGCATTAGTAGGAATGCCTTTTGCAGTTGATTCCGTTTTACCTTTTTCTGATACTCAAATATGGCACAGGAGAGAGGTAAGCGTTTCATGAACTCTTAGAGCTGGCAAGTGCTTCCAGGCCCATTGTTAACACAGACTGGCTGTGGTTGCTGTTTCTAACTGGAGAGTAGATGGGGTGCTCTGGTGTAATTCCAAGGGACAGCCTGGATGAGCTTCTCCTTTCTCTAAATGGACAGTTCATCAGGATTCTCTCTATTAAGGAAGAGAGGGCAATATACTGAAGACATCTGCCCAGACACCATGAGTAGCCAAGTATCTGAACAAGACCAATATATCAATGAGTAAAATCAAACAGAAGTTGAACTGACGTAAAGTTCTAGTATCCCAGTCATTAAAATAACTATGGTTTGTATTAGCACTTTATATTAGCATCCTCCATTAGTATTCATCACGGAATCACAGTAGGCATGGGGTTGGAAGGTACCTCTGGAGGTCATCTTGATCAGCCCTATGCTCAAGTAGGTTAACACAGAGCCAGTTGCCCAAGACCACATTCAGACGGCTTTTGAATATCCCCAAAGAGGAAGAGTCCACATTCTCTCTGGGCAACCTGCGCCAGTGCTTGGTCACCCTCACAGTAAAAATGTGTTTTGTGATCTTAAGTGGGTATCTCATGTTTCAGTTTATGCCATGGCCTCTGGTCCTGGCACAGGGCACCACTGAAAAGAGCCTGGCTTCATTTTCCTCACACCTTCTCTTCATGTATTTATATATACATTGGTAAGATTTGTCCTAAACATTCTCTTCTCCATGCCAAATGATCACAAGTGTAGCTGCTTATTCTGCTTCACTCTTTGGGAACCTTATTAGATTTTAGACAGTTTGTAGATGCTTAGTCAGTAGCCGTAGACAAGAAGAATGAAAAATCTTTTCCAGGCCTTGGCTTTGCTGTAACTGCAGCATTTGCTGTAATGTCATCATGGTAATGATGGAATTCCATCTTTGGATTTCCATTTCTGCAGTGCACTCTGCTTTGCAGAGCAATATGTTAGGGGGAAAAATAATTAGATCAAGTGCAAAGTTTTGGGCATCAGCTTCTTTGCAGTGCGATGTGCCACAATACTTAGCTCTTCTGCAACCTGTGCCAGCTGATGTGGCCGAAGCACCCACAGTCCCTTGATGAGTTCTAGAAGAGGTCTGTAGTTGAGTGTTGATATGGCAAATTCGAATTGACAGGGCAGGTAGAGTATGGGGCAAGTTCTTGTGATGTTTCTTAACAAATGGAAAGCAGCTACCTGAAATTACTGCTGTGGATAATGACAAAAAGTTATTTGGGATTTTACCAAGATGGAGAGACTGCAAATAGATCATGCTGTTTTACTCCTTTGTTAGGAAGACCATAGTGAAGATGTGCTTTGGAGAGACAAGCTTGATGTGATAACCACTGAAAATTGGTTATAGAATATTGTATTTTACTACTCGAGTATGTGGGAAATTTAAATAAATTTCTCATTTTTTACAGAGGTCATCTTATTTTTCAGGACCAGTAGTGATGCATTTTGTGTGTTTAACCTGTATTGCTTGTCAGGTCTGTACAATCAGTTCCTAGTGGCTGGGAACTCTATGCTTCCTTGGACCTGCACAGGACTAGAGAAGAGAGGAGCTGCTCTCTCACCAATGCCAGTACATTTTCTAGAGAGGACCTATTCTGCTTCAGCTGTCAGAGGGAGGTCCAGTCAAGAAATTTCATACTGCACATTCATTGTGGGTGGAGCAGCTGCTCATCCCATAGCCCATCTGCCAGTGACACATCTGCGCAGTCAGTGACACATCTGCGCAGTCAGAGAGCTGCCTTTGGGAAAGAGCTGTTGTGCCTTCCAGCTAAAGCTGATTTTGGCAGCCACTCCAGAGTTCTGCATGAATTTTGACTGTGCTCTTAGTCCACAATATTCTGAATTTGATGGAATTGTGCTGGTGTCATAGAAGGGAAAGCAGCATGTGTTTGCTCTCAAATAGGTTTTTAAATGATGATGTTGGGTTGTGTATATTACAAACTATTCCGTGCAGGTATAACAGTCCTCATGTGGAGGTACCATTGCACAAAATGAATTAAAGTGAAAGATATGCATGAACTTCTTTCAGTATTTTACAAGAACTAACTTTTAGGTCACATGTATTCCTAAATAATTAAAAAATTGTGTAGCAAAGCTATTGGACAAATTGCTATCTAGTTTTCTTAATGTATTCTTACTTTACTGTTGTATAAATCTTGAGGATATAAACAAAATAAAAATTTAGAACAGTAATTAATCTATTAGATGATATATTAAATGTCTAAAGGGACATTTTCCAATGACAATTCAGTAGCCAAGAAAAACATTAGGGTAAATATGCAAAGTTAAGATAACTTTACTCAAGACTGTGTGCTGCATTTGTCACTGCCACTGAATTTGCAGCAATTCACTTGGATTTATATTTTTTAATTAAATTTGGACTTTATTTTGTACTTACAAAATACTACAACAAAAGTCCCTAAGGAAAAAAACAAAGATGCAAATAGGTTGTGTACAGTTCACATCAGGAAAAAGAAAAATCTTTCCTTGTCAGCATCTGAGGTAATACAGAGGGGAATTAATTAAGGGTACTCTGGAAATCACATGCTGCAAGATACTATCCTCTGTCCACACATGTGTAAGGGAAAACTGTAGTTTCAAGGGTGCAACATACAGGCATTGCCCAGCTGATTGGCATCTCCTTCTCCACTTTCTGTGCTTTGAATGGAAAGATTGGAGGGAATGTTCAGTTGCTAAAGTATAACTTTAGATATTTTTATGTTACTTATATTTGTTTTTCCAGGACATATTAGCTAGGAGCTTAAAAGTTTGAACTTAAGCACATCCTTAGACATATAGTTGTCAAAACATGCCAGATCTCATAATCTCTTATTGATAATCATCTTTAAAAGATACAAGTAGACAGGAAACTAATGACATAAAAATATTAAATGAAACAATCCCATTAAATTTTATGCTTTTCTGAGTTTTTAATCCAGAGATTTTACATGGTCTAAATGTTGGCAAGTACCAATAAATGTTTCTAATTCAATGTCTGGGAACAGTGTATTGCCAGAAAGGTAGAAGCATGAATAATTGCTCTTACTCTAAGGAAAATACTATTTAATTTCTGAGCTGGAGTTCTTCCCTCCCTATACATGTTAGTAGTGTTCAAATCAATTGTTTCACATAGTGACAGTAAGGGCATGTTAATGATTCTGTCACAGGAATATTTTCCCCTTTGAAAATTAATGTCTTGTCTTCGCTGTGTTTCTTAAGAATGTGAGGGAGACCGTTTATTATTGAACAACACAGCATTATCTCTTCACTAAATTACAGGAGCCTTATTTAAAGACAGCAAAGAGTGGCTTGTCCTAGCAAAATGTTTAGTTGCACATGCAGGCTAGGCTTCCAATATTTTGTCTTTTGTGTTTTTTTTCTTGTAGACATATATATATGTCTGTCTCCTATTTTAATAGAATAGAATTTAAAAGACACAAGCAAGGAAAGGTGAAATTTTTCTTCTAATATTCATTGCAGCAGCAACATCCAGCTCCTCAAGCAGTTCATTGTATTTTAGTCTGAGGCCTTCCAACCTGAATTATCCCAAAATATCTTTTAATTTTATTTTAAAAGTATTTAAAGTTACTTTCAATTGAAAGCAGAACTAAGTATTGAGTGTCCCCTTCCACCACTCAAAGCTTATTTTATTAAAGAAATAGTTATAGCTGCCTTATTGTTGAAAAGCTGGTGATTTTCAAAAGCATATGCTGTATTTGCAGGCTTTGATGCAAATAGGCTCCTGTATCCTGAAATATATTAAACCAGGCGACAGTTACAGGTACTAAAGGTATTGATCATGGAAAAACTGAAAGCATTCTGTGACTGTAAGAAATACAGGCTTGGTCTGAGCTGCATGTAGCTGGACTTTTGATCCAATGAGCACCAGTGACACAACACCACTCGGCACTTCTTGTGGACCCTGAAATGACCATCTAGGAATGGCCACCCTGAACTAGCTGCCCTCCCAGTGCGCTTCGGTGGAGGCCAGTGGCTGTGCTTGCCTCAGGCAGGTCATTCCAGATGGCCAGTCTGGGCCTTGGTGGCTGCTGTTTATAAAAGCACAGGGAGAAGCACATGAATCAGCACTGCAGTAAAATCTCCCAAGCCGCTGACTGACCTTTTCTGGCTGTGTTATAGGGGTAGCTGAGTTATAATGGGGTTTCAGTAACACTGGTAGCCCTTCCTGCTCCAGCCCCCTGCTTTAGGAGAAAGCTTTTAAAAATCTGACACACTTTCAGACACTTTTAAGAGTTTTGGCCTGACTGTTCCAGCAGAGAGGTTTTCCTCATAGAAAACTGAGGGCTATTTTTTTTTCCTTGGGCTGCTAATGGAAGTGGGCAGCACTTTACGCCTGCCTGATGTCCTAGACTGTAACAGATCACACTCCAAAAGTCCATTACAAACCAATCAAGAAGGGGCTGTTGCTTCAGCAAAATGTTCTGTAATGAAGACAATTTAGTTCCTCTGTCTGGAATGGAAAAAAGTGGCCTTTCCAGTGCATAACACCATGAGAGATGAGCTCTACTACATTAGAGACCCATCCTCTAGTATATTAAATAGCTGACTTCTTTTGCATAAAGAACATGTTATCAAATTCCTGTCAGAAAAAAAATGTCAGAATGGACTTCTAAAAAACCCTCCAGACTTGGTAAAAATAAATCATGGGGTTTTTTTTTCCCAAAAAAGCGTTCAGGTTTTTGAAACTCAAGGAAATATGTGAGGCATATTCTCAAACCTTTCCACTCTC
The DNA here is from genome assembly GCA_013399135.1 of Heliornis fulica. Classification (NCBI taxonomy): domain Eukaryota; kingdom Metazoa; phylum Chordata; class Aves; order Gruiformes; family Heliornithidae; genus Heliornis; species Heliornis fulica. Next base: position 454,763 of record VXBZ01008231.1, read on the forward strand.
TCCATTCACACCAAAAAGTTTGTTAATTTTTTCATATAATCCTTGAACTCTGGGACCTTTGGCATCAAAATTTACTCACTATAGTAATCAAGATATGAGATGAGAATTGACAGTCTGCTGATAATTTTCTTCCTTTGCAATAGTTTTGTAGTTTTAGATCAATGATGGAAGACAGATAAATAAGCAAACTAAAAGAAGTAATGAGAAGCCTCTTATTAACTCTTTTTTTCGTATACCTCTGCAGAGCGTATAAGTACAGAATGTGCTGTTTTCTGTGGGTGACTTGTGGCAAAACTTTGAATTACTAATTGGGTAATCCATTATAAGTACTATTTTGGAATCAGTAAGAGCAATGTTGTTCAAACACATTTCAAATTCAGTAAACACTCAGAAGAAACAATGATAATCATGGTAGATGGCAAGCAGAGACATAAATGACTGCAGAACTGCAGTTTAAGCACACATGTTCTTTGCTCAAAGGTTGTCTGTCAGCGGTCCTTGCAACCCAGATGCATGCAATTAATCCCACAGAAATCAATGAAATTGTATGTAGGAGTGCGAGACAAAAAGAGCCTTTTCAAGTGAGCAACTATTCCATTTAATAAAGTTTCCTGCCTATGTTTATCTTGTTCCTACATTTCAAAGGCTTCTAAATAATATCTACATAAACGTGTGGTCTGTGTGAAACTCAGTCTGTATGCAGAGTGTCAGAGGAAGCTGTGGTATAGCTTCTTTCTCTGCTACTGTACTGCTGGGGCAGTATATTGCCATGAAATTCAGCCTTGCTAACAAACAGAAGTACCGTGGCACCTCAAATGCAAAGTTAAATAGGTAAAGAATTTTCCTAATGAATGTAGCTATTTGTATTTGCATCTGATTGCTCTAAATAGTTGGGCTGATTGTATATTGTTTTATAGTATTGCTATTTTGCAGAAAAAGTGAGTTTTGACAGAATGTATTTTCACAAGCATCTCACTTGGGTCTTCTTATCTTCTTTCAGAAATAAATGTGGTTGAGTATGCCAATATTTGGCTGACAATAAGATGTTTAATTCTTAAATTTACTGTATTGCATCATGGGAGTTACAGTTGTCTTTTCTCAGATTATAAGACTGGCCTCCCAAGTGCTGTGACCACAGACTTCCATGACATACCTGACTTATCTCATAATGTGAAAAGTTTATGTTGAACCACTGAAAATGTAGTGCAATCTAGAAGATAGATATGTGAATGAGACAGAAATATGAAATATTAGAAGTAAACTTCTATCTGGATCTCTCAGTTGGCAGTGTTTCTGAAGTGAAATATATCTTATTCTAAAATAATTTTTGCTGTTAGGCTTTCTTTTCAGGGGGTGGGTATGGTGGTGAGGAACAGAAATAGTTCCTTATAAAAATTCTGATAGGTCTTTTTAGCTGTATTTCATTTGTCTTAGCATTTTTCTGGGAAAAGTCCTTTTCTTCTACCAGTTCGTTTTGTTGGGTACTCAGTATTCATGATTAATAATGAAGCTGTGTGGCATGATATATTATGAATGTACACTACTATTTTTGTTCTTTGACTCAACAAATGAACCTTTGAAAGTGCCTTACATTTGAAACAAAAATGTAATCTCCTTATGTATTTCAGCCCTGGACCCAGAATTCATTTCTGTGAATATTCCTACGAACAAAATGTCAAACATATGGATGTTTTAAAAAAGAAAAAAAAAGGGTGGTAAAACGTTAAATCACATTTCTAATTAGAAGCCAATTGAATGTCTTTGGTGCTGTTAATGCTACTCACACTGTTGCACTGGCAACTCTTGGCAAATATTTATTTTTAAAATGGTGACTAGTCTGTGGTTGTTGCAGGGAACTGACATGGAAGTTGTATTTGATGCTGGCAAAAAGGATACGACTATCTAACTTGAGTTGTGAACATGAACTCTAGGTTCAGATGCATACACTGGATTTTTGCCTTAGTTTTTTCTTCTGTGTGGGAATTGAGAGATGGAAAGGAGCTGGGGTTCAGGCCACCCAGCTGAATGTCCCACAGAAAATATTTGGGGTTTGCTGAGTAAGATGTATCAATTAAATAACATGGGAGCCACATAACTGTAATGAGTATACACAGTGAATACCTAGTAAAGTGATATGGCAAGTATTTCTCAGGGAATCTATGGTCTAATTTATATTCCTAGAAGTAGTTTTTAAAACCTCTTTAAAAAAGCAACAAATTTCTAATTAACAGAAATCTTCAGATGGGTCATTTGCAAGACAAGCAGCACAAAAGTACTACATTTGTGATGAAGTACTTCAATCAGTGTAACATCTCACTGGGATTTGATGAGCAAGCCCAGCACGGTCAGCTAGGAATCACAGAATCACAGAATGTTAGGAGTTGGAAGGGACCTTGAAAGATCATCTAGTCCAACTCCCCCTGCCCAAGCAGGATCATCTAGATTAGATCACACAGGAATGTACTTTGAGAGAGATGTTGAAAAGTTCTTCTCATGCCTGTTCCAGGTGAGGATTTGTCTCCTCAGTGCATTCAAATTGCCTCAGGTGGCCTCAGGGTTTTCTTATTGAAAGGATGCAAGTGGTAAAGTCAGCAGCAAATAACTAAAGGGAGATCGTGTGAGAGGATCATAGGAAGATCATTTGGAATGGACTTTATAGATTGGAAAGAACCTCTTGAGGACATCTGGTCCCATTCCCACTCAGATTAGGGACAAATTAGAAACACTTGCTTTTGGAATAAGAGGGCTGCTGCACAGGCACTGAGATGCTTAAAGTGTATCTAGTCAAGAGGAATTGAAGTGTGTCCAGACCATGCTGTGGTATCATCTTTGTTCAGATTATCTGGTTTGCTTCTATGAATGATTCATGGGGAGGAGGGACTGTCAGACGGAAGACGAAGAGGAGAAAGGGGCCAGGTTCTTTGGTTGTCGCTGTACTTTTATGACCATGCTTTGATCCACGGTTAGGTATAATGAGAAATAGCCGACAAGATAATGCAAACAAAAACATGAGCCATGGACCAACATGTTATACAAGTGCATTATTTGAGGAAAGACAGACAGTGATATTGCTGGGTACTGATTTGTTTGGCAGCTGATGCCAAATCCTGGCTATAAAACCCTCCAGTAATTGTGATCAAGGGAAACATGGCCATGCAGGCATCCAACACTGTGTAGAAGGACTACTCAAGGTGAAACTGTTACTTGTTGGTGCTGAGACACTGAGCAGAGCCTAACTCTGACCCTGGTCACAGTGGGTGTTGTGTTTCATCCAGGCAAGACTGAGCCAACCCACTCAGGCAGTAACTGAGGCAGGTCTTGGCTTGTATATGTGTGTGTGAACAAAAAGCTTTTCCAGCCAAAGCTTATCCTTTGTTCAGTCCACTTAATAAGTTCAGCTTAGCAGTGTCCCATTGCCTGGTGTTCTTTTCCTGGAGACACTGCTATACATCTGAATCTCTGGGTGACCAAAAGTCCAGATATGCTGGCTCAGGAGCTGCAAAGTCCTATTTGACCCTAAGTGTTGCATCTCAGATGCTGGTGCTGTTTCCCTGCAGAGGCTTGTCTTTCTTGCAGCTAGTGGTCCTGTTCTCCAGCCTCACTCTGCAGATCGCTAGCTCACAGTGCAGCTTTCTGGCTGCTGTAAAACAGGGCTGGACTGGTGCAGGGTGCTCATGGATGAGCGGATGGGGGTTAGCTGAAAAATACTTTTGCATGCAGCACGAGCACACATCTGCACTCCCTGGTTGAAGAAGCAGACTGCTTGCAAAGATGTCATTTTAACAGGAGTTGAACTTGCATCAATAAATCTTTCTTCCTTTCTTAGTTAAGTAAAAAAATTGTAATTAATTCAGAACTCTGATAATTGTGCTGCAGATAGAAGTCTTTATTCTTCCTGTCTTTTGAGTTTTGTATTTGTAGCGTTAGGTCAAAAGAAGGCAAAGCAAGTCTAAGACATAAAACAGATTGCTGGCTAGATGGAAATATTTTCCATTATTTAGATTAATAAACGTTGCAAAACCCTCAAGGTATGCAAATTTCCTCATTTCTTTACCAGGACCAATGAATGAAGCTGGTTCCTCACTTTACAGGAAAAAAAAAATGCAGGAAGTAGAGGCATAACCTGAGGTAAAGCTGAAGCACCTGTCACTGACTCTTGTGACAGTCTGATTCTGAATGTATGGTAGCGATCCGTAGGCACAGGAAAACTACGTTGTGTCAAATAGGTTGAGTGTTAATTTTACACAGTTATGTCCAACTCCAGAGAAGTAACATTTTTAGCACACTAAGAATAATAACCCATTCATTGAGGAAAATAATTTGGACATGTGTTTGGCAGAGGACTCTCACAGCATACAAGAACTGTGACTAACCCCATCAGTGGTTACCAACTTTTTGGAACAATTCCCACTGCATCTTACTCTGTACCAGCCGACAGCCAAAAACACAGGGATGGCATACTGGAGGAGTTCTTAACAGTTTAAAATACTTCCTGAAATTTATATCTGAAGAGTCCATACCACCAGTTGCACTTTGGTTAACATCATGCTGCTGTGTAATGTGCAGGGTAACAGCAAATGAAAACAGTGCTTAGCTCAGTGGCTATCAAAAATATCATCAGATTAAATTAAATATTACGGCGCTATGGCTTTAGCCCAAAAGGAAGGGGCTAATTCCAAACACAAATGAAGGCCTTAAAGAACTCAGCTGGGGCTCTGAAAATGGGCAGGGTATGAAATTAACTGTAAAACTGCAGTGTGCTTTAATCAGGATTTTTAAACAGCTTTTAAAGCATTGGGCCTGACTAATCTCATGATATCAGCATAAGGTAGATTTTGTTCAGCTGGACGAAGATCAGATCAGCCTTTTGTAGCAATATGGCATAGCCTTTCCTTCTGGAATTTTAAAATGAAAATTAAAGCTGAATTTTAATTCTGAATATATCCACTGTAAGCCTCTCTGATAAGAATTACTGGTGTTCTGCTACCACTGCCCACCAAGCAGCCTATCAAGGAACTAATTTTACAACCAGCCCCTAAGGTAGTAATGCTCAGTTAAAACAAATTTAAAATAGCAGAGTTTGACCATTAGAAAACAAACACCTAAAAGTATGGTGTTCTACTTACCATCCCTAGCCATTAAGTTCACTTGTTGAGATCTGCAATAAGCATGTGAAGTTTGTTATATTTCTCCTACTGCTGGCATTTTTTGTGGTAATGCTTTCAGCCGGGTGACTATTGCCTGCTCACTGATAGCTTAGAAGTTTTAAATGAACTTTGAACTTTGGCCATCTTCATAACTGATGTAATCTGACATTGCTCAATCGACTTTGCAATGTTGACTACCACTGATGACACATCATTTCTAATGTTTATGAAGGCAAGAAGAGTTCAGCCACAAAAATATTTAAACACTCTGATCTTTAAATGAAGCATATGGGAATTCTGATTTAATACCAGGTTAATCAATGCTAACAGAACCAAACTGCTGCTTTGTAACAAATAATGTGAAACCATAGGTGGATCATCTAGTGATACCAATAAAAATATGCTCCCAGGTTGTTTTCTGCATGAATCAAAGGACATAACTCATAGCATGATATATGCTTCCTCCGAGAAACTGGTCTTGCTATTTAGCTGTTTTCTAGAGATTAGGTAATAATGTCAACAACAGACTCAAACCTGACTTCTCACTATCTGTTGTCTGTGCCCTGTTTATTCTGCACTGCATACAAAAAGAAGCACATTTAGATTAAGAAACTGGCCATGATTCTAGATTGTGATGATCAAGTCATGGAAAATTGATTTTATTTTCTTGTAACCAAGGCAGAATTTACATGAGAAGCCAGTTTCTGATCTTAGTATTTGAGCATCAGTCTGGAGTGGTCCCATGACTTCAAAGCCCTGCTCCTGTTTTTTCTGCCAGTGCTCCATCTGTTCACCTCTGTTCTCACTTGATTATTCTGCTTCCTACCGCAGTGCATCTTCTGATTTATGACCTGTGCTTGGACCAGCCTTCCATTTTGTATGTCAAGCATGTAAACTACATTATTGAAAATGCCTCACAAAACCTATTTCTTATACTGTAGTTTTTGTCACCCTCTGGATGTGCTGCTGTCTCTCTCTGGTGACTACAGTGTTGTTTACGCTGGCTAGACTCCAAGCCTGGGCAGCTGAAACTCTCATGTCCCAGAAAATCCAGAAAGTGCTAACTGAACACATACAAAGTTAAGTGAAGCCAGCTCAGAACTCTGAGGCCATTTGACTTGCCCTAAATTTTACCTACTGGAAAAAGACTGTAAACGTTAACCATGGACTCCTCGTGATCTTTTTTCTTGAAATGCCTTATTGTATCCAAATCACACGTGTACCCAGGATGTATCTAAGAGCAACTTTTGAATACATAAAAACCAGACATAAAAATCAGGAATAACAGAGGGATGCAAACACAATTCTGAAGTATTTCTACTGTCATGACATTAATGCTTTGAAGGACTGCAGCTTTTGTTCTACATTTCTTGTTGAACTTTCATTCTCATCTGCTACAGGATTCTCTCTAAACAGGTGTTAAATAGGTGTAGCTTTCTCTTTTTCCCCCCCCTGCATCTATTTATAAATATTAAAATATTAAATATTATAATTAAATGTTAAATATTAAAATAAAAATATAAATGAATTATAAAAGAAACACAACACATACCTGTTCTGGCACATTCTTTAGGTATATAAAGGCAACTGAAGCATGGCATAGGGTGAGTGCACTACCAACTGTTTTAGAAATGCTTTCCACAGTGCCAATCAGCACAAAAAGAAGATGAAAGAAGGAGCAATACATATAAGAATGAACAAAGAACAACAGTGACTCTTAGTACTTTAACACACTTTGGACTGTGTTCCTTTCAGCCAGCTGTTTCAGACTGGAGATAATGCAGGAAATACTGAAGAAAATGCCTAAAAAGCAGAAAAGAAATCAAGAACAAATGGAAGTTTTATGCCATACAACTGCTGCCTGTGTCAGCTCAGGTATGGAAGTTTGACAAGATTTGTCATAATGAAGAGCTTCCATGGAAAGATATGGAGGTTCAGTAGCACAGCAGTAATCCAGACCACAACTTCTATTTTTAAAGAACAAAGTATTGATATTTTGTTAAACTTGGGCTGCAGGTGAACCACTTTAAATAACCAATCTAATGTGATGACAGCAAGAAATACAATACTCTCTGTCCTGTTCAGTGGCAGCATGAATAGAATACAAACTGCAAAGAAGTTCTTTGGAAATCCAATATTCTCTTTTCAGGTTGTACTGCATATGAAACAACAGACTAGTCATCAGTAAGAAATCAGCAGCAATTATGCTGAATAGATATATGGTGCTTGGTCTCCAGTGATTTCTATAGAAGCTCCAAACATCTCAAAGCAATTCCACGGCCAAGCACAGTGTCAAGAATTATCAAAACTATGTAGTGTCCACTTGTCATTTTAATCAGTGCTGCAGTTCTGGAGCTTTTCCTGGCTTTATCATCGTTGTTGCTGTTGTTGTTGCTCAAAGCCTACTGCTTACAGTCAATTGGTAAACTGAGCTGTTTTCTAGCCAAGAGTCTGTGAAGTGAGATGCAAAGGAAGTACAGTGAAGTTTCAAGATGTGGTATATTTATATGAAAATTCTGAGTCATAATGAGTATGATGGACTCTTTAAAACTGCAGAGAGAGGGAACTAGTGAAATATTTGCTTAAATAAATAATTGCCATAGCATGCATAACCTCACTGTACTGTTTTTAGGTGTCCAGCAAAACCACGTGTACACTGAAAACATGAATTTTGTTCTTGCTTTCATTCAGTCTCATTCAGTGAGAACTGCTCCAACACCAACAAGTGTTGGTCCTTTATTTGGCGTACTGAATGTGGAGATTGGTGTTTGTTAGTCAAGCAACAGCATAATAGTTGAAGTCACATGTGTCAAAACGTTTAGGCATCTGGCTTCCTTTTGAAGTACATTAATGTCTATTAGTCTTTGCATGTGTCTGTTCAATATTTTCTGTCTATAGCTGCCATCAAAAGTGGTATCACAAGGAAGGAACTCCGTAGTTAAGAAACCAGGTAAGAGAGGAAGGCTCCTTGTGCTATATATGTGCTGATATGCTCCTTGTGTATAACAGATATACCAGATTATTCCCCAAAACAAAACGTTTAATGTTGTAACATCTATTTAAGTTTGAAGTTATAACTAATTGAATCTCTTTTTTTTTCCTTTTTGTCCATTAAAATATTAGCTTCCCAGGGAATCTTTTGAAGCTGTTCACTCTATTGGGGAGCAGACACTATTTGCCTGAATACAGTCTTATCTCCAGATGGTTCGGTCTAAGTATGAACTGGGGTATGGACTTAATGTTTCTGGGAAGTCTAGACATACCTGAAAATGAGTTTTACAGGCACGTCTTTACCTTGTAAAATAATGTGTTCTTATGCATTAATTTCATGTATGTTTTCTTATATCACCTTTTTCTTGAGTTGTCAGAGGAAATATATAAGAAAACAGTTTTTTATTTTCAAAGCATTTATCACCGTACTTCTTAGTTATTTCATCTGTGATGCAAAGAATTCTGTTTTTATTATTATACCACAGCTGTCAGAAACCAGAAGAAATTCTTGAATAGAAACAAATTTTGTCACAGAAAAAAAAAAAAAAAATCTTGTTGATTTTTGTCACACAAATTCAGATACCTGTTTGGAAGAAGATAATAAGAAAGGATTATTTCACCTTCACAAAACCTTTCTATAGTTCTATGGGATGTCCAGAACCCCCAAAGCATTTCATTTTGGTAGCTTAATAGCTGTGAAAAACCAGGGACATTGGTTCTTAGGCTGCTTCATCATGAGAAGTACTCCACACTTTACCCTCCATGCTGCCCATTCTGGTAGTCCATAGGCATGCATTGCTCGGTAAACTTGATCTATCAGAAGTATATTTGGGATAACAGCAGCAGAAAGATTAGACTAACCCATGCCTAAAATGTACAGGAGCATTTGTCTTTCATGGCATATTTCAGAAGTGCTACAGAAAATGTTTGCTAAAAGTTTGCAGCATCCTGAAAAGGTTTATCAAGTTTTGCAGGATTGTATCATCAGCAGATGTTCTGACTTTCTTTGAACTGCTGTTGTCTCATCATATTTTAGGTATGAAGTGCTATGGTAATTCTTGATGCAACTTCCACACATGCACCAAAGTTACAGCTTACACAAGATTTCTTAAATATGTAAAAAAAACCCTCTTTTTCCATTTACTCACAGCTGTCTTTGGATATATCATCAGGCCAAATGAAGCACATTTACAAATCAACTGAAATGTGTGATTGGCAAACCAAGATCCTGGATGTAAAAATGCAACAGTAACTTCAGAGCTATGCTCAGTATACCTTTATATTTACTGCTCAGCCATTTAAAATTAATCCTGGGAAAAGTTTAGACACAAAACCCATTCCTACTCATTTCGGTCACTCATTGCAGAAGAATGCACATGTGTGTTTGTAGAATATATATGAAAAAATCTATAGGATGGCACCCAGAATGTTTTGTAACTTTGGTACCCTGCTATATTCCTAATATGTTTTCTTCTATGAATATCGCTGGAATTACACTACTGTGGAGCGATAGGAAGATCAAGTGTTAAGACATGCAAAAAATCAGCTAATTTTGTCGTATTTTTATACCCCTTCTGCAAATATTTACAGTGAAACGGTGACCCTAATTAACCAGGAAGTTACAGAAAGGCCTGACTGGCATGAATCAATAAGATTAATTTTGTGCACATAAATCTCAATGAAAGTGTTTGAAAAGCAAATGGTCATTTTAATTGAAATGTATTTGGTGGGAGAGAGAGATGAAGTGACAGTGTCCCAAGTGACTTTAGTAGGTTTAAGTTTCATTATGTGTTGCACACTTGCAACACATAAGGAAATTAAATTATTAAAAAAAATAAATATAATAGAAAGCCTATGATAATGGAAAGGTTTGGGCTCACTCTTAGGTTGTTGTTTGGGTGGGGGGTGGTGTCCTTTTTTTTTTTCTTCTTCTTAGTATGAGTCTGGATGTCAGAGCAGACATTTTCTTTCCTACACTGGGAAACCTCTAAAGCAGAAAGCAGTTTTGGGACACAGTAAGGCTGTCTCCCACAAGCCCTAAATAAGCTATTGTGTCCTCAAGGGGTCTAGAAAGGTTATCAGTGCCAAGCAGCATGAAATTCACCCTGGTGTTCTGGAGACTTTGCAGAACTGCCAGTGGAGACTTTGCCTCGTGGGCCTGTTTGGTCTCTAAATTAGCAAAATGACCTTAAGCTGCAATTTGATTGATGAAGTTATTAATCCTATGAGATATACTGTAAGTCTGGTTAAAGAAGCTACAGTAAATAGGGTCAGAAACCACAGTGAGATGTAAACATAATACTCATATCTTGCAACTTTATGGCGTGGCTGCTTTCTTGCCATATTTTCTAACAAATACGTGATTTTGAGCAACACAGTAATTGAGCAATACTGCTCCCAGTCATGATAGCTCTATAATTTGTTACACTTTTTTCCTTCAACTTTACCAACATGTAATCTTAACTCCAAACCACATTGAGGGCTGTGAGCATAAAGAACATTATTTCTGGTTTATTTTTGCATTTTAATTGCCTCTCTGCCTTGAATTAGTTTGTTAGATGATGAACTGGAAAGATAAAGACAACTTTCTTTTTAAAAAAATATATGCTTTGCAACTGAAAGCTCTTATTTATATTTTTTAAAAAATAGTTAAACAATCAATGGCCTGAAATCTGTACCGATTTTACTTCTAGAAGCCTCCTGCAGTGTTCTGATCACCCTCTACTGCTGGGCTGTGCACTATGACAGATGTCTGACATGTCTGGTTGTTTAGACGGGTTGTGTTTGGTATATTCCTGGCCCTGTGCTAATGCCCTGTGTAAAGTTGTGTTAAGTTCCAACTGCTTTGCACATATTTTATGAAAAGAGGGCAAAGGATAGCTTATGTTTTCCTTGGAGCTTTAGCAAGTGAGGGTTGTTTTTTATTCTGAATTCTTTAGTCTTACAATGTAATCTGCTCTGCCAGGTTTCTGCTGCCTCAACATCCTATTTCAGAGCTCTAGCTGCAAAAGAAGAGGTCACTGCGGAAGATCTGCCTCAGCTGAGTAGCTGTAGAGAAGGAGGGAAATTCAGGACTGTGAATGAATGTAGAGGCCTCTTCTGTTCAGGGCCTGCCAGAAGAGATTGGGTCTGTGCTGCAGACTATGACATCTGCACCTAAACAGCTGCCAAAACACACTGAATACTTGTGGCAAATAGAAAACACGAGAACACGGGGCATGCAAATGTGTTCAACTGCATTTCTACTGCAGTTGCCTCATAGTAGAAAGTGGTTTTTTTGTTCATATGTGTGGGTTTTGGACTGTGGGTTTGGAGCCCATGCTCTCCAAATACAGTGACAGAGCAGTTGCACACCATTTTCTGTATCCTGAGCTCTGCTTCTCCTAGCAGACAACCTGAATACATTGTGTTTATCAGGTTTTTGCTTGAGAAAGGAAACAGGATTATTGGATTGTGGCTTGCCTGTACATAACCACTGTTTAGTTTCTGTTCCATTTATTACAACTGTTTACATTAATTGAATTTTTAATAAAAGCCCGAGCAATTTACACAGCAGGTGTTCTCTGAGCCTAGTCACAGCTGGAGGTCATCATGACTTTCACAGGCAATTTTGCATCTTTTTTATTCATTCCCTGCTGTTATGTTTTACTTTGTTTTCTATAGGTGCCCAAGAGAGAAATAATTGTGTGTTTTCTTCTTCATTTACTTTGTTTGTGGAGGGATTGTACACCATTCTGATCATTCCAGCGCTTCCTCAGTGAGTTCCTTCTTAGATCATTGTGGTGAAAGTAGTATTATGTGCATTTCTAACTGCTGGCTGGCTGATTGCTTCTTGTAGTCTATTTTCTGTTTTCTGCTGTTCATTCCACCCATAATTCCATTGATTTTTCAAGCTCCCCTTTCTAAATTAGACTTTGGCTAACTTCTCAAGCCTCTTCTACCCTGTGAGACTCAGAGCACTAATCATTATAACAGACTTGACAGGTTCTTAACTTCTTTTAAATGTTTCTCCCAGAGCATCACACAAAAGCCATTAGACAAAATGACATATTCCCTTTTGGGGGGTAGGCAAAGGGAAAACAAGAGTGAGGTGCTGGCAAGTATCTGGAATTCCCAGAAACAAAGTGGTCCTTAGGACACCAGAGCCTGCTAGCATTTGGTTCAATGGATTTGCATCCTACTGACTCCTGTGGGCATCTCAGGGCTGTGACTCACGCACCCCATAGGTTTTTCTCTGCACAGAAAATCGCAGAGGATTTCTGAGAAGGTCGTCAGCTGATCTGGATCTCCCTGTGAGCTTCCTGACTCTGTATAGCATAGCACAGCACATTATAAGGTGCTCCAGAGCTTGCTCTCCCACTTATAAGATTGGTAAATTTTAGTTACCCCTAACTCAGTTTTATAAAACTCAGTGATACTACTTCAGTTACCCTAACTACTTATTTATTTATGTCCTGGTTCTAGCCAGGACAGAGCTGACTTCCCCAAGCAGCCAGCACAGGTGAGCTGAGTTGGCTGCAGCTGTTCCCACACCACCTGATATCAGTGAGCCCCTATAAAAGGGGCTGGTGGGGCAGAGATAGGGGTTGTTTGGTTGTGTGGTCCTTGTGATGGTACAGCAGTCTCTGTTAGCTTCTCGGTTGAAGGTAAAGTACTCTGCATTATCACTGGGTGTATTTGTTACTGTTTCCCTCTCAAAGTACTTATCAGTGAACTGTTTTTATCCCAATCTCCAGGCCTTGGTCTGTTTTCTCTCCTCATGAAGAGGAGAGAAAGCAGAGCAAGGGAGCAGCTGGTGGTGCTCAGACTCTGCCTGGGGCTGAACCACAACAATTTAGTTGTACTGTATTGTCTCTCTAGGTACTAACAGACTCCATGTGCTTCAGCATTTAAGCTGCTAAATACTGATAGATGGTAGGCAGAAAGATATTAAAGTGCAACCTTAGTCTTTCTGATACTGCAGTTTATAATCACTTAATGAAAATCATTATCTTCAGATACAAGTGAGACCTGAAGATGGCTTTCTCAAAGATGAGGTGACTGTTAGGGCAAAGATCTTCATGCAGATGCATCCGCTGATGAGATTTCAAAGTATCACATACTGAGAGTTTTGTCTGCACACAGGTTTCTTCCTGGCACAAAACATTTTCCTGGCTATGACTTTTTTTAATCTTTTCTTCCTACTGAGTTATTCCTGGTGAAGCATTATTTAAATGAAATTGCACTGGCATAATCTGATTTGCTTCTCATATTGTAATTAGTCTACAATAGTACTTGTGATTGCATCAATACTAACGGATGTGAATAAAGCAATTTTTCTATGCACAAGCAAGTCCTAAAATATGTATTTTCCCTAAAATTTAATATCGTTGAAGATCCTGCTAGTGTTTTGAGAACATTAATGGAAGCTAGCTTAACTATTTTATCTTAAAAATAGTCCTATTATTTTTCCTTGTGTGCCATGAAAAAGGCCAGCCGATGTTAATAACGTCCTCTATCTCAGCTTTCAAAATGACTTCTTTGTTCACTTTAAGTCCTGCTGAAGAGTGAAAACCCTTTAGTTCTCCAAAACCAAATTTCCAGTTAATTCCACTCTACTTTCTGATTAAAAAATATTTTTTAGCCATGTCTTTATTTTGTGGGTTGTATGCAGACAGAAGGGCTCATTAGAAATACATTTTCTGCACATCAAGGCTATGCCTGAACTACCTTTTCTGCAATCAAGGAGAATTTAAAAGCCGAGATTGCCTCAATTGTAACCTTGCTGTGACACTTTGACAACAGCAGGTTTTTTAGCAGAAATGACCATGGACTTCATTTATTTAAAGAATAATTGCGACCTTTGGCTTTTGACTCTTTTGAACAAGCTAATTTGCATTCCTATCTCTTCTCTCAGGATTTATGCTTCACAGAATTCTTGCTTAATAGATACCCAATATTGTCTTCAGAGTGTAAGTGTGAGAGCTCTTTAGCAGCTGGTAAGACTGGGTAATGTTTAGTTGGTCGTAAGGTGCCTGTACTGAAGATAATAGAGGAAGTGGGCTCTTCTGATCTCACTGAACAACATATTCTTGTCCATAAGAAGCTTCTTTCCAAGGGACATCTGTGTTAAGGTTTAACATTTGGATAATCAATACAATGTTAGACATCTGAATATTAATGTTATATATAACCATCCTGTTAGCAGATCTGTGCTGAATTTTGAAATAAAAGAAATATATTCTATTATACCACAGAGTAAGCAGCTGATCCTCATAGTTTCATACAGATTCTTCTAAATCTTTCTGTATGCTTTATAGTGATATGGGGCCTGTATTTTCTTTGCTTCTGGTGTATGATTGATAGCAGTATGATTTCAGCTGCTGCTTGAGGCAGCATATAGATCTGTAGGTCTTACAACCCTAGCTGTAGTTTTGCTTTCCATTCCCTTTTCTATTGAATAAAGACCTTTAAGAGGCCTGTCATTAAGTAAAACAGTGCACAGCCAAAAAAGATCTACAGTATGGGCTGTTCTTTAATATTTTATTTATTTTGTTTTTTCTTTTTTAAAAGTGGCTTTCAGTCACATGCCTAATATGTGTCCTTGCCACAGGCCTTGCAGGAGCCATAACACTCCAACCGATATACAAGAAGTTGCCGTGAGACCTCAAGGACATCGTGCCCTTGACTGAGATCTCTTCGGATAAACAAGGCCCTAAAACTCAGAAGGATGCACAAGATCAAAGAGCCCAGCCATCCGAAGATCAGAAGCAATGATAATTGTTAACTAAGAGATAATGATGGAATGTAGCAAATCATATTAGTCCATGTATATCTTGTAGACATTGTATCCAATCCCTGATTTTTAAAGCATAAGTACTTCCTTGAAGAATTGTATAAAAAGAGCAACTTTAGGAGAATAAAGTAGACGCTTTTGCTCCCCATGAGAGTGTGTCTTTCCCTTTTTCCTCAACTGCGACACAACTGCGACACAACTGCGACATGTCCTCATGTTGCAATTCATGAGCTGGTAACTCGCTCCTGCACTCTTTTCTCTCCCACACACCTTTGCGCTCAGTTTCTTCGTTGATCAATCCGGCAATATTGCCTATCATAAAACCTATAACTATCTAGCACAAATGAGAAAGGAAAAATGTAAAAGAAGTGGAGATGAGCCATTGAATATATAATGATGTCATGAACTTTCAGTCTCTGATGTTGGGGTTTTGCGCCATATGGGAAAAGCAGCACAGCAACATAACTGCTACTCCTAATTATATAACAAATGTCAAGCTTGTTCAAAATTCAAGGATTTCACACTGCTAGAAGAAACTCTTTCTTCTGCAGACTGAAGAGGTTTTGACAATAGGGTCTGAGGGAAGAAGCACTTACTGTCTGTGATATCATCAGCCTGTTTCTTAAACAGCGGGGACATGGACAGAAAAAGGCATTTTTGCAATGTTTCTGCTAAGGTACGAGAGAAATTCTTGCTTTTAGCTTTGGAAAACTTCTAAGATACAAAAAAAATTTCAAGGATACACAAATCTAAATACCGAGTTTAGAAAAGTTAACAAATATTGACTGGATGTCTAAGCAGTAACCATGTTACAAAGCACATTCCTGGAAAATTTGCACATGTCTATAACCAGCTGACTTATGGTTTGCAGCAATTTAAAAAAAATGACTAAGAAATTATTTGCTGAGCATTTAGCAAATGGTTATAAATTATTGCTAATAAGATTTAATAGGTATTCTTTTTATAATTTTACTATCATTCTACTGGAAACAATAAAAAATACTATACAATATAGTAAGAGGCTATTGCTATACAAGGATCTTAAGAGCTTAAAAGCCCACCAAATCGTGCAATAGAAAGGAAATATTCTTATCTCTGTTGCACAGCAGAGAGTTGAAAGGGATGTTTAAGCCGTTGTTATCAGGAAAATCTTTGGTGAAACTGATCCCCTGCTAAATGAGGTCTTGGAGATCTTCAGAACTGCTTCTTGTAGAATTGATCATACATGAAACACCAGGTAGGCTTTTGTTTTTGGGGATTATTTTCAGGGTGGCTGCCTTAATTCATACTGATTTTGAAGAGCTTTTAAGTTATTCATTAATTCAATTAATGACTGCCAAAGCGATGGTTTCATAAATACAAATCATCTGCATGTGTTATGAAAACTTTTTTAATGAGGCTGCAGATTAAAGCATTGCAAGGTAAGTTATTTTAAAAGGTTATTTCATGCCATTATTACTTGCAAAGCCAGAATCTTAAGTGACTTAAATGAAATTTTTTCTTTAAATATAAATAGTTAAGGAAATTCCTACAGGACTTTTTTTTTTATTTATTACCTAATATGACTCAATGTAAAGCCAGCAAAACATAAAAGTCATATTTCTGATTTGACCAAGTGGCAGAGAACATACATATGATGTATTTAGAATTGGCAAAGGCTCATCTTGGTGAAGAGTGCTGTAAATTACTTTTGATTAAAAATATCAGCAGAGGAAGTGAAAAACCATTACTACCAGAGCAAGAACAATAAAACATTAATGCTGCGTGTAAAGATTGATGGGTAGTTGGGAAGTTGATTTGTAAAAGTCACCAGTACCACAGGGCATGAGTTTATTAAAAGTATGAGAGAAACAGAGTAAAAAATGAGCTCATACTTTAATCAACAGAAATGGAAAATAAACAGCTCGATATTTGTAGGCTTCTTTCAATAGCATTTTAGTTTGAGGGTAATTGCATCAGTAAAAAACCCCAAGACTTTGACCACTTAAAAATCAACCTCCCCAACCCTGATTTGTCTGAGGAGCTGAAGACAGTTAATGATAGCTGGAGAGGCAAATATGGAAGTATTGTACTTCGTCATCTTTCTGATAATTAAAATATATAAAGAAATGGATAGGAAATCTGCTTTTTCTTGTGTGTATTGTATGTATATACTTGTGCAGATAAAAAAATCATCAACTCCAGAGTGGGGTGAGTGCACTCATGCAAACATATACAGAAGTGGTAGGGCCCTAGATTTTGAAACTGTGGCTAGGATCATGCCTTCACATCTGTATTTCTACACAGGTACCCAGTAAGCTGTGCTACCTTACCAAGGGTTCTGACCACTCCTGTATTACACAAACTGGTAACAGCTTTATCTGCTTAGGAAAGATGTAGAAGGCCCAATGACTGCAGTAAAAATGATGGGCTGAAATTTAGTGATCAGTTGACCAGATCTTCGTGGTCTCAGAAACAGGTGTAACATGTTTGACATTAATTCTTTTGCTATCACAGCTGAAAATTCAGAGCAGAAAGTCTGAGGTTCTCACAGGCATAACATGTCTTCTATTTCAAGAGATGAGTCACACAGATAAGAAAGTACAGAGATGCTGGTGGCTACATGTATTTCTGTGTAGTGCTTCCAATGGTGATCTAGAATAGGAAACTTTCTTGATTAAAGTCCATGTACAAAATTATACTCTTGGAAGCTGCCAAACCCACAGTTTTCATACCACTGGCAGAGGTAACATGCATTTCTTATTCTATCTAGCCAATATTCCTGTATTTAACTCTGATGTACAAGCACTGAAATGCAGTACAAGTATTTTATCATCTTGCTCATTTATGGTTTCCTTCAAGATACCAAGCTTTTCTGGGAGCTTGTGGGAGTGTTTAACTCCCACTAGTTTTGTTGAAAATTTGGCGTAAATATTTCACAAGAATGCCTGCCACTCTGTGGAGATAAACTCCAAGTCCCTTCACCTCAGAGATTTTATAAAATGCTTCACTACAAGATGATCAAATACATTGATAAAACTATCAAACAGAGGCTTCCAAGTATCCAATTGTTTAGTTAGCTTCCCCTAAAATAGGCTTATTTCTGTGCCTTTGTGTTTGTGTGACTGGATTTCATTTAGAAGTAGGGCTTAATCTAAAAAAGATTTTCAGTGCCTGATAGGGAAAAGAAAAAAAATCATTTAGCTTTGGGAAAGCTTCAAATTCAGAAGCCAGTTCCCTTTTTGACCTGAGAACAAGTAGAAATGATCACTCTTCCAAGAATATGATGTGACTGTCTCTGCCTGTCATATATATATATATATATACATACATATACAATAATTACATATGAACCCTTCAGTTCATACTTTAATACCATTTACAGTTCTTATTAGTGGGCTTTGTGTGTTTATATTGAGGGGTACTCATTATTGTAATTTATCTTCCAAGAGCCTCTATATTCAGTATACATCAGACTTTTACGGCTTCTGGATTATATGCTTCTTTTTCTAAAAAGCTAAGTATTTAAAAAAACGCTAATGTATGGCAAATGTGTCAACTTGAATAATGTAATAACCACATTTATTATACAGCAGATCAAATTAAATGACAGTTGGGGAGAAGAGGTACAGTACTTTCCTACATGATGGATGCTCCTGTGGGTTCTAGACTTCGTGATAGCTAGGAAAAAAATAGCTCTCCAGAAATTAGCTTTCTCTGTGTGTAGTACTTGAAAATTTGGTACCATGTATAAAACAACTACCACACGAGTATAAAGTTTTACAAGCATTTAAACGGTAGTGAAGGTGCATAAGGAGTTGATCTGGTTCAATACAGTGTTGTTGCATAATATAAATATTGACGCACAACACCTTTCTGTTGCTTTTAACAATAGTTATATTGCTGCTGTGATTCAGACATGATTGTCTGAAGATCCAAGAGAAACAAAGCTTTCAGGGAAGTTGATGTCTCTTCTTGGACCTGTACACCAGTTGGGCAGGCAACAAAACCACAGAAGAGTTGAGACTGTTCTTGTTATACACTGGTATATTTCCAGTTTTAGTAAAACAATGTGAATTGCATATGGGATTTTTTTTTTCCATGACAGCCTTGCTCAGCAGAATTCCGGTTGCAATAAAGTGGGCACTTCTGTAACTTGCTTGGTAGTGTCTCATTCTTCAACTCCCACTATGCTTGAGTACAGCCACAGTTTCTACTAGGGTTTTGCTTCCAAGTTACAACATTAATAACATTCAAGTGAAACTTTCTTCTCATGGAAGAATCTCAGTCAAGCTGGTTTCTGTCTACTTGCAACTTTTTTTTTTTCCCCAAGCAATTCCTCATCTGTAATGCCTTGCTCCCTCTTTGCTGTGGTATCACTTGTGCCTTTGTACCACACCCCCCCCCCAATAGCAATCAGTTCCCTGAATTGTTATGTCTGTTTTATTGATGTAGCAGGGATTGCTAAGAAAGAAAGATTTCTTTTATCTGGTGTTACTTTGGTGTTACCAACAGATGTAAGTTGCTGTTTCCTTATGGGACCAGTGGATATCTGCAAAAAAGAAAACCAACCAAACAAAAAGATATAACGATGGTTATACCTACACTGTCATATAACACAGATTCCTGAGCCAGTTCCCTGGTTATACAAACTTGTGGATATGGTACACATAAAATGATGTTCTAGAGTGACAGGCATGTGACATGGGCCCCAGGCAAGGGGCGTGCCCGGCACACCTTGTAGTTTATAAATGTGACTAGACAGATATAGAGGGAGAGCACGGAATTGCAGAGGGGGAAGAAGGAATTGAGAGAAGGACCCTACATTTGGTCAGAGACAGGAAATCACTACCTCCCATTTGAGGCTTTTAAGAGTAAGTAGAGTTTATCTGTGTTGCTCTCTTCCCATGAACTTCACTTTTTGTTGAAAGGAATGACATCTTTTATGGGATACTGTAAAACTCTCATGTATTGTAGGCAAGTCTGAAGATTATTTTAATGTCTCATTCTCAATGTCCCTGGGTTTTTCCAAAATCAGCTGTTTGGGCAGTGAGTCCTTTGCAAGTTCAGCTATCTTCTCTGTGGTGCAGTCTTATCTCCTCTCAGCTGGCTTTTCTCTTTCAGGATGGAACTCTTTCTGTCCACTCAAAGTGGAGGGTGTCTTTATGGGACAGTAGAGATCCACTGCAGCCTGTTGCATGGAAAGATAAAGTCCTCTGGTAGCAATTCTTGCAAAAGGAACAGCTACCCTGTGCTTGAAATCCAGAAAAGTATCTTCCCACACCTACAAAATATGGTCCACATGCTGAGACAATTCATAGTCTTATGATGCTGGTGGGGAAGGATTGGGGTGGCAAAATTATTAATATTTTTAAGATTGAGTGATCTGGCTAAGAAACTACCTTTGCTTAGCATTCCTTTCAGCTAAGAGCTAAGTCTGCGAGAGTTTCCAACACCACCTCCCACATCTCCCATCTTCTGAGATAAGGTAATACTGCATGTGCCACTCCTATAGTCTCCATCAAGACACATCTTGCCATATTGTCACGTTATTTGCTGTTTGATTCCTTAGAAACTGGCACTTATCAAGGAGTTCATCCTTCCTGGGGATGGATACCTGGCTTTGTTAATATTGAAATGATTGCTTTTCTTCAGTGCTTCCTTTCTTTTTTTTTTTTTTTTCCTGAAACAGTGTATAAGTTGGGTCTCTGCAAACACTTGGCAGAGAAACAGTGAGCAGAGGGAGATATCATGTCCCACCTTTAAGGCGGGGGGGGAAACATTAGTTAATAAAGCTTCTGTCTGAAGTACCCTGAATTCTACCTGCATTATTATGCAATTGATGTCCCCAGATCCTCCGAGAGGAGTTAACTGTCACCTCTCTGAGATGGCAAAATTTGAGTCAGATAGATTGACTATGATATAAGGTAGGGACTCGACACGCTGGAGGGGAGGGATGCCATCCAGAGGTACCTTGACAGGCTGGAGAGGTGGGCCTGTGCCAATCTCATGAAGTTCAACAAGGCCAAGTGCAAGGTCCTGCATCTGGGTCGGGGCAATCCCATGCACAACTATAGACTGGGAGGAGAGTGGCTCCAGAGCAGCCCTGAGGAGAAGGACTTGGGAGTGCTGGTGGATGAGAGACTCAACATGAGCCGACAATGTGCTCTTGTGGCCCAGGTGGCCAACCGCATCCTGGGCTACATCAAAAGAAGCATGGCCAGCAGGTCGAGGGAGGTGATTCTCCCCCTCTACTCTGCCCTCGTGAGACCTCACCTGGAGTACTGTGTCCAGTTCTGGAACCCCCAACATAAGAAGGACATGGACCAGTTGGAGAGGGTCCAGAGGAGGTCCACAAAGATGATAAAGGGGCTGGAGCGCCTTTCCTACGAG
>VXBZ01008231.1:476223-516172 GCA_013399135.1 Heliornis fulica
ACACACACACACACACACACACACACACATTTATGCAGGCACACTCTAATGAGGGCTGCAAACATACAGTCCTTTCAGGGAGAAGCAGCTTCAGAAATTACATGTCCAGATATCCAGAACTTTAATTTCTTTTCAGACATCATCAGAAAGAAAAGAGCTGGAAGGATCTTGGGAAAGAAACTCATAGAGCAGACAGGGATTCTTTTCAGTGCATGCTATTTTTCAATAAGACACTTGGACACTACAGGAGCCCTGGCATACCCGCTATTCCCTGGACATTAACAATAATGAATGTCTTGCTATGAAAGCCAAAGAAAGCAGTGTCAGGTAGGACAATGGTACAAAATGTGAGCCCATCTGTCTGCATTTAATAGAATGAGCTCCTTCCAGCAATCAAATGGAGTTAAGGAGACCTTTCCAGAGCTTGTGGAATGTGCCTGGTTTAGCATTACGCAGAGGTGCAGAAAGGCTAAGAATTCATGTAGCTGTTGATGTTACCTGGGAAATATCAATAGAAAGCGTTGGGTGATTGAACAGGAGATCTGATCTGTACATCTTTTCATGTGCAGGTGAACTAAAAAGCCGAAGTCCAAGTCTAGTCTTGTCAAGTTCTTTGTAGAGGAATGAGACAGGGAAAAAAATTAGCAGCAAACTACATGATAAAAATTTCTGTATAAAGTGTGAATCACTCAGTTTCCAGTTAACTGATTTAATTACACATGGTAAAACCAAAAACTTTCCTGGTCATCCATGAGGAGGCAGACAAGTAATTCTGCAAATGGTCTATGTCTGAAATGATATATATAAGTTAATTGTACTCTGAAGTCAGAGACCTTGCCCCACAAAGCCAATTATCTGCCAAGACCACATAACAACAGCTTACCCTAAAAACTGTTCTCACTCATAAATATGGTAAAAATCTTTATCTGTTTTAATTTGGTCTTTGTTCAATGATACAGAGATTCTTTTCCCAAAGACCTCTATGGGAATGAAGTACTTACTTAGCTTCTTTTGGCCCTTTTCAAAAGGTATTTTGTTCTGTTATGATTATAGAGACCACCACCAAGATGAAAATAGTGAGTTGTATACAGTGACAGTGTCAATAGACCTTGTATCCAAAGCTCTCTTTTATTGTGTAGCACACGTATCCCATAGGCAATGCATACCCATCTTGGTCTCCTCCAGACTGAACCACGAGTTCTCCTGATCAAAACCAAAGTCATTCATCACTCAAAACAGAGACACAGATGAAATACTGGATTTATTAGCACATTTCTCTGGCACATAGTGTTGAATAACTATTTCTATAGCTTTAAAGAGACTCTTTAGTCTTACACAATTTTAAAATATATTTGGCTGCATTTTGGTATCGTGTTGTCATCTTGCTTTCTGAACCCTCCCTAGAACACTATAAAGGAAATATGTTCTCTATGATGCTGTTAATTTGGGTATGTGATGAATGTAGCTTCCAAAATAGCACTGTCACTTACCCGCTAGGATGCCACTAGGGCATCCCACACTAGTGTCTAGAGCTTGGAAACTTACATCTCTCTTAAACATTTAGCTGCACTTTTCAAGTTACTAGAAAGGGAACATCTATTCATAGTTATGGCTGTATGATGTTCTCCCATACTTACCAGTAGTAATTGCTCTCTTCAGCATCACGACTCTCAACCCTGTAGGAACCTGCAGAAAAGTCTTCTGAGAGATACTGTTATGGAGATGTAATGATTTTTAGTGGGTTTTTTTTTTTTTGTGCCTCCTTCTTCATCACTGTTACCTTTTTTTATTCCCTTTGCCACATATTATGTTTAGCATGTTGTTTTTCTCCTGTTCATCCTTACGTATCATGAACTATTCCCACTGAAAATGTTTCTGGTTACCTTTCACAAATGAATGACAAGCATGAACACAGGACTGTTGGGTGTACTTCAGTGTCCCCAGTAGTCCTGTGAAAGGTAAGACCTGTCCCACGCTGACCTGTCCTACGGTTCTGCCCGAGACTGAAGAGCATTTGTGTGACATAAAGAAGATCTATTCAAAGAAGGCAGAGTTAGTGTATTTATTTGTGGGGGAGGGAGAGAATTTTGCCTTTAACCTAAACTTAAAGTTGTTTTCAGTTTCTTGCCTGGTTACAAATTTCCTATATTCCTCCTTACAGCCACTGCAGTCTTTTCCTGCCTGCAAAGAAAAGATCATTTGAGAAAACAGGGGTAAAGTTGAAAACATAACTCATCAGTGAAAGCAAAAATGCTTTAAGATCTGGACAGCAGTGCTGGGTAACTGTGACAGTTCATTGTGTCAGTACAGGATCCCTCGTCACTATTATGCTGTCTTTTATCAATAGAGACCGAGGTAGGGAAAATATATGGTTGCAATTGTTTTTTATTGAGAGATGAGAAAATGGTCCCTCTAGAAATCCTGCAGAAGGCCTACGTTATTTTGATTTCTTTTAAGCTTTGGTTTGAGAACTTCTGGCCCTCTAGACAGCAATTACTTCCATTGAGGAAGTGCACACATTCTGCTCCTCGTGCTAATTACTGATAAGGAAAAGGTAGGAGAGCTTATTGATGATGAAACACGTTTCATGCTCTTGTCTGTCTTTTACTAAGCCAAGCTCTGCAAAGCTGGCAGCAGTCACAAAGGGAGTCTTCTGTAACCACTCCCCTCACTGCAATTTGAAAATTCCTTCTTTCCATCAAAAATAACAAGGTAGCAAGCAGCTCATGTCTTCTCAAAATGGGCTTCATAAGCTATGTGTACTTGGCAGGCAGGTAGTTGGGCAAGAGGCCATGCAGATGAGTAAAATAGGGGAAAATTGCCTCATTTCTTCAACTTTGCTACTCACTATGAAGACTGAGGGAACAGATGCTGTTAGAAATGTGAGGAAAGGAAGCAGCAACAGATTGGCTGGATTATGGTCTTGGACCCTTGGCACCCAGTTTGTCTTCTTAATTCTGATAACCAGGATAGCCAGCTCTTCTTCAGTCATATAATACTTGGCTGTGAGACAGTGAGGGAGAGAGGGAAGAATAAATCCCAGCATATCCCCTGCTTCGTAGATGTCTCCAGCTCTTGAGATAATGTTGTAAAGTTTGTAAATGAGATCTGTTAAAACTTAAAGATAGGTAAAAATAGAAATCCTCAATACTTTGGGGTTTGGCTTTTTTTTTTTTTAAATATGATTTTTAAATCAGTTTTCTGATTAGGATTTTTAAATATCTGAAAGTAACAATGTTGACTGCTAAGGGGAAAATTCTTTTTTTTTTTTTTTTCAGAAGGCAGCTGGTTCCATTTGAGATAACAGACATTGTACTAGATAAATTTCCTACACCGAGGTCATGTTTAGAAATGTTTTGTTGTATTCTGATACAACTTCCTGCTATTGAAATCACCAGCAATTCCTCTAACTTTACCTGTTTTTATTTTAGATTTACTTAGTCCAAATAGGCCAAAATCTAGTAATTTTCCTCTTGCTCTACATCCAAAACAACCTGCCTAAAATATTGTAAAATCTAGGCACCTTTAGTATTTGCAGAGCAGTCACCAGATGTGAAGAGTCTTGTCTGGAATTTACCTCTACAAAGAATGCTAAATTCCCCTCTAAGGAATGAAACAGTAATTTATGTCCTCTTAAGCTGCAGTGCCAGAAGTAGAAAACTTTACTGAGATATGATTATAATTCAGCTTTAACGCTCTCTGTCTTTTGGTTACTTTGAGGTCATTTCCATTTAAGACTCTTGACTTTTGCTTGGTAATTTTAGGTAGAAATAGCTCTGTTCTTGTATGTTATAACTTACTTGGTATCTGTATTGGGGGATGAATAGGTCAGCTGTTTCTTATTTGAAGAATGACAAAAAGAACAAGCACCTGATACAGAGATCTGATACAGACCAAATGCTTTACTAAACTCAGCCTTTCAGATTTTATTTATCAGCCATACTTAAAATCAGCAGTCATGTGGAGAATTAGCCTATGTCTAGCTAATTAATTTCCCCCCCCTCCAAAACTTATACAGACAAGTTTTAAAATAAGAAAATAAATCTGGGGTTTGTAACAGAACCATTTGTAACCTTTGGAAGGTGACTTTCTTTGAGAAGACTAGCAAAACTTTATGAAGACTAATGACCAAGTATCTCTTCCACTTTAGTTCTGAAAGTATTAAATTGTTGCATATTAGTCAAAACACCTAGACTCTGACTTTCTTGCAGGGTGGTTATTGGGAGGGAGGATAACTATGTATTGCCTCCCCCCCTCCTCAGATTGTACTTCCTATGTTTTGCCTTCTATCCCCTCACTATAGGAAGCAAAACTTTACTGGCAGCCTTGTGATTCCCCCATAGACTGGAACAATTTTCTTTGGGAGTTGTTTGGGCATCTCAGTACAGTCTTTTCTTTCCTTTATAATGCCCTGCTAATGATTCATTTTCATCTTGTGATCCACAATAACCACCAAATGTTTTCCAGGCCAATATTCACAGAGCAAGTTGCTGCCCATTTGTAGATTTATACATTATATATATATTTGCAGAAAAAATACTGGTTTGGTTCACTGCTCTATGCTGGGTAATGAGAAGAATAGTAAGATATAAAAGATTATGTACTACACATGGCATCAGTAAGACCCAAAGATCAAACAAATTGGACTGGTCATAGTCAAACTAGAGGAATATTTATTAAAAACATAAATCACCCAGATCATTTTCTTTGCTTCCATTGAAATATTCTTTATAGCAGTTAATGAGATCTAACAAGAATTGTAAAGAAGGTAATTTCAGGAAGTTCAATAGAGGCTTTTGAAAAATCCCACAATATCCGGAATTTGCAAATTTAAATTATGGGCAAACAATAACAAATGTATTTCAGTGGATTTAGTGGCCAAGATTGGACTATATAAATGTTTTGATATAGTGCGGTGTGAGAGGGTGAAAGCTCTAGGTGCATGTGTTCCCTTTCTTATGTTTATATGTTTATTAATTTAAGGAAAAAATACTATAAAATACAGCTGAACAAATGCACGGTAAAAAAGCGGGACAACCAGTCATCCCTGGAGAAGATAGTACAGTAAAATCTTGTGATAGTTCAACTGCAGTACTTTACCAAAGAAAAACTTAATTATCAATGGGTTTTCAAAAAAGATTACAGTATAGCCATTTCTATCAGATCTCAAAACAAGTAGTGTTTTTCTGAATTCCAGCAGAAATGAACTGCTTAAAGAATCATAGAATCATAGACTGTTAGGAGTTGGAAGGGACCTTGAAAGATCATCTAGTCCAACCCCCCCTGCCCGAGTAGGATCATCTAGATTAGATCACACAGGAACATGTCCAGATTGGTCTTGAATGTCTCCAGAGAAGGAGACTCCACAATCTCTCTGGGCAGCCTGTTCCAGTGATCTGTCACCCTCACAGTGAAAAAGTTCCTCCTTATATTAAGATGGAACTTTCTATGTTCCAGCTTGGACCCATTTCCCCTTGTTCTATCACTGACCAACACCGAGAAGAGCCTGGACCCATCCTCCTGACACTTACCCGTAACATATCAAACAAATCAAAGATGTTATTCAAAGTGGGGGGAAAAGTTATGTAAACCTTGTGATTGCTGAGAAAAATGAAATGTAACCTTACTTCAGAGTAACTCAGGATGACAAAATCAAGCTGCAAGATAATTGGTATAAAAACCAAGATGGTGCTTGCCCTACTAGTCTTTGAGTGTATAGGGAGGTATAATTCTGAAATGTACTGCAAAACCTAAGTGTTAGGTTAGCAGTGCATAGAAAGACCAGACCACAGAGACCCACACAGCAAACAGATTATATGTACAGAACGATTAAGAAGGTAATGTGGTATTGATCACTAAAAAGGTTGTCCAATAAATCTAACACAATAGCTATTAGTAAAGGCATAATTATTAAGGGGATAAAAGTCTTTCAGAGCATAATGGTAACAGACCAAGGAGCAATAAGCAGCATGATCTGATGATGGAGGAAAAATCATGTCACATAAACTTGATTAATATTTTGGAGATTGAATTACAGATGGCTGCAATGGAACAGATGTAATTTGTACGGCTGTCAAATCCTGCTCCTATTTATACAGATGAAAAACCCAACTGACTCTGTTGCCATCCGTTGAGTTTTGTTGATTGAACTCGGAGGACAGGGAACACATCCCTAGCATTCACTGAAACAGCACACTCAAACCATGGTGGGCTAATGCCAGAGGCTGGAGGGGACAAACTTGTAAACTCATTCCTACTGTAGACAGTGGTCCTTAGGAGTGCTCTTCCCTCTCAAGACTCCCTAATTTTGAAGGGTGCTAGCTGGAACCCCACAGAACAGAGCTGCGGGATGGGATTGAGAACAGCTCTCAGTCCTGTTTCCAGCAATTGCTTGGTGAGCAACAGTGTTGTGTCTTGAATCACAGTGTAGTCCAAAACAACTGACTAAATGAACATGTGCTGTGCTCTCAGTTCCAAAATGTGAACACTTTCATGTTTTTTGCAATGGGAAAAAGATCCCATAGACAATATCTAAATTCCTGGTAAAGTATGTTATCAGATTAGGAAGGATATTGAGGTAGGAGGTAATGACAGGACAGTTATATTTCAGAAACCAAGCTGATTAAAGTAGAAATATGGGTAAAAAAAAAGAAAATTACATAACAGTTATTTTTTAATTTTAATAAATACTAGAGTTATTTTGAAACTGGTTTGGATAATGCTGTATTTCAAATTTCCTGTAGCAGATTCCAGTTGAATATGTGAGGAAGTTGTCAATGTACAAACATACGTCTTGAAGTACCTTTTTTGGCTCACCAACTCCCACATTACTGCCGCCAGCCCTGTATAAAATGGAAACACAGTTGCTGATAAGCTTCAAAGTTATGAAGTTGGTACAAAGGGACAGAATAATTGGAATTTAATAGTGTCTACAGCATAGGGATATTTTAAAATATCCCTATGGTGCACAGTGTGCACCAAATACTGAGAAAAAGACAGTAGCACAGGATAGCACATAGTTGTTGCTATATAGCTTGAAGGAATTATTTGATCGCAATATTACTGCTCACCCTGAGAATATTGCTAATTTGATGTTTACACATCAAGGGTAACATCTTGGTACAAAAGCAATTAAAGTGTCAGGAATCTTTTTCTTAGTCATGTCCATTCTGCTCCAAGTGTCTTTCTCAGTTGGGCACCTGAGTTTTCACAGCACAGAGTGATTAGAGAAGCCAGGTTTTAACACGGTAGCTCTTTAACTCAGAAGACTACGCCGTCTTTGTTTCTCACTGCTGGGTACCTAGGTAAAGTACCGAGTGTACAGACCTTTGGAGATGCCAGCTCTGGGGAGAAACAAACATGCTGTGGGTGAAGGAAATGGAGGGCTAATGAGGCTTTTGTCAGCTGCCTTTCTCCACTTGCTAGCACCCTTTTTCGGGCTTGCTATTTAGCCTACAAGCCTCATGGAAACAGAATGTCTCCACCCAGGTTTTCACAGTGTCTTGCTGAGCACAGGAGCCTTATGTCATTGAGTATTTGCTTTATTGACCACTCCAATACAGCAAGATTTGGCTTTTGCACAGCTTTTCCCTCCTGGTCTCCAGCAACAGCACAAGGCTAAAGAGAGAGGGTTAGCTTTCTCCCAGAGGCCAGGGAGTCCTAAAGAAACACTCCTCAGAGCAGTGTCTATCCAAGCCTCATGGGACACATTCTGGCTTACCCCTGTGTTTTGTGGCTGTCTGACTTGGTGGATGCGTTAACACCCCTACATATAGCATGTTCAGGAGCTCAGCACTTTCTTCCCTGGTGAAGAAAAGCACCTAATGAACTGAGTGGGAACAAATAAAGGCAAGGAAGGAGTGTCATTCTCCAGTGCCCAGACTGGGAAGCGTTGACATTAGCTGTGGGTCAGCAGCGAGAACAAATACCCCCGCTCAGCTCTAGCAACGGAGTGGTTTCTATGGCCAGCCCCTGCTTTCTAGACACTTAGCTGATGAGCAGGTATAGGATTTCATGCATTAACTCTGCCTTTCTCTCTCTAGCTCGTCCTTTCCTTCATCCCATGTTGACTATCACTGCAAGCCTGAGACAGTCCCTTTAAAGCTTGCCATCTCTTTTCTCCAAGAGAGTAGAAGTTAGTGTTTTTCTGAGCTAAAAATAAGCAGAGTAGAATCGTTCAAGGAGTTCATGTGCAGCCTGGATGTATGTGGCTCCCTCCAGCTGACGTGGCTGCCGACAGTCTGCCTCATTGCTCTTCCTTGATGCATTTCTCTACCCTATTATTTCTTTCATGAATGAGTCCTTAAACATCCTTTAAATTGAACAATATGGTTTTGTCATGGTTTGACCAGTCAGAGGATAAGGATATGAGATGGTATATCACAGAGAACATTCATTTCCAGGCATTTTTATTGAAAGAAACTGTCTGTGTGAGCATAGCTCTGAATAATAACCCTTATAGAAAAAAGGACACCTATTCAGCCATTCCATGAAGCAACAGTAATATCAACTTAATGGAGAAAACTTCCAACAAGAGACTATTAGGTTCTCCTGAATAAATTAATGTTATGCAGTTTTAATGGAGGTCTGAAATAGATGTGAGAATTAAAGAGAATATAAAAACTATGCATTCAGTGGAGCTATACTTGAGTTGATATAAAATTCTCTCTTTCAGATGATTGTATAAAAGAAAACTTTATTTTTCAAGCTGGCTTTAATGATGGAAGTCAA
Organism: Heliornis fulica; assembly: GCA_013399135.1. NCBI lineage: Eukaryota > Metazoa > Chordata > Aves > Gruiformes > Heliornithidae > Heliornis > Heliornis fulica. Next base: position 484,954 of record VXBZ01008231.1, read on the forward strand.
CTGCACTAGATGGTATGAGAGCTTTTAAGACATGACTTTAGCTCACAAGAGTAAGGGTATCAGCCTTTGGGTCTGTGAAATGAATGCCTTCAGCTGAACCAAGCAAACACCTGAGAAGAGTTACTTGGGGCCACGTGCTTTTAGGACTTTTTCCTTATCAGTCCCATCCAATTCCAAATTGACCACAGATTTAATCTATGCTGGCTTCTTATGATCTCTAAAGTCTGCATGTTGGGATGGTAGAGTACATTTAATTCCCACCTCTAACTCATGACTGGTAAAAATAAAGGCTGCACTGAGAGGAAAGGGGTATAAAGGATCTGGCTGTACTAGTTTTTGTTTGCTAAAGGAGATGTCAGTTCGGGCTTTTTTTTTTCCTCTTCATCCTAGAGTAGTGGTTATTAATTTAAGTTCTTTTTACTGTTATGTTTTTCCAAAACTTCAACATATTTTAACAGCTTTAGCATACTGGTGAGTACTTCTTTTTTTCTTTTTTCAGTTAAATTTCTAATGACCATTTAGTTGTTCTCATCACTTTGGAATCTCTTTGCAGGTTAATTTCAGTAGACTTGGAAATATTTGATACAATCTGTTTTTGTATCTCTTTGGGTTGACACTTGTACAGCATTCTTCATGTAGGTTTACTATAGGCTGTCTGATGTATTGTATACTAGGCAATTCAAAGAACTTGGTTTTTTTTAGCTATATGTGAATATGTAAATACATTAATCTTTTCTTGAAAAAAAAAAAGGTAGAAAACTTTGGGTTGTTTACTTAGTAAATAATTCTGAAATTTGTTCCTATAGAGGAAAAAGAAAGCTAGTTTACTTGATCCTGAACAAAAGATCTCTCTTTGGGTGGTTTATGTGGTATTATTACTGTAGCTAATCACATCCCTGGGCTCTCAATTTCAGAAATGAACATTTACGTCACTTTAAGTAGTTGCCATGGAAACTCTCACAGCATGAATCTCTTCAGTGAAGACCTTCTGGCAGATAACTTAAATTATGTCTATTATTTCCCTAAACACATCAGCCACTAGAGTGAAAGTAGTTTTGCGTGCCTTTAAACACATCCACTGGAACCACTACTTGCTTGCTCTAGCATGTGTTTCCTAACTGTACTGCTTCAAATCTGAAAAATAAACATCAGATTTGAATAGTGTGCACTTATTTGAGAAAGCAGCAGAAGGAATTAAAGAAAACTCTTTTAGCCTCTTATTCCCTAAAATATTTTCAGATTAATTTTTTTTTTTGAAAGCTTTTGGGACAATAAATGTGGGAGACATTAATGGCATTTGAATGATTTGACTACTGTTAAGTCTGCTTTGAGCGGTTGTCATGTTTGCTCAGGCAGGGCCAGATCTAAAAAATGGAGAAGACGAATTTTTTAGTTTTAGCTTAATTCTTTCTTTTTCAGGTGAATAGCAAGCTAATTTTAGAGATTGCTTTGACTATGCTAAGTTTTTAGTTGAAATTTGAAATAATGATAAATAAGTTTAACTGAATTGCTTTTATATGTTTACATTGATCTCCAGTGCTGTCTCCTCCATGTATCTAGATGTTAATGCAGACATCTGAAAGCCGTCTCCAAGAGGATGCGGCTAATAATGTCTGTTTTTCTGGCATTTTTGTAGTGCTCTGAGGTCATGGTAGTTCCATTAACTACATATTTATACAAATAGAGCTGAGAACAGCATTTGTCCTGATGTAGATACATGATGGGTTCATTGCACCAAGTTAAGAAATAACTATAGAAAATAATGGTTGAATGACAAAATACACAGGCTGTATAAAATAATCAGTGACACAGGTTTTCAAAATGCTTTCTACTCTCTCTCTGTGTCTTGTTTTTAAGCAAAGAGGACTTTTATTAGTCCTGCAGGGCAAGGAACTTGTATGATCACATGAAGAGTCATCTTAAAACTGTATTTATCTCTATCCAGCTCCCACTGCACTGATGTTGGTGTCATGGAAATAGCATCTGTGACGATTTTGGTGCCAGCTGTAGCAAAGGCCAGTTTCAAATAGAAGTAAGGATGGCACTGATGGTGGGTTAAAGCACAGACAGATGAGCAAGAATAGAAAAGATTTGCTTTGCCACTTAACAGCTCCCCACATAGTAGATAAAAGGAGTACTTTATTCTCCTGAGCTTTCAGTCTGTCTTTCCGTTCACTATATTTCCTTTTTAAATTGAGTCTGTTTAGCTTCCCCTGCCAGACATTCTGGCACAGTTCCTCAGACACTTAAATACCATTGCAGATTTGGGTTTCCAAGCCTACATCTTATTTCCCTGTGAGGGGGAGGAAGCTTTGCAAGTAGAGTTAATTTTGCTATAGAGATAATAAATGCCATGAAGCAGTTCTATTAGATTAAAAACGATAACTAAAAAACCAAAACACCCCAACAACCCTTTGGTCTTCAATGAGGAATGCGTGTGAGCTGTACAGCCCTGCTGCCTGGGATGCTTTGAAAAGGCTGGGTTAGGTGAAGCATTTAGTGTAGTCAGCTTCCAATGAAGCCCAGGATAGTTCTTCCCTTTTGTACGATCTGCTTTTTCCATGCTCCAGCAGTACATATGGAGTGGATCCAACCCACAGAGAGCGCAGATGTAGCTGCTCCATAAAAGCTTCTGAAACATCCTGTGTCTGACACAAATAAAAATGACCTTTAATATCAATCTCTGTCTCTCTGACTGCCAATAATGGGCTAGTTGTGCTACAAAACGCCAAGCGCGCATGGTATGGTTGGCACAAATTTCAACAGTATGGGCAAGATGCAGCTAATTACTGCATTAAAATACTCAGAAGGCATATATAGGTGTGTTTGTGTGTGTGTATCTGATATAAATAAACTCTATGCAATTATGCAATGCTATTTTGAGGGATGCAGAGCACAGCAAAGCAACATTTGCATTATTGTAATATAGCAGCCTGATTCTGTTAACATACTGGCATAAATCAGGGTAGCTGCACCCAAAATGGCAAAGATGTAAGTAGTGGCAAATTGCTTTCAATTAAGAATTGGGTGTAAATTGCCTAGATTTTATCCAAAAGATGGAAGAAATAGCTTTAGATAACTGAATGTTGTCATCCACATTGGAAATAGAAGCCAGATTTCACTTTAAGTCTGATGGGATAAGGCAATCTGATTCCTGATACCAGTGCTGGCATATGGTTTCCTATCTTGATTTAAAAGTAAAGCTAAACTAGTAGTTTCGGGGAGATTAAATAAAAAAACAAAAAACTTGTCCCTCTTGGAAGCTTCTGCTCTGTTTCATTCAGTGTTTACCTTTCTCCTCCTGAAAAGAATAATAAGTTATTGTCTGATGAGGCGACCTATGCACTGAATGTTTATTTGGTAATAAAGCGTGCAGGGTTTGAACCATGTGGGTTGTTAGTTGCCAACATCAGGAAGCAAGCAGTAACTGTTAATATTTTTCTCAAATTGTCATAAAACTCCTCATCTATTTGAGGTTTGACAATCTGCTGATTTTTTCCTCTTTTTTCTTTTTTTTTCCCTCCCTAGACCAAAATGTGTTGTTCACCTTTGTTTTGAGCTACCTGCAAAGATGCCACAGACAGCTCAGATCTCAAATGTGTTCAGGCAAATAACAGCTACCAAACAATGGCTTTGTAACAATATCTGCTTTCTGTCAGCACTTGCTTTTATTTTGTAAAGCAGTGTTTCCTGCAACTCCACTTGGGGAGTAGGAATTATCCTCCAGCTCCCTGGCAGCACTGGTGCACTTCCTGCGCAGCTCAGTCAATTGTGCCACAATATGGCGGAGCTGTACTAAGAGGGGTGGAAATGTCCCCAACAGCAGAGCCTGTGACTGGGGCATTCCTGCAGAATAGCAGAGATTTGAATTTTACTTTTCTTCTGTGAGGAGATGGGGTTTGTGCTTCTTGGGAGACTGCTTTTTGCCTGAGGCTGGTGGGTAAAATGGGGTTACAGATCTCTGGCTGTGATCTGCAAGAAGAGAATGAGCTGTGCTTGGCTCTTGGGCCCCTGGGGCTCCTCAGTGGAGGTGACTCTGCTGCACCCCCAAGAGCAGCACGTGGCAGGGGGTAGCACTGAAGTGACCCTCCAGCCATGTCCTCGAGGTTCGGCTCTGTATTGTGTGTCTCTGCTCAGCCCAGGCGTCACTGTGGAGCCTATTTAGAGGTTCTCAAATCTGCCTTCTGCAGGGAGTCCAGGCACTGCCCTGGGGTTCTGGAGGGAGACACATGCCGAAAAGCTTGGTAAGGTGTGATATTTTGGGATCAAACCCCATCAGAGCTTGACAATTGCGTGCTGAAGCTTTCAGACTTGTTCTACACGTTGGCACGTGCTTTGTTGCTTTAATCAACTGGGATTCTCAAACTTATTTTCAAACCATAAAGCATATGGCTTGAACTTATGGGCAGCTTATCATATAGACTCTTCTATGTGCTAAGTCTGATATGAGTGAAGTACAAGCGTCATCACCTTCTAAGCAAGCTAGTTTCCTTTGGAGGGGCGTGGGGAGGGGACTTGGGGGACACAACCCAGTAAAACATCTTAGTGTTTTTGCTATAGTTGTGTAGCACTGCAGAAGTCCTACTTCTCTCTGATATAATAATGTACCCAGGTGTGCTTATGCTTAGTTTACTTTGTTATGTAAGGGCATGTTTACATGCCCTTCTGAGTGGCTTATGAGATTACAGAATGTTTTAAGACCTGAATAATTTTGTCTCAACTTGAGTATAGTTTCTCTCCTAAACCAGAATCATAATTCTTTGTGTAGCCATGTAATGGATATCTACATGCATGTATTTAGTAACTCTAAAAATACAGAATAGTGTTCAAATCTTCCAGTGTGATGTTCTGATGCAACTGAAAATGAATTACTGTGCCAAGGATCCTGGAGGTGCGTTTAACCTAGAGCAATGGCAGTTCAGAAAGAATTGTTCTACAACTTGCACACCCTGACCAGGAGAGCTGTCTGCAGAAGGGAGCCTGATGTGTGTGTTGAGATTGATTTGCCTAGTGACTTTGTTATTCCAGGGCTTTAAACTTACCTGGAAAGGTGCAAAATACAAATTGACTTCATATATGTGTATCTTACTGTAGCTTTCAAGCTTCAGTAAGAATTCCAGTAACATTAAATGGGAGAGCATGTATGTTCTTCCACACTTTCTGGACAATCACTGAAAACACTGCTGACCAAATCCAGCATAACATCTTTCTGTACCGACTCTGCTTGGACATTTAGGTCAGATAATTACTCCTAACTGCAGGGCGGGTATTAACTTCGTCACCTTCATTATTACTTTAATATCAACAGTTTTACTTTGGGTCCAACCAGCTATTATTCAGCATATTTTTATGTTGAAGATAAGCTCTACAAGTAAGTACTTGTGCATTCAATCAGAAACAGACCAGGGGGTGACCACCTTCATTACCCTGAAGTGTTTATTCAAGTGTACTCTTGATCATTAACTGAAAATAAAATTAAACGTAACCAAAGCCCTGAAAGGTCTGAGTTATGAACAGAAGCTGGTTTTGTAGGAATTTGTTAAAGAGCTTAACTATTTTTTCTTCCTTTACTTATATGCAATGATAGTGGGAGGGTTGTCTTCTGTGCATCTGTTCTAGAAAATAAATGTGGCTGGAGAGCTGAAATCTAAGTACAATGAATGTTTTTAAGAAGAGGATGAAAACATTTACTATCTTCATGAAACAAGATTGGCTTACAGGCTGTGTGGGCTTGAAGAATGAGTTCACTGCAACACACCTGAGTTTCCTGGTTTACTGATCCACCTAGTCTAGTTTTCTGCCTCTGGTAGAGTTTGTTGATTCAAAGGACAAGAAAGATCTAAAAATACAGCAAGCATGGAGGAAGAAGAGTTCTTCTCTTGACTTTTACAAGCTGTTGATTTAAGGCACTGCACGATGAAATGCAGTTAGTGTTAGAACATTATCTCGCCTTAACTGTTCTGTGTTGTTTTCGAAGAAAAATATTTACAGTCTTGAGCTCTGCTATTGATCTGTGTTATATTTACTATGTGATCTGAGGGCTGTTCTTTTCCTCTTGTAACCCTCTGAGAACTTTTTATAGGCCTTATTTCAGTATTATAGAAACAGCTGGTGAAGACTTAAGCTTTATTTACGCTAACAGGATTAAATTTTTTAGTGTTATGATTACTTCGAGCAATACTTGATGTTTTGAACTGCTGCTGATGTATAACATAACCTTGCCCACCAACGTATTTTGTTAATGTCTTGCATTTCAATACTTAATAAAGAGGAATATAGTGAGACACTAACAATTTATTTCCATAATTCATGTAAGTTGGCGCACCTCAAAATAGCATCAGTACCTGATCAGGTCAGACCTGTCTCATCTAGTAGCAATAGCAGATGCTAATTACCTTAAATATCTTTTATCTATGTTGCTAATTTACATGTACTGTAAAATGGAAGTTACTTGCTCAATTTGAAGTACTGTAATAATGCTTATATCACTTATTATAACAAATAATTCTATACTAATCAAAATATATCAATACCTAAACAGCAGAGTTTTATCTTTCTCTTCACAAAATTTACCAGTTTTCTTATTAGGATTAAAGCTGTTGGAGACACTGAACAACCAAGACTCTCTTGATACTTTCCTCAACAACTGGCATCCCCTTGTCCTATGTGAAGTGACAGGGAGAGCTGTGAGATTCAAGATTGGAACAACCCTCTGTGGATGCTTGTAGGTAGACTCGAACTCCTTTGTGAATGTGTTTAAGCTTTCAAGTTGCCTCCAGCTTGTGATTCCAGACAATCCTGCATGTATTTAAGATGATAATTAATTTACAAAGCGTTGTGCATGTATGGCTTCTGGTCTGTGTCAACTTCACGGTAATACTGCTTAGAATATGTGTTTGTGTTAAGTCTTGGAGAAACAGTGAGCAGCAGATGTCTGAATTACATTGTACTAATGAGGCTAGAACAATCCTGCCAAATGTGTTAAGTTTATTAAGTATGAGGTGACACAGTACGATTCATATGAAAAATGGGTGCCTGAATCAGGGTGCAGGTGCACCTTGTATAGGAAGAGCTGTAAAGGAAGCCTAGTATGGTAGAACGTGGACTTGTGCTGGTGTGTTGCCCTGGACATGGGTGAAAAGCACGTTACGTTGGCAAGAGGAGTGCACTAGGACACTGCAGGCAAGGTGCCCAACTAAGCCTTTGCCATTGACCTGAGCCCGAATCCTTCCTTATGAGCAAAGATTAGCACTGGAGTCCCTGTGCTGTGATCCCAACAACTCTGGTGCCAGAATACCTATGGACCTGACCACACGTATGCAGAAACAGCATCCAGCAGCTGAAAGGACTCCAGGAACTGAACCTGTGGATATCTTCCTGGTAGGTTGAGGAGTGTATCTATAATTAGATACATGGCTGTATCTAATTATAAAAGTACCAATTCTGGGACAGTTTCCAATACATGTCATATAGAAGAAGCATAAAGCACCTGAGAGAAATGCTCTGACTGATCAGGAGCCCCCTGGAACTATTTGAAGACTTTGAAAAAGAGAAGTTGCAGGTTTCTAAATCACAGCAGGGGGGATTAAATGACGGGTACTCTCTGTGCTCCCATTTGTGTTCCATCTACCAAATAATTACTGACCTGGAGGAGGAATAGGCCAACTGAAATAAGTCTCAAAAGAGACACCTGAACATGAAATTTTCTTTTCCCAACACTTGGTACCTAGGCCTTTTTTATAAGCCCTCTCATGCTGTTTTGGGCCTGGTTCATATGGCACTGGACACATCTTGCCTAATTTTTAGATGATGGCAGCTCTACACAAGTTTCTCAGCTCTGGTTTCTGAGCATGGGCAGTGGCAGAACTGCAGGTGACTGAGCTGTAGCTTAACGCTCCTGGGCTGGTTCTTCCTCTGATTTCAGGCACCTACCACAGCACTTGGGTAGGATTCAGGTGTTAAGCACAAGTTATCATAACAGGGCTGCACCACCAATAGTTTAAATGGGGCTGGTATTGTAACTCTGTAACTCCCTAAAGATAGTAGATATCTAATCCAGGTGTGCCTTAATTTGTATTCTGAATTTCCATGGCTTGCCATGTCTGTGGACAGAAGAAGAGCTGTTGATTATTCTGGATGTTGCTCAGTGTGTTACTGTGTTTCACCCTCTTACCATTCAGCATGAAATGTAGAAACATTTCTGTGATATGATGCAAATCCCTAAGCAGCACTGCAGTGGTTACCCCCAAACTGGTGGACTAAAAATAAGATACTTGAGGTAGTCTAGATCCCCATTCAGACAAGGAGCAGGCCGTTCCGCAGACACACCAATACCAGTGAAAATCTGATGACTTCATTGTTTAAGGGGAGTGTTGTAGCTCCTTTTCATGTGTCGTGAGCCAGACCCCTAATAGCCTTAAGGAGTGGGCTCAATTTCTCAAAGCATGTCCACTGTTCTTAGGAAGATGTAGCAAAGTTCTGCTGTATGCTTTACTAGAGAAGCCAGTGAATTTACGTATAAGTTAAAACTATCTGACTCTTACTCATCAAAATAAAATAAACCACTTTCATAAAATATGTGACAGTTTAATGAGCTTTGGAGGTGATACATAAAGAAATATATTCTGAACCTAATTAGAATTACAAAACCAAATATCAGTTTTTACTTTCTCAAATACATAATTGATAATACCTGCAAGCATTTAAGCAACCTGTATTCTGATGGTAAATAAATGTTTTAAAAAAACAGCAGCAACAAAAAACCCAACCTTGACCCAACCCCAATAAAAAAAACCCAAACCAAATAAGCCACAAACCCCTCTAGAGAGTTCCTGGAGTATAAGCAGGAAAAAAATAATTTTACATTTCTTGTTTCTGCAAGAAACCTTGTTGTTCAAAAAGAAGCAGTGTCTAGTAGAAGCCGCTCACAATAACTTTTCTGTTCCCCACGCTTCCTAGTGTACTTTCAGTTGAGATTTCAGCTGCGCAGGAGCATCCATGATCTAGATGCTCCTTTGTCTGTCTTACTGCTGTGTTGTCTGCTTGATAGTGTAGTGTGTAGACAGCATCCAGCATGGTATGTGTGGCATGTTACTGATAACTCTGATACTGCACTTTGTTTTTGGAGGCTGATAAGTTCACTGAAGCAAGTATAGTTGTGGTCTAAGTGAGGCTTGATGTTGTTGCAGGTACTGCTTCCCCCTTTACCAGTGCACTGTCCTCCCTTTCCTAATGCACTGACATCCTCCAGCAGCGCAGCAGGTTGCTTGTTTTGATTTCTAAAGGGCTTTTCAGCTGAAGATCTCAGATTTGTGAGCTACTGCCAATTAAGGCTCCCCTACTGCAGACTGGGAAACTAACATTGTACCTGATTTCTTACAAGTCAGAACACAGAAATGAAGACTGTTAACTAAGTAGCCTTAACAATATCTGTCCTATCTCCTTTTCTACCTGCAGCAGAGATTTGCATTTGAAAAGCCTTTAACTTATTCTAGATACTATTATATATCATTATAGTAGTAATCCTGCTGCTTGGATCTGTTTTCATCTCCTTTCAGATCACAGAATTGTAGGGGTTGGAAAGGACCTCAAGTGATCATCGAGTCCAACCCCCCTGCCAAAGCAGGTTCCTTAGAGCAGGTCACAGAGGTCGGTGTCCAGATGGGTCTTGAATATCTCCAGAGAAGGAGACTCCACAACCCCACTGGGCAGCCTGTTCCAGTGCTCTGTCACCCTCACTGTGAAGAAGTTCTTTCTCACAAATAAGAACTATTGTTTTGTTTATTAAACAAACAAACAAAAAATAGGGTTTGATCAGACTTTAACTGTTTGTTAATTTGGGATTGTGTGGTGGTGTGAGATTTAATTAGGTACAGTACTTGACTCCACTTAATTCAGTGTAATCATTGTGTCAGACTGTTCTAATTCCAGGCATACAAACTAAGGGATCATTCAGATAGGATGAGTAGGTTAAAATCCAGTTATCAAACTCAGCTGGCACAGGACCTAGGTGTAAGGCTGCTTGCGTTTTGGATCCTGAGCAATGCAGAGCACAACGCATTCTTCGGTTCTCTTCCAGCAGTACCTGGAAAAAGAAAGAATCCAGTGTGTATTNTCAAACCTGCAACTAAAGCACTGATGCTACTGGAGGTTGAGGGAAAACAATCAGGTTCTGTTCTAATTTCACTTGTTCTCTTTCCGTGCCGGTATGTCTTGTGATATGTCAGGAATTACTCTTCACCATCACTCCGCCGTGAAATTGTGGGGAAGGATGTCTGCCTGCTCACGGGTGAAGCGAGCGGGAAGTCATTTGTTGCGATCTCGGTGGCATGAGGATTGGAACAGAATCCCCTCAGTACAGATACTATTTTAACACAATAAATACCTACAAATTCAGTGGTATTTTTCTTGTGGCCATTACTCTCCATTAGCTGTAATAGCAGTCTCAGTGTCAGTTGCAGAGATGGCCAGAGATCTGTCAGTGGGCAACAGTAACGCATTCAATGAAAGGTGCAGCTGTACAAATCTGATAAAAGTCTTAATCCAATATTAACTGTGCTGGCAGATCTCTGCACATGCCCCACGACATGAGTTTGAGATAACATGCTCATTGATTGGACTGCAGGACTGGGAATTGATTTAGGACAAGTGATTTCATGGAAGTGTTGTAAGCCATGGTGAAAGGAGGAGGTGGATGAGTGTTGGATTTATGTGTGCAGAGAACATTTCTGTGCATAGCAGGATGGCTTCAGCCCTTTCAGCAGATGTTTTCAATGTTGTACAAGAGGTGCAAATGTCAGCCCTACTACTTACTGTGGTTGGATTTTTTCCTGTGAGATGGTGTTTTTATCATCCACCTATAATCTGTTGCGTTGCATTACCAGTGAGTGTACATTATCCTTCATCTTCTTCATGGTGGGCACTTTATCTGCTTATGGCAGCCATCAAAACACTTGTCAATTACTTTCCCTTTCCATTTTATCTGGGAACTATTTTCACTGGTTTCTTCCTTTATGTATATCATGTGTCATGTTTATGAAATGTCTGCATGCATCCTACTCCAGGAAGAGAGCTCTGCTCATAGTCTGAGCCCCAAGTCTTGCTGTGTTGATGTTGGTAAAGCCTGTTCTGAAGCTTAGAGTATCTGCTGTGACTGCTGATTGGTGTATTTGTGCCATCTACCTTTATAGGCAGTTTTTGCCATGCTGCGTTTTCCGGGTAGCGTTTATCTTTTTCTACTTTTCCCCACTTGTGATCTTAAGAGATGAACTACAGTGAATGCCTGTCTTTGCTTGCTCCTGAAGATGCTTCTGCCCTGAGGAATAATGGGGGCTACTGCAAATCCTGCATTCACACACACTGTGTTTCTGCACCAGCTGATGCCCAGGCTCATGAAGACTGAATATACAGAGTGTATGTTGTCAGAAGCTGGGAAGCCATGCATTGAACCACTGTTCATCTCTACTCACGTAGACTGGGCACGAACAAGCAGGCTGTCACCAGCAGATAGAGTCAGGGTTTTGCCATCCATGGTGACAGTAGATGTGCCCTCCTGAAGGGAAAGAACAGATAAGCAGCTTTTAATTTTCCATGTCCTGTCACTAGCAGAAAGAAAATGCTGCAGGTAAGCATTGCAATCTCTTCCACTGAAAGAGCACTTCAGGTCTGCTCTGTTTCATGAGGACTAGCTAAGCATTCAGCTGTTCTTCACTGTCTGACACTATCAGCATCAATAAAAACATGCTTCATGGTTCATTGTTCCTCATCACAAAGCAGCAACCCATTGCCTGACTCTTGAGGGTACACTGCTATCCATCTATCCTAGCAGCCTGCAAGGTGGTACAGCTCTGGAAATAAGAGATAACCTCCTGGAGTACTTAAAGCTCCTCTGGAACTTTTCTGATTCTTAATATCTTTAAGTCTTGAAAAGCAGCTCAAAAGTCAGCAGGGAGCTGACAGAAACTGCTAATAGGAGTCCATCCATACTGTGATGGACTCGTCATTATCTTCTCAAGCAGAGGAGCCAAATTTTTGCCAGCAACAAGGGCTTGATTGCATAGGCTCTTGTAAGCTGCAGTGTAAAAAGAAAACAAAAAAAGTCTTTTAACATTATCTTGTCTTTAATTAGTATTTGATAGACCCTGAGAATTTCAACAGAACAGGAGCCGATAGAAATACCTGCTTCCAAAACTAGGTGACTTGTGTAAGCTTTGCTCTGTTTTTTTCCCTTGGGCTGCAAGAGTTTCACAGAAGCCAGTGGAATGAAGGGCATCTGGATGACCTACCACTGTGCTTTAGTACAGACAAGCTCTCAGTTGGATTTTCATTAGCTTAGTCTACCTGATTTCAGTAGGACCTCAGCATGAAGACAAATGCTTCAAGGCAGAAGTAATAGGTGATGCTTTTTTTACCACTCAAAAGCATTTTGATGCATTTACTGTCTATACCCTGCATATATCTAATCCCTATCCTATACCTGAAGGATGACAGTATCTCTGTCCTCAACATAAAAGATAAGATGATTTTTAGGGTGGCATTAGCTTACGGTTATTTTTCTTCATAGTTTAAAGCTAAAAGGTGGTGATATTTTCTATGAGAATATATGTGATCATTTTAATTTCTCTTGCTGGTGCTAGAAGGCTTTACTACTCTTCAGTCTGCTCTGAGCTGAAACATGAACTCATCGGTTAACAAGCGTAAATTGTCACTTACCAACTGCCATATCCAGATATCTGAATTCTTTTTACTTTTCTCAGTTGTCCCTGGTCCATAAGCTACAACCTAAAAACAAAAGGGCAAACAACAAAACTGAAACATAGAAAAAAAGAGGGAAGAAAAGTAATGGATTCATCTCAGTGACCACAGTGTATATAGCCATTTTTCTACAGCATTTAAAACATTCTATTTTCACAGAAAAATCTTCATAGAAGATGATGTTATTTTTACAGACATTAAAATTCACATTATGTTTGGTATTCTCATATTGATTCCTACTGATAAAAAGGGAACTGATCACACCTGCCACTCCTTATGCTCCTCTGCATCCTCACTTATCTATTCCTTCTGCCTCCTCCCACTCTCAGCTTTGCATCTATATCCTTCCTGCTTCTGTTCTTGGAACAGGCACTTCCTCCTCATGAACTCTGGGCCCTGTCAAGAGCCTGTGGAAGTAGAAAAGATTCTTCCATTAACATTCAAAAAGCTGCAGACCAGACCTTATTTTTCTCATTGTCTGCATTCTCCCTGGCAGTCCTGTGCTCTCTGTCACTGTGCTGTCAAATATACGAGCTTCTCTGGAGTGTGACTCTACGTAACCCAGGGGAAGGATATGCTTTGTAAACTATCGTGCAGACAGCTCAGTTAGCAAATGGTGACAGCTTTGTTTACACCCGACCTAGGCTGTGTTTGAATGGAGAAGTATGATGCTTCAGCATGGCCCAGGCTCTCTGGTGCTGTCTGGGTCTCCTTGTTTCCACTTGAGAGGAAAAAAATTGGTGTATTTACATGCACAGACTTGGTACCAAGAGTCTTATTCAAACATATAGGGAAGCTGAACACACGTGTGAGTGTTTGCGTCATGCTGGTGTCTCTGACTTGGGAAAGAAGGGAGGGCAAGAGCTTGAAGAGAGGGAGCTGGTTTAATCCAAAAGAAAATAGATGGCAGTAAGGTTCACATTGATTTTGTGAACAGAGGTTTCTCTGTTAGGAAGCCCCTAGCTGGCCAGATCAGTGGGCAAAGACAGGCAAAGGCTGAGTTGTTCTGTAGGGGTGCGTAACTTTCTCTACATATTGTTCCCAGGCCTGGATTCACTCTGTCTGAACAGTTGGCAACTCTTATCTGTACCTTTCAAAATACTGCTGTATTTCAGAGAAATTATACCTCCCTACCTCTGTTTCAAAGTTATCTCCAAACATACTCAAGGATTTCTTCTGTTTTATTTCGTCACGATGATCATTTAACCAGCCTTGGAAGGAAAATGCCTCCATAACAGAAGTGGAATTTAACGGGAAAGGTGTTTCTTTCAGGAGTTCATCTGTAAGCAAGGCAGAGGGATATCAGTGATGCTTGCTTCCCTTGATCTTGGCAAACATTTTATTGTTTACAGCTTGAAGGGTTCAGTTTATGGATACTATCTAGTCAAAAGTCAGTCTGTTATAGCAAACAGTGCTCTTGAGGTCATTACCAGGACTTCTTACTTGAGGTTGTAAGATTCACATGTTATTTGTGTGTCTTTTTTGAGTTGTTTCTTTGAAGCTGTTCTCAGAACTGTTGTGCATGCACGTTTGATAAAAATGTGTTCAAACAGTATGTAATAGACTACCTAGTTCTCGCTGGCATACTCTGTGTTATCTTTCAGACCAGCTTTTGCACTGTTAAATTCTGATGTATCATCTCTGAGCCATTCCTTATGTATCCCCATAGAAGTGGAAATAGTCCCATAGAACCAGCTTACCCTGCTTCTTTCATCTAGGTAGCACTGGCTTTTATGTTTCTTTTCCATTATGCGTTCTAAATACACTGAGCAAAATGGAGCAAACTGTTTAACATAACCCTAATTAAATAAAATGCTTTTTTTTTTTTTTTTGGTGGTGGTGTTCCTGGGGTTGTAGTTGGATTTAATTTCCAGTAGTTCTCCTTCATAACTGATTTGATTTTAAATAGTGGGAGGGCTGAATGTAGTTTCAGTGTAGCTGGTGAAATTCCAGATTTGTGCTGTGTCTTGCTGATATATGAAGTTAGGTGTAGTTATTTACCAGCTCATGGTGAAGTGCAGAGACAGTGCAATCGACTTGGTGATCCTAAGCAGCTTGTTCTGAGATCCCACAAGGGAACACCCATAAAGCAATTTCAAGGAATAATGCCAACCAGATGAAGGAAAAACTCACTAGGTGACTGTACCCCAAATACATTGAGATAATAAACCCACAGCCAAATCTCAGTCTTGGTACTGGTAGTAGAGTAGGCATTTAAAAAAATATTAGTGTATGCATTGTGCAGTTTTGTTCTGTTACTTTTCTGAAGCCACATTTTGCTTCCCTGCCAGGTTTTGAACGTATCGTTTAGTTTTTTCATGGAAGGCCATTTTGTAGGTAGCCATTGAACAACGTGGGAAGGTCAGTGCATCCAAAGGGTAGCAGAATATTGAGTAAGTTGCTGCTATCAGATCCTAATATGCACCAAATGTCTACATCCATTTCCAGAAAATCTGGATAGGATGCTAATCGTTTCATTGTAGAAACAGGTTTTGCCATTCACATTTATCCTCTGCTATGTTAAATTAGATGGAGGAAGTCCATGTGTTTCTACAAATGATTTGTCTGAGGAAATACTGGAAGCAATCTGAAGAAATCTGCAGCAAAAGGATTCTTTTGTTGTTGTTTGAAAGCTTCTTGCCTTCAAGCTTTTTTTTAAGAGCATCCTACTCTTACATTATTTAACTAAAATACTTAATATGCTTTTATTGAAAAGCAAGCTCCTCTAGAGAAACCAAGAAGCACCAGAAGGAAAAAGAAAATCTTTACATTAGATTTATTCTAATCTGGGCCTAGAAACATTAAGATCTACTCTGAACTGTCTATATTTTATTGTTTGATAACACCAAAAAGTAGTGTTAATGTCATTGCTGATCTATTTTCACAGGCCAACAGGTCTGATTCTTTTTTTCTTAATTTTCACAAATTCATAGAGATAATTAGGAATAGTTATATATTTTGTCCTTAAATTACAGATATGCTCAACTATAGCTGTACTGGAAAGCTGGTGTTTTTGGCTAGGCTGAGATACAAAATAATATTTTAAACCTTTATGATACATATTCACATGTGTCAGAGGGGAAGACAGACATTTTATGAGAATGTACTCAGTGTAATTAGTGCTCCAGTAGACTTTTGAATATTTTTTCATTAATAGCAGCAATCTTTACCTTGTAAAGTAAAATGAAGATGATAGAGTTTGTTTTTTGGTTTTTTGGGGTTTTTTTTCTGTTTTTTAGAATAGAATAGGTCATTCTTGAATTTAGAAATTTTTGGATACAAGGAAGTTACCCATTGGCCAGGGCTTTCTACTAAGATGTGTGTCTTAGCTGAGCTAGTTATAAAAACAAAACTCAAAAAAAACCAACCACAACCCAACAAACAAACCAAAGACCCCAAAAAGCAGTATATAGCACCTGGGTGGATAAGAGAACTTTGTGCTGGGGAATGGAGAGCGGAAAGCTGAGTAGGTGCTGTGATGTTTTAGGCAAGCAGAATTATGAATGCTCTCCATGAGATGCAAGGAACTGAGGGTACAAACAAATCAAAGTACTTGTATGTGTTCTGACCAAGAAGCAACACACAATCTAACAATGAAAAGCACCTATGAAATTCTGAGTTTGTAGCTTTTGTCCCTTGTTCCTCACAAACATAATTTTCCTAGTTTTCCTCTCCCTAGTCATCTCTGACTCCATCTTCCCTGATTAGTGGGGACAGCATAGAGAGGACAACAGTAAACAGAGATCTCTGCAGACTTAGGGCCCATGCAAAACCTAATACATCCCACACGTCCTGTGGAGCGCTCTCCTTTCTTGCTTGTGATGTGCAGGCACTTTCCAACAGCTTCATTTATTTCCAGGTAAAGGCGAACTTTTAAAATTATATATGTGTTAAGTTCTCCAGGACAAGAGGTGCTTTTTGACTTGTCCCTGGCCTTGGTCTGCGGAGGGGTTTTAGCTGATTACCAATTCTGATGCTAATGAGACTTGCCCAGTGATAGCATAACGACCTCTGAGAACAGTCAGCGCAAAATGAACCTCGGGTGTGACCCACTATGATGTTTTGATTACCAGTTAATGCTGAACAAATAAGAGAGTGCTGTGATTAAGTACTTGGCATATGCCTCACATTATTATCAACCTACTTGACCAAATCTTCATTTAACCCTGATACTTATCCCTCACAGGATGTGGAAAGCTTGTGAACTTGAGCTAACAAGTTATGATGAGGAGGAACTATTTGTGATCCCACACATTTCAGAGTTGAAGCCTGATGCTTCGAAAGGAGCTGAGAGCTTCTCATCAGGCTAAAGGTTTGTATTTGGATATTGCTGCATATATTTCTGCTTAGCCCATGCATTAGCTTTTGACAGTGCCTCAGGAAGCATGAGATGGTGTGTTCTTTTGCTTTAGTACTACTGTGAGACAAGATATTTAATGAGGACCAAGGTGAAAATATGCCAGCGAAACGCAATGAGATTGCAATTCCAAGCTAGCTGGCTATAAGTCTTAGGTATATATCTCCAAGGATTATATCACTAATTGGAACACCAAATTTAATATTTTTTTACATGCTCAGGAGTTCCATTTAAATAGTTCAATAATGAAGTCCATTTCTGTATATCATTTACTATTAAATATTCATATCAGAGCAATGTGCTCTGTATGGCTTTTTTCAGCTTTAAATTAGAAGGTGATGATATCACGTTAAACTGAAAAAAATCATCATGTTTGCTGAATGAGTTTGTCAATATTTAAAAAAGGAAATTACAGGTTTCAAGTAAGCTGGTATCAGTTAAACAATAGCGACTGTACTGAGACTGAGGTGTGAAGCTGTGCAAAAATGGAGAGAACAGCTAGCAAGAAGACAACCAGTGGACATACAGGGAGTTGCAGCCTGAGCATGGACTACCCCTGGAAGAGTTTGAACTTGCTGGGAGTTCTGTAGTTGTGATAGGAATAAAGAGGACATGTAGAAGAGGACTGTCACTAGCCTGCCATGTATATGTGGGTGTATTTGCTTACCCCAAACTCACATGTTACATGGCAGCTCCACTTCCCTACTACAGTAATGTGCCTTTCTAGTCAAGAAACTACAGTCTCATTTCCCAGTAGATAACTCCTTAAGCCCTACCATCCCAAAGTTCATCCCCGTAGCTCTCTTGCAAGTGATGTTTCTTCATGACTTTTTTTAAAGGAAGAAACAGAAGCTTGTTACATACAATATATTAGAATGATGTCAGTTATCGAACTGGTTGCATGTTGGCTTTAGGAAAAACTGTATTTTTCAGTGACATGCCATCCTTCATTTCTAGGCAGCTCATTCCAGATGGAGCAATCTTTAGATTAACTTAATATTATTGGCAATATTATTAATATATACCACTATTATTATCACTTTACATATTACTAATTCTGAAAGCCCCTCCATTCTGAGCCACGGTGCTGCTTCAGAAACAGTCTGCCTCTCCATGCTGAGGCCCCATCTCCACACTGGGATGTGATGAAGTCTCTTACAAAGAGCATCTCCCTCTGTAAAAGCAGAAGGCATCTTTATCTAGAGTGGAGCAGTTACATGCTCTTGGTTTTGTTATGAGTGTAAAATGATCCAGACTAGGGATAAGGATCTCATGAGTTATTTTAGAATTATGCATTCATTCATTTCTTTCCGCTTTCTAGTCACTCATTCAATCTCTTAAAGAATACTATATCATAATGTTCTGAAATGTGGTTTTGCAGCATTTCACGTTTCACTACCAATGCCAGCAATAATATATACCCTGGGATGGTTTTCCTCATATTGCCTACCTAATTCCTATGAAAAGTCTGCTTTATTCTCAATGTTAACACAAGTGCTAGTGAAAACAGGAGTTTAATACTTCTGCAAATAAAACCTGTGGAGTGAGGGTCATAATTTCAGGCATCTGGATTTGAAAAAAACCCAAGTGGTTAGCTCATTCCATATAAAAATCCAGAGTGAAAGCACTTGCAAGACCGATTACTTTGGGGGTATTTGGTTAATTTCACTGTTGGTGAGCATAGACACAGAAACAGTTAGCTGAAAATACAGCATTTGCTTGTAATCACACATTTCCCTCTGTAACTGTATTTGTTTTTGTAGCATGCTCTGGAAATTGGCATGACTGCTAATTTATGACTTGGCCCTGTAATTATTTCTAGGCACATTTTTCATTATGTCATTAAGTTTTATGCTGAAAACTGAACAACATTATTTTTTTTCCTAATTGAAAGAAAGAAGTTTGAGGAAAGCTTTGGAAAATATTTTTGTAATAAAGAAATATAACCTCTTCAAAAGAAAGCATCACCAGCCAGAATGATGGGAATAAATTAGGACAACAAAATCACAAGATTTAGGCAATAATTCTGTTTCAAGGCTCTTCATGCTATTGCTAGGTCATTGTAATTAAGAATGATAAATTATATTGGAAAATACTGACCATTGCTGCAATCCAAAAATTATGAATTTTTTTTTTTTTTTATTTTCAGTCTGCCTTTCATATGACTGTGGGCGTTTGGTATCTTTGTGTGTAACTTCTGCTCCCATAGTGCAGGAATAGGCTATTTCACTGTAACAGGTATTGAGACCTGCACTGCACTTGAGACAAGGATTCGTACAACATGTGTGAACTACTACTACTAAACAGTTTTAGGAACACTAGTGGAAATACCAGTTAGTGAGTTTGGATTTCAGGTGTTGTTAGTTTGGGAGCATTTAAGAGCATAAGGAAGAAAGTAGTTACCTTATTAGAGAAGACATATACCTGCTGTGAAACTGCTCTGAACTTTACTGCTCTTTAAAATATTAGACTCTTTTTTTTTTTTTTTTTTTTTTTCCTTCACTGAAGTCTGACCAGAAAGGAAAATAACTCTATAGGAAAACAACTCCTATTTCCTAGATAGGTTTATTCCACACATTATATACTGAAGGTCAGTAGTGGCTTGGTGAAGCATTAAGATCTCCTGGAGATTACAGTTTATGTTCTGCCTCTCTTTGAAGAGGGTCAGCTGAGAATATTGTGGGAGAAGCAGACTTATTCCTGGAGACTTTTTTTTTGTTTAATGACTATTGTCATTAGCAGTTCTGGGCTTGAGGAGCCTAATGAACTTCTTTGAGTGTTCCTGGCTCCAGAGAACATGCAGCCTGCAGTCCTGGGTTTTGGATGATATATTGCAATTAAAATGTTTATTAGCAGTTTTCACATGGCAAATTATAACATCCATACTCTGGACATTGTAATTCTTTATCTGTGTATCTATAATTTATCTTTTGCCTTTGGTGGCCTTCCGGACAGATATGAATATGACTTGGAAGTTGCCTAAAGGATTTAGATATGACAAGGTAAAGATGAGCAGTGTATTCATGTAGGCATCTTTGCTGGAATAGAAACTGTGAGGATAATAGGAAAAAGTAGATTCAAGTTGTTGATAAAAGGTATAATGTCTGAGGGATATGTACAGTTATGGAGGGTCTAGGCAGTTTAACATGATTGACTCTGTATCTGTTTGAACACTGTTTGGTCCTGGAGACCTCCTGGTGGCTGTTTGCAAAATAAATTCCCTAGAGGAACACTCTAATATCTAAATGCTCACATGTTGTTTCTTTCATTACAATACTCAAGGAAGAAAGAAATAACAAATTATAGAAGAAAAGGAGCAATTTATTAAGATGCATTTGAAGTCCTTGAAAGAAGAGAGAGTCAAATATTCAGCTTGCTAAGCAAATAAAAATAATCATTCTCATTTTAAAAACCCACAGTGATGGTATCTTTAGAATTGTTTCAATGTACCTACAACACAAAGGCAAATATATTTATACGGTTGCTATAGGTTTGAAAGAACCACCCTATACTTGCTCTGGGGTAAAGTAGAATTTTTTCCTCTACTTGTTTTTTATTTTTCTAAGGTAGTATTAATTAAAATAATTTTGCCCACTAGACAGTTATCTTTTCTTTAGCTTATTACTATCTTCTGTTATTAACACTCTTCAGTCTTGATCTGCTTGGTTTTATTCACAAGTGAACCAAAACTGAACAGTACATACAGTCTACAGAGGTTGCACCGGGTTACCTATAGAAGTTGACAGTACAAAAGATGATTTTTATAGTGCTTATTACCTGTTTAATAGCACTACTGAAACCAGAAAGCACTTGTTTACAGACCATGTCCTAGGCTGTATGGTATTCCTACTCCAGCTGAATATAGAAAGTACCCAGTTTTTCATACCCATCTGTAGGCTTTGTCTGCTTTGAATCATGGGCACAGAACTGTGCTGTGTATTCTAACAATACTCTCCAGACTAAGTCCAGACTGTAAATGACCATAGATGTACTTAGAATTGATAAGTTTCTACTACCAAAATCACTACATGACTGTTTTGTGTATTTTTAAATTATATATCTGTATGTTCACTGGAAAAAAAAGGTTTTATGGCAATGAAAATTTCGCTGGTGATAAGAAGTAAAACAAAGCCTGACTTTCTACCTATACTACTAATATTCTTAAAGACCCCTTTAAACAAGCCTATCTTAAGGACTTTTCCCTATCAAATTGCGCTGAAAAGAAGCCTGGGCTATTTAGTGAGTATGGCAGAATAAACTTTTGAACTTCTTGCAAGCAATGTTGAGCCATCACTGAACTGGGGTTTGTCTGTCTGAATTCTCTTATCCTCTTTTCTATTTCATCTCAATTTTATAGTAACCTGAAGAGAATCTTGCTTCTACTCTGACATCTGAAAGTAGCAAAAGTTGTTTTGATAAGTGAAATTCTTCATGGCAAAAATGGTATAGTAAACCAAACCAAGCTATCTTGAGTGTTCCATGTCTAGGCTATGTCCTAATATATTCCCCCTTATTGACAAAAGGAGGGAGGAGGGTTTTTTTAGGCTTTAGTTCTGCACATGGTAACAAAAAAGGCTAGTGGTTCAGTACAAAACAGTCCCAGGGAAGATGCTACAATTAAGGATTGCATGCAATGTATGTTTCTGACTGTATTTCACCCTGTGATACTCAAGTCCCTCTTCTAAATATGTGTCCTTTTAATAGCTACTGCTACCTTTTCATACTTTCTGAGTACCTTGCTTTCAGATGGATCTGCCCTAGTGTTGGCTGGAACTATAAATAAATCAAGAAAAAGTCTGAGATTAGGTTTTGGGGTTTTTGTAGGGTTGGGTTTGGTTTTCTTTTTTTTTTTTTGTGTGTGTGTGTGTGTGTGGTGTTTTTTAAAGCAACTGCAGCTTGATTGATTCCATTTATAGCTTTCCTCTAAGTGTGAGCTGCAATCAAGGGTTTCTTTTGAGATGTGTTTCTTCAATTTTATTCCATTTCTCTCTAAAAAAGAGGAGGCACTAGTTCAGGCTTTTGTGGAGATGAACCTCAGAGTGCTTTAACTGGCACTTAAACTGAGGGCATTCTGGCTTTTCAGAAGAGAAACATAAAGAAAAGGCTGAAATCCATCCCTTTGCATAGGCCAGCTCAAATCTTGATTAAAAATGTGTCTGCAGTGAATCATCATGAGAACCTGGTGGTACCCTGTTACATGTTGCAGCATGCTGGTTATTGAATGGTGATTCTTAAGGTAAAAAGAGAAATGATGAGTAAACATAATCAAAAGCATTATTTCTCTAAGAGTTGGATATGCCTCCAGAAGGGAGATATTACTAGCTTGCTCATATCTTTGTACAAACTTGGGTTTTATTTCTTAAATTATTTTAAACACAAGTTGTTCTGACTGTTACAGAAGCTACTAGCTAAAAATTCTCTAAAAACCTGATGCATTTTCCTTGTGTATAGGACATCACTGAAACTTTGAACTTATTGTCTGTATGAACTGAAAATTGGGAAGCTGAAGCTGTTCCCCAGGCTGAAAGCCTGCTACGTAACTTTGTGGACTGTTTTTTGCTTTTAGAAAGACTTTAGCCAAGACCATTTCAAATATTTGTTGTCTTGATGTAGCAGCTAATCCAAGAGGAGAAGCCATTTGGGGGAAAGGATGTATTGAGCTCTGAGCAAAATAACTACACTTCCTTGCTTTTCTTTGTCTTGAAATTTCTTTTTTTTCAGCTTTAATAGTCCCACATGCCCTTTGGCTTTTTCTAGTTTTCGAATAAATTACAAGGAAAAAGCTTCTGTAGTGGATATATCAATAACAATTTCAGAGTTCCGTGTTTAAAAAAAAAAAGTGTCAAGATGCCTTATAGCTTCTGATTGATTGTCAGGTTTGTTCTTTAGTCTTCTGCAAAAATATTAATTATATCAGTGCAGGAAAATTAAAGATTTATACTGTTAATTTGTTACTGATGTAGAAGCTCTTAGCTCATACTGATGAAGGTTGCTTGTTGGAAATCACTGTATTGAACAAGGATAGTATGTGTGAGATGATATTTTTTTTATTACAGCAGCATCTAGAGGCTTAATCTGAAATTATATTTCCTTTGCTAAACACCATATGAGCACACAGTGAGAGACAATACCTGCCCTGCATACCCAAACCACCTGCAAAAAAAAACCCCAAACCTAAACCAAACAGAAACCTCCCAACCAAACCTCCAACATGCAAACATGTCACACAGGTGACAAACTTAAGATCAACTTAAAACACACTGTGATTATGCATATAAAGAAAAGTAAAGTCTTGGAGAAGACAAATTTTGTGTGTAAGAAACAAAGCCTTTTCAGAGAAGTACACTTCCCCATCAGTTAGAGTGCAAATGCTAAAAGCTGGTTCAGCAGAAAATTCTTTCAGACTGGGTTTCTGACTGGCTTACTGCTTCCTAAATGCAAGGACCTATAAGGATGCTATCCCAGACATAGGATTCTTCTGTGAACTCTTAGTTGTGGTGACAATGACTTAGTCAACTAATTTTAAGAAAGGTCATGTTCATGCAAAACCCACCTTTCACCAAATTTAGGATTTCAGTAAGAACTTGGTGATGATTAGTGATTGAGATGGCAGGCAGTGACTTTTTTATGGCAATTATCAAGCTGAGAAATGAGATAAATGTAGAAATAATGTTTCACTGGAGCTTTTGTCTCTATTAGAGAGTAATTCATAAAAATCATGTCATCTCACTTAAGACATTTGGGAATGAACATGGAGATTAAGGACAATTGGTTCCAAAACTTTACAGAGGGTAACTAAAATTTATCTTTAACTTGTGGTGAGAGCTATAGAATTTGTTATGGGTGTGTCTGAAGCATGATATGTAAGTTTGCGTGTAGTTGCAAGAGGAGTGTAGCTGGGTATCATGGCTGCACATGTGTGCACATGCAGTGCACCTCCTCAGCCATACATTTACTGGTAGGTGCAGAATGTCTCTCAGTCATCTGCATAGATGATACAACAGACTGAGATGTCAACAAACTGGCGACCACAACAGCATTTGACTAACTGATACAGGATCTTTCCAGATGGGAATCTCAGGCTGTCCCAGAGATCCCACAGGCAGGTCCTGTTGTTATTATGCTGATTTTTACTTTCCACCTGTTGATTATGAACCTGGAAGTGTCATGGAGATCCTCCAGGTAGTTTCTGAAGCAGAACCGACCAGGTTGTTCCTAACTAAACCACTTGCAAATAGACCACAGAAACTGTTCCTGCAGGTGCAGAAATGGTCAGTGTAGTCTTTTGTACATCTTTAAGATGGTGGGTGGTACTCAGCACATAGTTTATCAGTAGCAATGGCTCATGCGCATGCTGGGAGTTCCGGTAGGGCTGTACCAGCAGGACTAAAATTTCAGCAAAAGAAGCTTCCCACTTTAAGGTGCTGTTGCAAGAATCCTTAAAACAAAGACCTCAGTTGCCACAGAGAAAGCAACTATCATGTTTGAGAGATCCGATCCCTAAAGATACTAATAAATTGGTTTCCTTTAACAGTCACTCTTTTAGTCTTATGTCTGTCCAACAGACTTGAGTGAAGTTACAACTACAGCA
This sequence comes from Heliornis fulica, assembly GCA_013399135.1. Classification (NCBI taxonomy): domain Eukaryota; kingdom Metazoa; phylum Chordata; class Aves; order Gruiformes; family Heliornithidae; genus Heliornis; species Heliornis fulica. The sequence continues at coordinate 509,655 of VXBZ01008231.1, forward strand.
TCTGCTCTAGTGTGGAAGCTGCAATTCCTATCCAGAAGCAAAGTAAAAAATAGAGCAAGAAATAAAGTGTTAAATTAATTGGACCCTACATGAAGTAAAAGTATCGGTCTTTCTCCACGTGTCCTTATTTGTCAAGAGTAGATCACAGCATATACTTATAGGTAAAGTAAGTGTATAGAGTACACTCAACTCTCAAAAAAATTTATTTTTCGTAGTCAGAAATGAAATTTTAGTACTGACTTGAATGTCATGCAAGGATAGAGATATTGAGACATCACACTGTACTGTTACCTGATACATTGTTATAATGACATCATATGAACAACCAAGATGCTGTTGGTAACCACGTATATGGGGTTTTCTTGTGGTTGGGGTAATGAATTATTTCCCAAAGTAACTTTAATTTACATAACCAAAAAGAAAACTAGAAACAGTCATTTTATGTGGTCAGAATCATTACTGTTCAATCAGATACAGTAAGTGTTCTAATTCTGAAATCAATTTGCATTACCTGGATTTGGTTTTCCAGATTGATACTGTCTTGAATTGAAAAACCTGGAATAACGAACATTTTTTAGTAAAAGTCATGTTTACATTGGGTAGGTTAACAAAGACTAGGTGGCAATTCTGTCCATTAAGCTTCCTGCTGAGAATGGATGTGCCAGATCCTCTGCTACCATCACGTGTATTCAGCAGGGCTGTACCTATGTCATTGACAGACATCTTAAAGTCCTCAAAAATTCATGTACCTTAACTATCTCCTTGTTCTCTTTTGGGAAATGCTTAACAACAAATTGATTAGTTAATTGATGACTAATTAACACACTTCCTAGAAAGCCTCTTTCTACCAAGTTTGCCACAGTCCTGAATCTTTGTTAATAGTATCGATTAAAAGTACTTTGATTAAAGCAAGAGTGAAAGAAACCCTAAGAGAATTTAGTGTTCTCCTAGCTAACCTAGCATCAATTCTTTTTGCTCTTAGCAGCGATGTGCTTTTACTTGTACAGAAGTATGCTACAGGTAGATCTGAGGAACACTTGATTTTGTTTTTCTTTTAAATCTGATTTCATGAGTTTGGGGTACACAAGATACAGTTAAAGAATCGTGGAGCAGCAATTAACTTTTATTATGTCTATGTAAAATCTAGTATAAATAGAAAATTATCTAAGTCAAATGGTTAAAATATCATTCTGTAAAATTTACACAGGAAAAAAAACTTACTCTTGAATTATTGGTATAAGTTGAGTGCCGAGATCTTCACAGTGAAACCATTTTTCAAAGAGGACATCAGTTGAATCTCCAACGAAGTATCTGACAAAGTAAAAGCATTAGTCAGTCCTTTTAATAACTACCTGATCAGGCAGTTTCAGTCTTTTCAAGAAAGTAGCTGCATGAATATGTTATTCTCAAGCCTGGTGTACTTTATTCTGAAGAGTGGTTACTTAGGGAAGCTTTCTATTTCCCTGGTGGGTGGGGTGCTCCAACTTCTATCAAGGCCCTTGTAAATTTGCTGATCAACCACAGATAAGTTACTAAATTACTATAGCAAACTTTCCACGTTTAATCCTGGAAATAGTTGGTGCTATAGTCTCTTGGGACCAATAGCTCTCACTTTGGATATAATTACTTCCAAAATAATTGTCCCTAAATACCATTTCCAGTAACTGCTTCCATGCAACTTTGAGAAAAATGCTTGTGTTTGAGAGGTGGCTTGCTTATTGCCCATGCACATACTGATAATAAAACAAGGTGACTTATGAACTTGTTTGCAAAAAGTAGATGGTTTTCAGCTGCATAAATTTGGGGAGCATCATTTAGCTCACCCATTTGAAGAAGAATTTAATGCTTTACTTGCATTATACTATGTCTTACCAAATAAAGTGTGCTGAGATCAACAGGTAACATTTTCTGTGATCTATGGAATGGCAAATAAGACACTTTACCTACAGATTTTTAAAAAAGTTGCATGGGTTGCGTATCTCCATACACAGAAGCTTTTCTAAGAGCTCTCTGGCTCCTCAAGTTTTGCAAAAACAGAATATTTGGAAGACAGTAATGTTATTAATATCTCCAATATGGCAAAAGCTGTGCTGTGAGCACAAACTTTGAACAGGGAGAATCTACAGAGAGATGTTCCAAACACGTCTGTTGGGAAATGGCTTTGCATCTTGGAAGAACTCTGAACTTTACTACGTATTGAAGAATATAACTTCAGAACTAACATCAAACCTAGTTGTTTCTGTACTTGTTTGCCATAGGATTAATATTAGGTCGTGCATTATTCTTACAGTACAAAACCTGTAATCATTACTTAGGCTGAAGCACTGGGGCAGGATACTTATTCTTCACTTTTAAAATAATTGGCATACTGGGGGTTCCAATTTACGGCTGAGGCTTGTAGGCATGATAGATAATGGAACATTAACATAATATTAGACCTTGAGTCAGCACACTTGAAAGTTTAGCATGACTTCCTATTGTACAGTCTTTTTTGTAGGTGGCTGGGAATGAAAAGAAGTTAAGATTAGAGGCTCTGGCTGTAAATTCCTATCTCTCCCCAGAGCAGAGAGAGACAGTGTAGGTTCAAAAGAATTAGATGATTGTTCACTTCCCAAACTTCAGGTGTCTTTACTCATCATGTAAGTGTGAAAACAAGAGCACTCAAAATCTCCAAGTGACTTATTTTCAGGCGCCTGATTAGATTTTTTTTCAATTAAAAATGTACCTTGTTAATCCAAGTATTTTTTCCACCTGCAAATCGCATGGTACTGTTTAATTTCTCCACAAGAACATGACTATACTGGAATGTAAATCTCTAGATTTACCTGGAATCCCTAAAAAGTCATTCAGCATCTCTCAATAACTCATATCATTCACAGACTTAATGTACAAGGTAGGGTATTTTACTTAAATTTACCTATAGCTACTTATGGTCCTTTATTGCAAACCATTGCTAGTTCCAAATATCTTTTTAATAATCTAAGTGCTCACAATCCATAGACCTGCAACCAAAGTTAAGAAAGGGACCAGTGCATAAATGAGCAATGTTTTAGATGGGTTGGGTTTGTCTTTAGCTTGGAATCAAATCAGCTGTTTTTTCTGAATGGCATCTTTCTTTGCTTAATTCTTTCTTTAGCCTTTTTTGTTTGTGTGAAAATATGTATCTTTCTACCTTCAGATATTTGCAAACTTCCTGCTGTGACACCACCCATGCAACAATCAAAGCTGTAGGCAAAAGGACACAAACAGCACCTTATGGATGTTACTGCAGTTTTAAATATTTATAAATCACATGAATTCTCTGTAAGCTCTCTTTGTCTGTCGTACCTGGTTAATATCAGAACAGCTTTTCTGACATGGCTAATATTAGTGCTGTGACATGCTGCCTTAGACTTACAAATTTCGTATAACTGTGGGACAGTGCTTAGTCTTGCTGCCACTAGAATATGAAGTGAACCTCTCATTGCTTTGAAGATGCTGTTCTCATAAAGCAATAAAAGCTAGGCAGAGGTGTGTACAATGTAGATGGTTGCTGTTGAGAAAATTGACTTTTGTTTCCAGCTTCCCACACATTTGCCAAGCAAATTCTTCACCTTTTTGCTTTCAGTGCTTACAGAGGAGCTAATGTTCTGCTTGTCAGAATCAAAACAAAAAAATTATATTTTTAAAATTTTTTTTTTACGGAGTGCTCAGATTTTAAAATGTAAGGCAACAGCAGTAGGCAATGCTTAAGTACATCGCTATAACCACAGTATGCATTTAAGTCTTTGTAACATGTTCCTTGTTTAACTAAATCAAATGCTAAAGGAGATCTATGTTTATATGTGTATAAATAGGTCTGTGGATAAAATTAGTACAGAATTGCCAGGGGGAATCTGATAAATTATCAGGAAAGTAAAATACAGTACTGTATTGACATGAGAAATTAGTTTATATTACAGATCCTAAAAGATTAATCAACAGTTTATACTTCACCTGAGCCCATCAATTTCTGTCTTTAATCTTTCTCTCTCAATCACAAGACCCACAGTGTTTGTGTATCTCTGAGGAGAATGAGGTATCCTAGCAGGTAGGAGGAACATCTGTTCAAAGAAATAGGAAAGCATCAGTGTGTGGAAGACTTTCTTTGTGGTGCCCTTCCCCTGCACCCAACCTGCAAAATTCTCTGGTCCTTGCCCCACTTTTCCCCTACTCTTTGTTGATCCTGAGTTGCTCCTTTGTGGCTACACCCACTTTAGTACCAGCAGCCCAGCAGATCCTGTTTCTTGCTTTCTCAATGAATGATGAACACTGACTCTGCAATCAGCACTGCCTTTATGGCAGTCAGGTGCTCTCCTTCAGCTTAGATCATCATTGCTAGACACAACTGAAATTAAAATCTAAGACATTAGTCATCTGGAATTTATAAATTTACTGCAATTTCCGAGTTGAGTAGCAGAAATAGAAATAAAAAAGCAAGTTTGTTGTCAGCTCAAGGAAATGTTTAAACCACATGTAGTGAGTACCTGTGATTGCATGATGAGTGTTAATCTTTCCAGAAATAATTAACAAATATGAGAGGCTATAGTGACAAGTGAATAAGCAACATTTGGTTGGGAGAACTCTATTATGGCAGTTTGAGAATAAACCTTTTTCTAGCAGCTGAGTACGTAGGATGGTGGTTAACCTGTGCTACAGGTTTCTTAGCTGAGTTTGGGCAAGTCATTAAAATTTCTGTCTGGAAAGCAGAGCTAATGACAGGGCCTCCCCAGGACTAGTGTCAGTTTTCCCACTAAGGATATTGTGTGTGCCTTTTCATTAATGCTTCTGGTACATGACAAGATCTCAGCTGGATGTACTTCTCCAGTGTGAAGCATTATTACTAGAATCGCACTGTCTGTAGGTTTGAAAACGTTGATCTGTTTCTTCATTGAAAATGTTATAATACTTTCTGTGACATCAAGCTATTTGGTCTAATATATGTCTTCCATTTTAGAGGCTGGCCATCCACTAGATCTAATAATCCTTTCAAAGACTGAGGCCAACTCAAGCTTGTGAGGGTAATAACGAGTGGCAGTGGTAGCACACCTAATAACTTGCAGTAATACGAAGTACAATACCCAGTCATGCTCTCATCAGAAGCGCTGCCATGTGTGCTTTAGCAAGTCCACCACTCTAAGGAAAAACAACCAAATACAGCTGGATATATTTTATCCATGAATTGCTTTTTAAAAACTGTTCTCCTGTTGTGATGGTTGTGAAGCTCAGCTGCGAGGACTAGAGGAAGCTGAAAAGAGTGGAATCTCTTAAGCTCAAGCCAGCTCACTTAATGCTGTGTTTGGGTGGGTGGGTAGGATGTACATGTAAATACACAGCATGTAAATAAAAGACTGATCCATTTGAGTTTCCATGTCAGATTCATTGCTGTACAGGGGAATAAGAGCTCCTCTGGGTATATTCCTATTTGCATGGGTATCCCAAATGTCCAAGTTTTGATCTGGTTTTGAAGTCATGAAATGTGGAACACGGTGTATTGTAGTTTGATGCTAATTACATGGGATTTGTTATACTGCATTCAAGTTTATTATTTTTTTTTTAATCCTGATCCTATCTCTTGCATAGCAGGGATAAATATTTTATCAAATATTTAAAATCAATTTAACATACCAATGTACAACAGTAACAGAAAATCAACCCTTTTTTACCTGCCCTTCTCGGATGATGATGTCTTTTTTTTCCCCATTTTCTATTATCTTCAAACACATATCTCCTTTAACCTGGTAAAAAAGCTGACGGAATAGGAAAATAACATTAAGGCAGCTGCTCCAAAACATTCTGTGCTTCATAATCTGTATATAAACGATACAATTACAAATACACTCAGTTGGCAATCTGTATATAAACAATACAATTACAAATACACTCAGTTGGCAATTAGAAATACTTACAGATTTTTTCTAGCAATAACAGATTTCCAAACTTTTGTTGTTTTTCTGAAAGTAATACGAAATGTGTATTATTTCCATTATCTTCATAGATGCATCAAATGTATCTAAGAAGTCTGTAACTGCTTATAGAGCTATTCCATGGAGCCAGTGGAATTCCACTGCGCTGTCTTTACTCCTGAGAATTACTCTTTGTAGTGCTGGGATGTAATGGTTCAGATATCCATTAATTACACTGTACAGAAAGCTTAATTTCAGATGGGCAGGGTCTTCACTAATACATTCAGTCAAATTAAATGTCAAGATTCCAAATAAGCTCCTAATAAGCATGCACAGGAGTTTTGGGTGTGGGTTTTTTGTTTTCTTTTTTTTTAAATGGAGATTTGTCATATGAGAATAATTGCCCATTTGGAAGCTGTTCTGATTTATTTCTGTGGATACCCTCAAAGTCTAGCAACAATCTGCTCCTCTTTCTACTGTGTATGTAAAAGGATTATATTTGTAGCATGTGTAAGGATAGAACCACTGAACCCGTAATTCTGTCTTCAGTGACTTTTCCACATCTCTGTTTTCAGAATAGCTGTCGGGGGCAGG
>VXBZ01008231.1:516180-671197 GCA_013399135.1 Heliornis fulica
GGGGGGGGGTGGCTCTAAGGAGCTCAGACCTAGCCTCCTGTTTCATAGCAGAACTGTGCTGTGATCTGTAAGCAGGTCTCTCACTGACCTGAAATAATGGGCATGTTTTCTTCCTCGTTTTATATAATACAGAGCAATAAGACTTCAAAAAGTCAAATTTAATTTTCTGTCATTCTCTGCTGAGCTTTTAGAAGTTTTCCATGTTTTATCTGACATAAGTAAAAAAGAAACAGATTAATTCATGTAATTGCAGCTGATGTTGCCTGAGACCTGATTAAAAGTTAGAACTATAATGAAAATCACTTTATAGTAATTCACTACAATTTCAGCAAATTGGAAAATAGAAAATGCCAAAGTGTATTTAAAAAACAAGCTAAATCTTTTCCAACATTAGAAAAGCATTACATGCAGTATTACATGCATCTGAGAATTCAAGAAACACCTTTATGAACATAACAATAAATATGCTGCCAAATGAAGGAAACAGCAGAGAGAACTGAAGATGTACTGGAAAAGAGCTCATGCTGAGAGCTCTCTCAGAGGGTGGAAAGTTCACCTTGTGCCAGGGACATCACCATGGATAAATTACAATTCTTGTCTAGATGGCTGCAGTGTCAGGCTACTTATCCTGCTTGCACTCCATTTCCCTATGTTCTTTTCCTGTCATTTTCTTTGGTGTTACTGAATGACCGCATAAAATGCTAACGCAGCCCTCATTACGGAGCACATTGGGCAAGGCTAACAGCTCATTGTTCAACACAGGCGATTTGTGTGGGGAAATGATCTCTCCCTCATTTTGAAAAAGACTCATCTAAGACCTTAAGATCTTGATGGATTATCACACAGGCCATTGGTGCTATGGCACTGGTAATGCTGAAATTGAAAGATCCTTTTTGAAAGGTTGATATGTTCAGTGTTCCCCATAACTAGTTAGGGACCTAAAAAGGTCTTTTCCGACCTAAACAATTGTATGACTCTGTGATTCTATTCTTTGAAACTTTTTTTTAGTGTTTCAGTCATTCATAAATCATCTGATGTGATTAATACAAGTGGCAGTAATTACTGAATCTATTGCTGTGCTTCTATCTCAGAAAACTGTCAACTGTTTAATATCTCAGTGAGTTGTAGTTCATGCCCATTTCACAGGACAGTTTTGCTGTGCAGTATTGTATGGTGGCTTTGCTGGATGCTGGAATGTTATCTTTTCTAAACAGTAACTGAGTTTTGCAGTCTTGGCAAATCTAACCTGTTCATAAGTATCCCTTTGAAAAATATAGGTTTCAGGGAGTACTGGTCTGTGTATATATACAAACACATATGTATATATGTGGATAGAGTGAGTAGAGTTCATGCCACGTGAAAAGAAAGCTTTCATAGTTGATCTGGTTTTACTAGGTCAAGCTGGTCTAGATTATCTATAGCAGACCTGAAAACTGAGGAAATGTGAAATATTTTCACTCTCTTAGTACTAATGACAAGGTCTCTCATTACACCTGAAATATACATCCTTGCAGAAAAGCCTAGATTTGGGTGTTGCTACTGCATAATAGATCAAAATTGGACAAAGGTTTGTCATTCTGGGTGAAGAATGTTGCACAAGGAAGAAACAAATGTTGTTCACTAGTATTTTTTTAATCTGTTTTGTTACTAAATATGCTTATCTGGTGGGTTTATTTTTTTATATCTACTCCTTGTCTTCGTTTTCCAGATTTTTGCCTTTCATTTAGCTTTCTTGCTTAGTGTGGCATCTTCTCATTACAATTAAACTAAAAATACCTTCTCTGATTAATTCTCACCTTACCTTTAGAACTTATGATCCATCTAGAAGTCATTCTTTACCCCAAGCATAACATTTATTCATAACACTGATCAATGTTGTGATTAACATTGCAATTATGCCTATCAAAACTAAACTGAAAAATCCCTTAAGGTTGAGAGATTATGAGACTTTTTAGTCTGCTTCACCCTTCTTGATGACACTTCAAACCTGATGATGTTGTGTTAAACTGCAGTGGAAGGCATTATGACCAGTGCTGAATCATTGCCAAATCTGTAAAGGGGTATTTCACTCAATTATGCAGACTCATAAAATAATTTATGCAGGCATTTCTGGAGAAAATAGGTGGAGATGCAGAAGGGTGGGAGTTCACTGTTTCCATCAGCTTCTTGGCAGGAGTAATTTCAATAGGGTAATAGGAAGTGTGGATACTACTTTAACAAAGGACCTTCATCATACATTACACAGTGAGAATTGCTCCTTTGTTCCTGGTATGTATATCATAGCAGAGTAAAGAAGGAAGCATGTAATAGGGGAAGAACACAGTATTTCTAATTGGTTTGCATAGGTCAATTATAAAAATGCATTTTATGTGCATCAATGCATGTGGTTTAATTTAGATCCACCTTTGATATCAAACCCTGCCTAAATGTAGGAGCCCAGAGCTCTGTGAGGGCTTTTGTAGCTGAAAGCTTATTTACAAGTCTCTGGAGGTACCTGCAATTTGCCATGTAATGTGAGTACTGGCTGCTTCTGAAAGCAGAGTTTGGGATTGCTCAGACACTTCTGGGATTAGGCTCTGATTTAGTATATCCTGTCTTGTATTGCTTATCAGATTGCTAAACATTAAATAAATTTGCAGAGAAAATCAGATTCTGTTGTAGGAGTAGAGTCTGGGTGTTCTGTGGGCTTCAATGGAGACTGATTTATTTGAGCACAGAAAAACAATTTTGTCCTTCTCTCATCACAAGATTTTTCAGCCATCAGAGTCTGGGAGGCAAACCGTTGAGGAAGGTAGAGAAATATATGCTCTGGGGTTTTCCTTTGTGGGTTTTTTTCCTCTGCCCTTTTATATGTGATCTATGAAACCTGATTAGTAGCCAAAACTCATCCCGAAATTTTTTATGCAGCAAACATATTTCTGAAAACACAATCTCTTTCTGATGCAAAAGGATCATCACTCATTACTTTCTAATAAGAGCTTTGTTTCTTATCAACATATTCAAAGAGTTTCCACCAGAAAAGTGTGTGGGGTTTTAAATGTAAAGAAAAGGTTTCTTTTGCTTTGCTGTAACTCGTGCTCTCACTTTTACTTGGGATATAAGCACCGCAATGCCACCTACAGGAATGCTGAGCTAGCCCCTTCCTCCTCCTTCCTCCTCCTTCCCGGGCATCCCGTATCCCCATTCAAGGCAAATGGAGAACGGAGCTGCTGGGGGAGAGTTTCTCAAGCATGCTGCCTAGAGAGCAGCATGCACTAGAAGAAGGGGCTAGGCTTCATTTAAACAGGCAATTTGTCAGGAACTGGAGCCACCTCTTACTTGCGGCGTGTGAGAGGGTGAGGAGAAATTGAAACTCCAGTTAGAAAACTCAGACGAGCTGTGGCAGAGGTGACCTCAAATCTGTATCGAGTTTCAGACCAAGACATTACTATGTCTCAACCAGATCATGTAAATGTGCTAGAAGAAGCTGAAGACACTGGCCAAGACGGTCAAATGAGAGGGAATTTTTGTTCTGAGAGTCCTCTTTAGGACTGCTGTGTAAGGGCTCTGATCTGTGGGGCTTCATCAGTACTTAGGTGGCTGTATCCATAATAAACAACCTAGATGTTGAGTGCAGAAACTCAGGGTAAAATAATCACAGCACAGTTAGAAGCATGGATTTTAAAACCAAGCAGAGTATTTTGCCAATGCAAATGTGTTGCAGGTGCTAGATGAAAGGCTTGTTTCAGTTTCTCTGCATGGAACTGCACTGCTTTATGTAGACTCAACATTAGAATAGAAATTGTTAAGAAATCAAAGTCAGGTAGTTGAGCTTCATTGTGTTTAAGTGGTGGACTGAAGTGGGTAAAGACACAGGAGCCTAACTACTTTTGTGATCCTAGATTTAGCTGTTAGCATATATCACTTTCCCCCAAATCAGCCCACACGATGCAGTAAATAAAATCTGAAATGGGCTTTACTTTAGCTAAGCTTTGTTATGATCATGGGTTTTTTCGGTCATTAACTTCCTCCAAAACATACAGTTCCCTGCAGTTTTCACCTACCTTATTTCTTGAAAGTTATATGGTGAATTTAGAAGACAAAATTAGAGGGTTCNTCAAACTCACAAATGAGTAAGTTCAAGAAACAAAGGTATGTCCAGGCCTGTTCCCTGCTACCCTGTAGCCATGAGGGATGAGCATAGACTCAGGGCCACCACAGCAGCTTTCAGTGGTCTCATCAAGCTGAATATATGAGAATGGTAGTCACTAGTCCATGTAATCCAAACAAGTGAGGTACAGTGGAATAATGATTCCTATGAAAACAAGCAAAACTATCTATATAGAACAAAGACTTTCTTTTTAGTGCATATTAAGAGAGATTTGTCTATAAAGCTATACAGGTGCATTCTCACAGCATTTTTTTTGCCATGTTTCAACAAAAGATGCATTCCCATTTCATTTTAAGAATGAGTCTGATTTAGAAGAAGGCAACAACATGTAGATGTTTGACTGTGTTTTGATGGAAAAGGGAGGAAGAGGGAACTTAACGCTTACAAATTGGAAAAAGAATGAATATAGTGGTAAAGCCAAGCCAAAGGATGTGAATGGTTTAACTCTCCTAAAGTGTGCTTTGATTTGACTTCTTGTAAAACCTGTCCAATGGGAAGCAATGTCTCAGGAATGAGGCAGTGCTTATGTGCAGAAGGATGGCAAATAAGCCGTATGCAGAAAATTAAGAAGGAAATGAAATAATACAGAGAAAACTAAGGAAGAAAATGTTGTTATGTATTTAGGAAACTCTTGATTGCCAAGAGGACGAAAAAGACATGCAAGACAAGCTGCTGTTTTAGTCTAAACGAATGTTCAGGGGACAATCCTAAAAAGCTTTGGAGAGAGTTCAATTCAAGCCCCTCATTTTTTTCATAATTAGCCAGTCACAACTGATCTTTCTGAACCACCTGCACACTAACAGTGCCAGCAAAGAACAGCCTGGCAGCAGGAGGATGCACCTAAGCCCTCGCCTGTGTGTGAACCTCTTGCTGCTGTGAACTGCAGGCTGACAAGCACAAGCTGTGCCATGGGACACAGTATAAGCTGTGTGGTAACTGACATAAACTGATGAGTGAACAGATATAATCAATCCTAAATGTAACTTGATTTTCTAAACCAATGCTTCTTTGCTATCAGAATAATACTAGTAGAGTAGCTTCAGCTAAATTAATGCAAAGGACTTGCAGGTTTTCACATTCGTGATTTGGCCTATTAACAGTTTACCTACATAGTTTGTCTTTCAAATTATTTGGAACTATAAATAACCTTTTACCTGCCAAAATAATGAGCTAGATGTGGTTTTGAATGTGGTGGGGTTTTTTTAATCTCAAATCTAACTTAGGAATATGCTAGGATACACTTTGCCTCACAATTTTTCTCTAATGAAAAACAAGAATCTAAAGGTGGAATTAGATCATAGGAAAGTGCAAACATGTCTGATAAAAAGCTATGGCAAAAGTCAATGTACGATTACTTTGTACTTCCATAAAACCAGACAAAATTGGCCCATACATTAAGCTGATATGTAATTGCTAATTATCCAATTTGATAGGAATTTCATGGTTTTTGTTTGGGTTGCTAAATAATTGCAGTGATTGTCGGAAATTTGCTATATAAGTGAGGATATATTAACACCTTAAAAAAACTTTTATCCAGTTGAATTAGAAATAATTCACTATAATGTATATTGGTATAAATTATGCCTTTAATAGATATGGCTTTTTATACTGTTGACAAGTCATATAATGGGTTTAGGTTTATTAAAGGTAGGCCAAATCCCTTCCAAACAGATGAGTATCTTGCAAAGAAAATAAATCTGAAGTAAATGATATTCATCTTTCATTTTAAGGGAAGAAAGGAAGAAAAAAATTTAAAAAATTAAACAACAGGGATGGATCAGAGACCAAGGATAATTCACTATGAACTGGAGATATAGGCAGAGACAAGACCATAAAAAAAAAAAAAAGCTACCTGCCAAACCATTGTATTTAGTATTGTAGTGCAGGATATTGTACCCGTCAAACTTCAACTGTTTTTCATGTGTTCTGCCCTTAGTTTAGAGTTCTATCACATTCTTTGGAGCAAGAAAAGAAATTATATAAAGCCAAAAAGTTAAAGTTACATAAAAAAAATAAAATTGTTAACTTCCATATTTACTGTCGTGTACTTTCAATTTATGCTTTCCCAAACCTTGACAAAATTCACTCACGCTATGATAACTTAACATACTTGACAATATGCCAAAGCAGCAGCATATAGATATTCTATTAAGTGCTTCCTAAGCCATCACACCACAGACACTACTACTCCTTTCCCTGGGAGATTATCATGTTGACAAAGCCACGTTTTGTTTTCATCATCTCTGAGATTTCCTTGTAAATATATGATGTTAAATATAAATATATGGGTGTTAAATTCTTCTGGTTAACAACAGTCACTGCATGCCTCCTGCACTGAGACCTGGTTTCTCTCTTTACCAGCCCAAGCAACCTGCTCACATGGTCCTGGATGTTGCCAGAGCACCCCCTGCACAGCCAATGGGAAGGGACATACTTGAGCATGTTGGATAACCTAGTATGTGATGGATGTTCCTGTGTCCACAACCACGGTGGGCTGGGGACTGTGGTGGCAATCTAAAGCAGGCAGGAGTCAAGGGCTGCTGTAGGAACACGTCTCTTGGAGAGGTACGGCTATAATGACTACAAATGCCTGCATGGCACAACTCTAACAGAGAGTGACTGAAGGCTCTTGTGAAACGGGTTGGTTTTGTGAGAAATGATTCAATGATAAGTAAATACAAAATTTTTGTTTCTTCGGTTTAAGATTTATCGAACTTGACTAACTTGTGTCTTGAGCTAAAATCCTTACTGCCAGGCCTCTACCTTCCCGTTCCATAAGGGTTCCTTCAGAGCCAGCTGTGATACCCCCGACTCAGAGGAGTCCTTAGGCCACACAAACAATTCCATGGAAAAGGCAGTAAACAAAGTGGACAAACTGTTACAACTTTGAGAGATTCCTAATCTTTCCTCTTACGTTCTGCATTAGGCAGAATGGCCATGCAAACCTCAAAGCAGTGGGACAGCTTTCTTTTGATATAGAAGATGTGTAGAGAAGGGGACTGATTTAAAAAATATTTAGAAACTCTATTTGTTAACCTTCCAAACCTGTATGAAAGCTGAAAAAGCTAGTATTTTTCCCAAAGCCCAGAAAAATATCATTTCAAGACAATCAAAATAATTTTTAAGTTTTTAATTTCAGCTAAATCTTCTGCAACAAAAATAGCACCTTAGAAATACTTACACTTTTTCAAAGTTTTGCTCCAAAATGTTGAAATGAGACGTTTTGGTATGTTAGAACACTTTCTCTAGTCTCCTGTTGGAAATGAATTACAGCAAAACAGATCTGATGTTGTGTGCTTATTTCGCAGGGAATGCACAGATGGTCTATGATTCTGGTGAATGGTTCTGTTTAAACCTCTGAATAGATCTAATAAATGCAACAACACTGAGTGTAGCATTGATAATATGTAGCTGTAGCTTCAAAGGTAGCTGCATTTTAGACATTATAGATCACTTAAAATATATCAAATTATATATCAACAATATATCAACAGCCTATAGGTTACCTCTTCTCCTTCTTCAATATGATAATCCTTCCTTTCATTTGGCCCTCCAACAAACATCACATTTAATTGATGACGATGCCTAGAAAAGAAAATGATATTTTAAAGCTACTTCCACTCACAATGTTTCTTATTTCTCATAAGTTGTGGTGTTTTGTTTTGTTTTTTTTTTTAATTCTTTGAGGATAGTATGTGAACGGAACAGTTCTGAGTGACAAGGAACATCCAGAATGAGAACTCTAAAGACCTTGGACACATCTCTTTGCTACTGTCCTTCCAGGCGACCTGAGGCCAGCAACCACCCCCTAGTGTTTCAGTGACTCCAGCTATGAAAAGGGAACAATGATGGTCACCAATTGTGGAAGGAGCTTTGAAAAGTAGAGATAAAGGTTACTACATAAGAGACATGAAAGACAGGAAAATGTCTTTTCAACATCAGTAGATTAGATGAGGATTCTGTAAAGGTAAAACACTCTATGTGGTAAATAAAACTAAAAGTGTATTTTTTTCCCATTGGTAGAATTACTAGAGAGATACTGATGGTGACAACGATCAACTAATTTCTCTTATATTTATACTGGCTTTGCTTAAGTGGAACAATATTGTGGTTGTGGTTAAGAAAAGGAGATACAGGCCCTTTCTCTTCACTGAGCTTCAATAAGCACTTCTCTCATCTGACACAAAGAATAGATGTCATTCCAACTATCAGTCCACTTATGCTAATGAAGAGGTAAGGTAGCAGGTTTTCTTTTCCTTAAAAAAAACCCTGTACCTCAGGCCTGTTAGTTGTGATTCAGTATTCATCCACTCTTTGTCATGTGAACTAGGGGTTGTTGACCTCACCTTCTTAGGACTTTCTAGGCAAGACTTGAACTAAAGGAGATCCCAGTAACACAGAAACAGCAGTCATGCTCCCCTGCAACGTGGGGAAGAATAATGTACTTCGGTGTCAGCACCCTGTAAGCCTTAATTGAGAGAAGCTATTATGAACTGCTGCACATATACATTTTTCTACCTATATTATCATGTTTACCTTGAAAAGTATTTAAATTATAATGAACAACATGGTAGGGATTGATAAAGCAGAAACAACCAGTAATTCCTCACTCAAAAATCTAAAGAATTAAATTAGATTACAATTCTTAAATTGACTATTTTCACCATAGGAAGCTGTATACATTATAGCACTTGGCTTCATGCCTGTATCTGAAAATAAGAAACTTAAATTAGAACTGTTTGTACCATGCAGATTTAATATTCTTTTTTTCAAGAAAGCACCATGATACTTCTGCATTAATGAAGCCTTCTACTAAAGGAGGGCAGGAAGATCAAAACAGTAACAGCACAGCTAATAATGAAATAAATTAAGATCAACCCTGGAGAATAAGAGAAAGACAACCTTATTGGTATCTTTTAATATTAGCTTTTTTTTTTTGTAGAAACCCACACAGTTTTGTTATTAGTTCAATAACCAAAATTAAAATCTTGCTCTAAAAATCACTGTTGCTTAACATTGGCAAATGTACCAATAAATCTGTTTCGCTATAGATTTAGATGGGTTTTACATAATAAACAGGCAACCATGGGATAATCATTCCTATCATTAATAATTGCATAATAACACCAACAAGAAGCTGCAGTTACCAAATACAAACAGGAACTGTTTGCTTGTCCATATTGCTAAAGAGCCTGGTTAAGTTAGTTAAATTAAGAAGAAAAATCATAAGGAAGGAAAGCAGTTTCACTTAAGACTACCAAAATGCAGTTAGAGTATTGTAAAGGTTTCAGGGTTGTAAAAATTACTTGATTAGCATCTCATTCTAAAAATAGTGTAATCAATGGCCTATTAAGTTTTACATAATGTTGTATTTCTTAATCATGTAAAGAAAATGGTAGCAGCAGGCAACCTCTTAAAGCCTCAAGACCATGAAGGATCAGATAGTCCATTACCACTGTTAGGTCTCCTCATAAGAAGTATTGTATTCTGAACTCAAAGAAGATCTTTAAAAGTGCCATAGTTGCCCTGTAAAAATCAGCTATGTAAGGGTTTCTGCAAGATAGTGTCGTTAAAATACATCTAATTGAATTGCCTATCTTATATTGTAGCTTTTTAATTACTCAGGTAAAACTCTCAACAGGTGATGATTCAGGAATTGAGTTTTTTTTCTGAAATCCCAAAAACATATACACCTCTTGATCCTCTCAAGGGTATGGAACAGGACTGGATAAAAGATTGAAAGCCATAATAAAGTGAAATACCAAAAGTCCTATTGGTTTGCTGTAAGGTAAATGATTTAAATAATTTAAATCATTCATTCTCTCTTGAAACCCAGAATCATAATTACTGAAATGTTTTGAGGTGGTTGCCTTCCAGTGATATAGGAGGAGGTAGTGAGAAATTTGTCTTACACATCTCTACTCAACATAAAGGATCAAAGCCTTTGGAAAAATGTTGGAAGTCTATTAGTCACTTCTTTTAAAATTGACGAAACCCTTTCTGGAAAATCCTGAAAACATTTAGAAAACAGCCAGGAGCAGGGAGTCAGAGGTTTAGAACCCATATAGTAGTTGACTTTTCTCTTTCACAGGCTGAAGCTACATTGGAAAAATGGTTTTGTTTTGGCTTTTTATAACATAGGAAAATTTTATCCCTAAAAGTGTTGTTTCACTGTGGTTTCTTGCAATGTTTATCAGGAAGACTTGTCACCACTGAGTATTTGGGTATTTATGTGACTGTGGGACCTGACAGGTGTCACCTTCCAGAGCTAACTTCAGGATTACACAGAACTGCTGGTGAGGGTGCAAGAACAGTGTGGTAATGACCAAAAGGTTCATCTTACTGATGAAGAAAGAAAACCATGAATATTCCACATACTGTAAAATACTAAAATCTTACCACCAACATTGGTAAGCTTTGGAAATGACTATGCTTTACAAAATGCTCCCTAAATCTGTTTTTAAAATGGAAGAAATAAAAACACTCATAAGGAGAAGACATTCTTTGTTCTCTCCCACTGTGAAACTATTGTAGTGATTCAAGTTTCATAATATCTCATCTAAAAGTACAACTGTAGTTTCAGCACAGTCATCTCATTAAGGATTGTGCCCTTTACCTTATTTTTGTCTTGCAACCATTACTCCAAAAAGTAACCCTTGAACCTATGACTGGGAATTAATATCACTGCTACTGTACTGTTCATTCAGCTTTTGATTAGAGGCAGCACTTCACAGTAGGTCAGAGGCACGTTCTTCAGTGCTTTTTTAATTATTAAAGTTACAAAGCAAGATTTAAAAAAAAAAAAAACAAACAAGAAAAATGCTTTTTATTTTCTTTATAAAACCTGGGTTTATACCACTCTTTACAGAGAAACCTTCCCTAAGAAACCTTTCTACATAGGGAGTTTTGAATAAAATACATTGTCCTCGACTTCACAGACAAAAGATATCCTTGATAACCTTGTGACTAAAAGGTGCCACTTGGACCATTTGCACTGGCATTTGTTCATGAGCTCTGACACTGAGAATACGTGTGCTACACAACTGCATAATGCCCGCGCTTCCTTCTCGCATTACCTGCCTCATTCAGAATAGGGTTTGTAGTGCCCGCAGAGGTCCTACTCTGCCTTACCACCTCTGGAAATGCCCTGGAAACTTGCTCCTCCACTGCCCCTCTGTATCTTTCCATGGTTTGTTCTGTCAGTTTTGTTTGCAGCTGCTGATCTGGCTCCTCTGCAATGCTGAAATGACTCCCAGAAGCTCTCAAAGCTGTGTCAGGTTGCGATCCCATAGCACTGATCTGTTACCTAAATCTTATCACTTGTGGATGTGACTTTTCTGAGTTTATTGTCATAGGGCCTGACTCAAAGCCCCTTAATTCAGTCTAAATGCCTACAACACACTTTGTGAGTTGAGGCAAATACCTTACATTTGAGTTAATCTTTACAGCTTCTACAGAGTTACTACAAAACAGATTTCAGTCAATTTCTGTTCTTCTAAAGAGTCTGCTGACTGCACTCTGGGAGTAACTACAGTTCCTTGTAAATCTTTACCACACACACACTTCAGTAGCTTCCTTTTATAGCTAAGAATATTTACAAGAGTAAAAAAAATTAAAAGTCTTCATTTACTTACATAAGCTTATTGCAAACAGGTGGCAAAAAGGCAGCTTTGTTTTCTTCTATCCATTTTCCTACATTTACAAGAAGCTCCATGGTCTGTCAGCTAAGAAAGTTTTGGTGGAGATGTTTGCAGAGGGCTCTTTCTGTGAGCAAATTGCAAACCCAGAGCTCAGGGAATTGGCTGTTCAGAGAGGTGTCTTCAGGCTTGAGTGTCAAAGGGGACGACAGGTCCATCAGCCAAAGGTCACTTCATAAAGAGTAAAAATGCTCCATCAGCGTGGCTAATAATTGACTAGGTTTTGTAATATATATTTTTTCATTGGAGATTTATTCTGTCCACGGGTAGTTTCTTAATTCTCTTTACTGTGGCAATTGGAGTATGACTGCCTATAAAAATTGCCTTGCTACACAGACAGAGTTGGAAAACAGACAAGGCTTGGGCAAGCACATCCTTCAAGTCTAACACAGGAACTGGTTTCAAAGTTAAATGCAAGTTGGGAGCAGTTGCTCAAAGTATAGTTATGTATCATGTATATAAGAAGTGGTTTTATACACAAGTAACTATATATAGGTGTTTTGGGCATGATAAGAGCCCCATTTCCTTTTCTCACTTCCCCTCAGCCTTGTTAAGCTGAATGGTTGGAGGGTGTGTTTGAAAATATCGGGAACTTCTACCAGATAACAAAAATAAAGGCATATCTTGCATTCATTACACTAAAAGCAGGTGTCCATAACTGCTCATGTCAATCTGACCCACTCTTTGCCAAAGATATATTAGGGTTTGTTGGAGAGATGTAACTTACTCCTGTGATGCCCTTCAGGAAAGTGCAGAACATTGTCATCAAACTGTCAGGCAAACAAGAAACTATCAGGCCTTCCAGATCTGTATTAGTCTTTATTGCCTTTCTAGTTTTTGTTCAACATCTACACAGTTTCTACAGCACTGCTCATGCTGTTCGCCCCACTCCCCTCCTCATTTTTTAATAAATAATTGTAAAAACATTTCAGGCTTGAAATACAAGAAATAGGTGGTAAACAAAAACCCTAAAACATTAAATACTTTTAGCACTTTTCAGTTCTCTTGTCATAGGTTAGTCTTCATTATATCTCCACTGTGCTTAGTGGGTGAATGTGTGTAGAGTCCTGTTTTCAGAAGGAATAGTTAATTTTCCTTCTAGTAGCTGTTGTAGGGCTGTGTTTGGGATTTAGGATGAGAATAATGTGATGTTGTTAGATGTGATGCAGTAGTCAAACACTCTTCAGCTTCTCATACTGCCTAACATGAAGGCAGGAGGCACCCGTGAAGCTGGGAGGGGACACAACCAGGGCAGATAACCCAAACTGGACAAAACTTTATTCTGTACTGTAGGACGTCATGTTCTGTTTATAACTGGGGGTGGATGGAGGGGCTGAGTGGTAACTGGGACCCTGTTGTGGCAGCTGAGAACCTGGTGTGGCAGCTGGGGGTCTTGCACTGCATTGACTTCAGGGTGACGGCTGCCTGCCGATGGGGAGTGGTGAATGAATTCCTTGTTTTGCTTTGCTTGCCTGTGTGGGCTGAGAGACTGGGCAGTTTGGGGGTCTTGTGAAGCACTGAGTTTGGGTGGAGAGAAACTGTGCTGTTCATCACTTGTTTATATATTATTATTGTTGTTATTATCTTTTCTTGCATATCCTATTAAACTGGTTTTAATCTCAACCTATGAATTCTCTCACTCTCCCGATTCTTTCCCCAGTCATGCTGGGGGCAGGTGAGTGAGCAAGTGGCTGCATGGTGCAAAGTTGCTGGCCAGGGCTACAACACGACAATAAGGTATAAACTAATTTGAACTAATATGATCAGTTCAAAGAATCACACAATGTTAGGGTTGGGAGGGACCTTGAAAGATCATCTAGTCCAACACCCCTGACTGAGCAGGATCACCCAGAGTAGGTCACACAGGAGCGTGTCCAGGTGGATTCTGAACAAAGGAGACTCCACAGCCTCTCTGGGCAGCCTGTTCCAGTGCTCTTTCACCCATCCTCTGGGGCTTGTACACAGATGCAGTGCAGCTGCTGGACTGGAGAGTCAGTATGCTGAGCAGCACAAATGGGAGAGTTATTTACCTTATAACATTATTAATTTCCAATGGAAAAAAAGCTAATGCACTGTGAGTTTGAACTAATACTGTCCTCTTACTCTAGTATGTATAAGGGGAACTCTGTTTTACCTACATCTCTATCACTTCTTTAAACCAATTACATAATTGATCAAAAAAGAATCCATTTATTTTAGGGTAAAAAGATCCACATGTAGATTAAGTTCAGATATGTTAGCACAATCATAATGGGCCTGGCAATAGTAAGCCCAAAGTAATTATTATTTCACTCCATTATAAAAAGAACCCCACATTATTTATTTAGCACATGAAATTTCTACCATCAGAATGGCTGTGTTGAGACACCAGTGCATAGCAAAGTCATAAGGCATGGATTTGGACCAACAGAACTGTTTCAGTGCTTTTTGTACTGAGGATGCTGGCACTCTACTGAGGAGAGAAGGAAAGAGATTTATTTAAAAGGCACTTTCACTTAGGGGATTGTGACCCAGCCTGGTGGGACCAGGAGAACTGAAGGCACACTATTTTAATGACTGTGGGTTTGTAAAGCTCTACCTCATCATTACTAACATGTATTGTGGGGCAGGACTCCATTCACTGGGCATGAAAACCAAGAGATTGTACAAAGCCACAGTAGGGAAAAACACAGGTCCTGGAATTGATAGAGCCAAACCTTGTTCACCACAATATTAATGTGCCAGTTCTAACTGTGGGGCTATTGTCCACAACCCCGACTCTAATCCCAAGCCTCTGCTTTTTTCCACTAGGAAGAATACAAGGTACTATTACCTGCAGGGAAAACTATCTCAGTTGCAGGCTGATAAATCCAATTTGTGGCTAGAGTGGGGTATGAAAACCTGATAGCTAGACCTACACAAAGAGGAAACAAATAAGTTCACTTACAAAATTCACCATTAGAATGAAGCTGAGGTTATTATCACATGGTAGCATTTTCTGCAACCTTCTGAAATAAATAGGTTTCCAAAAAATGCAGCTAATGGCCCCTCTGTGCACATTAACAGGTAAAGGGAACATTGCTTCCTTCTTCTTTTGGGGAGGAGGGCTAAGAAATGGTCTGTGTGGCCATGAAGCTACTGGGCTGTGAAACCCTGTTCCTATACAGTGTGTTGGAGAGGCAAAGAAAAGAGCCAGCACTGCAGTTTCTGTGGGATGTGATTCAATATGTATGCCTGGTAACCTGACAGGGGCCTGGATTGTTCTTTCCAGTCCACTTTGCAATGACTTTGCATCCATGAACACCTGTGGCAGCAGCCAGGCTTTCTGCTTTCAATTTTAGCTCAGATCCCTCCCTTTACGCCAGTAAGGACTTGATTTGTCAGCTTTTGCTGACAAAGAAATGCAAGACTACCAAAGCACAAAAATACTGTATAAAAATAATCCATTCCTGCATTAAGCATTCAGTAAGAGAGTGGTAGTAGAAAAAAACAGAGTTTGGGACAGGACCTACTCCATTTTTCTCCTTTTCTCAAGCATCAGACCTATTAGAGACTTAAATTTACTAGCTGGTGTCCAGCATGCAGCATATGTTAACAACAAGCACCTAAGCTAAATATTGTGTATAAGAGGTATTCAGGTTTGCTGGCTTCAAATTTTGTCTGTATTAAAGTGATATTTGGTCATTTCTCTGTTACTCCTTATGTTTTTGTTTGGGTTTAGGTTTGGGTTTTTTTCACCTAAAAAGCTGATGATAAAGACCTAGAATGGTTTAGAGTCCCTGGAAGAGGAGAGGGTAGCAGACCATAAAGCTGGCAAGACTGGATTCTGCCAGCTCTGCTCTGCCCATTCTACTCTTGAAAGCAAATAGCATCGTGAAAACTGTCTCTTAAGTGTTGGATTTTCTTCTCATTTTGTGCTAAGAAGTATTATGAAAACTCTTCTCCAATGGAGGTTTGCAGAAGAGACTGAGGGGTGATCTCATTAATGTTTATAAATATGTAAAGGGTGAGTGTCAGAAGGATGGAGCCAGGCTCTTCTTGGTGTTGGTCAGCGATAGGACAGGAGGAAATGGTTCCAAGCTGGAACATAGAAAGTTCCATCTTAATATAAGGAGGAACTTTTTCATGGTGAGTGGAACAGGCTGCCCAGAGAGGTTGTGGAGTCTCCTTCTCTAGAGACATTCAAGACTAATCTGGGCACATTCCTGTGTGATCTAATCTAGATGATCCTGCTTGGGCAGGGGGGTTGGACCAGATGATCTTTTGAGGCCCTTTCCAACTCCTGACATTCTGTGATTCTGTGATAAAGACAAGACAGATCTGAGTACAGAATAAATCCAGGTTAGCAGTATACTTTTAAAATTACATGTGCATAAAGCTGTGTGTTTTCTTGTAACCATTCCCAAGCATGCAGTACATTATATAGACACTGTTGTTTCTATGTGTAAATAACAGCCTTTTTGATTCCATCCTTGAATATTAGGAATTCAGAAAGACAAAGCATTCAGGTTAAATAAGCAGTTCAGACCTTGTAGATATGTTGTCTTTGTATGACAAATATTCTGTAAGGTACATGTTATACAGTAAATAAAATGAGGTCAATCCAGAGGTAAAGTAAAACCCTCAATGAATTATCCGTACAGGATAAACCTCAACATTTGTCATTTTTTCTATTAAGGATCACTCAAACACAGTTTTGCATGACTCATTTTAGACTTGTACTGCTGCTCTTTAAAGTGCCAGGGCATCCTTGTGTTGCACACTACTGTGGTGGAGTAGCAAGTGGTCTGCAAAGTCCTCGGGCATGCTGTTAGCAATGCTACAGAATGATAATTTAATCTATTGGCGGTACTTATTTGCTTTTCTCTCTAGCATGGACCTGAGCACAACAGAGGCGTGCGGCTTCCCCACCGATGTGAAGCGGTGTGAGGACGAGCTTCGCTGACCCAGCGGCCCAAAGGCCGTCGGAATGCTCGGTTCCGCACGGGCCGGGGCCCGCTCGCCTCGTCCCCGGAGCACGGCCCTGCCAGGGCCGCTCCAGGCGTTGCAATGTCTGGGACGCAAGGCGGCCCGAGGCTGCTCGGTAAGCTGAACAGCGCCCATCCGACCGCGGACCACGCTCCCTGCCTCGCCCCGCCCGCTAGGCCCCGCCTGCGCGGAGGAGAGGGCCGGGCTCTCCCCGCCGCCCGCCCGTCATGCCAATAGTTGCCCGCTCCCTGGGGCTCTGGGGGCCAGTGGGAAGGCATTGTCCCGTGCTCTGCAGCCAGCCTCCTTCCTCCCGTGCGTGGGGGTGCCGCCCTCCCCGGGGGGGTGCAGTGTTCAGAGAATCTATCCATGGCTCCCCGCGCCGCAGTTAACGAGGAGAGCGCGGCTCTGCCAAAGAGCCAGAGCTGCCCAGAGCCGCTGCCCAATGGAGGTCAAAGGCGGGCGTGTCGCTGTTCTTCCCCCGCCGGGGCCGGCCGAGAGCTTGATAAACCGTTCGGGAGGAGTTGGTGTCAGGGCTCCAGTGGCGCAATCGGTTAGCGCGCGGTACTTATACAGCAGTACAAAGTCGAGCAATGCCGAGGTTGTGAGTTCGAGCCTCACCTGGAGCACAGTGCTTTTTGGGAGGGAAAACGGGCTTTTTTGGGGGTTTGCCTCCGGAGGAGGAAGAAATAGAAAGGAAGAAGAAACAAACAAACAAAAAAAAAAAAAAAACCAAAAAAAAACGCACGGAAAAATTATGCAGCCGTGGCGGCGCCGTGGGGCCGCACGCGTATACCGTGCCGCGCCCCGCAGGCTGCCCGTTGGTGCCGGGCGGCGGTGCTGCCGGGCTCGCCTCGCCTCGCCTCGCCTGGTGGCGGTCGTGGACGTACGCAAAGGCTCCCTGTTGTCAAAGTTTGGGCCTATGCGTTTGGTTATAGGGGTGGCTGCTCGCGTAGCAACGTACGTTTTGGGACCTCAGAGCAGCTGGTCAGTGTGGCATCACAAACGCCTTCCTGGTAGCTTCTTGTGTGAGCTTGCAGGAAATAAAAGCTTATTTTATCCTGTGGTGGTTAATACAGAGAGCAAGTACGTGCTGACTTGAGAAGGTGGGGGGGAGGGTGTCACTGCAGCTGAAGAGTGACAATCTTCCCCCTTACTCAGCCTCTTCCAAGTGTCTTTGTACCTTCACAGTACCTTGGTAATGCTTTACAAACATGCAGCGGGAAGGAAAAGAATTAAAATAATTTGAGATTTCTTTTCACAGCTCATGAGGCTGCAGGGCCATGGGAAAAGAGCAGCTTCCTGAAAGAGAAGGTTGGGGGATACTGCCTGAATGTTTAGGTCCAGGGCTTGTGAACCCACCTCTTAAAATTAAGTCTAATGCTTTCACAACAAAATTTATATAAAAATATAGTATTTTAACAAATTAATTAGTATAAAAATACTTCCCCAGGGAGCATGAGGGGGCCGGGACAGCCATGGTGTTACCATTGTGGCCTAGCTGACCCCAAAGTGGTGAAGTGTGGAGTGCCACAGGCTGCCACTCACTTTGAAAATTTTAGATGGCTCACAGGCATATGAAAAGAAAGTATACACTTTTGTTTATACTTTGGTGGGGTTTTTTTGTTGGACTTTTTCGTCCTGAGTTGTTGGTTAAAGCTTAAATAGCACTGGTGTGCACATACACACATATATAACTAAAAGTCTGTATGTGTGTCAATATATGTATGTATAAGCATACCTTTACACCATTATGGAATTGCTCCTAATGTCTGTGTGTGAGTTATATATTATGTTCTAGATCTTTAGTGTCAGCAGTTGGTGCCTACAGGCTTATTCTGTCAGCTTTTGTGTTTCTGCAAGAGGGCTAATTTACAGATGAAGATGATCTTTATGTGCCTGTTGCTTGCTGATGGAGGGGAAGCTTGGTATAGCTGTTGTCTGAAGCCAGAGAGTTAATAGTGATCAGGTTAGGTAACAGGCTTTATGTTTCTCCTGGTATGATCTCACTCAAGCAGGGAGTACCACTGAAGTGGCAGATGCAAGACTGAGGATGGACTCATGCAGTGTAAGCCTTCCTGATGGGGCCTTCTAAAAGTGGCAAGTCTGGTGTTTGCTGTGGTAGTATGGTTCTGGTGCTTGTGATGCTCTTTGCCTATCTTATTTGAATGTGTCAGTCGGGAACTTGCCATAGAATTGGGCCTTGTGTATCCTAAAAAATGCCTATAAAAACCTACGGTAAAGACTTGGCCTACGTAATTGTTTTGAAACCCGAGTAATAATTATTTTTAGTCTTAAATTTACAAGCAGTACCCAATGAGAGTGTGCACTTCATAACTTTGCCAAGAGATGGCACTGTGGTCCCACGAAGTGGAAAAGAAAAGCATTCCCAGACATCTAAAAATAGAAATCACTTGCCAAGTGCTCTGTTGTGCACAGCAGAGAACAATAGGCCAAAAATCCAAGAGTTGCTTAGAAAACGAAGTCCGCTGGAGATATAGATGATTTTTGTCTTTTTGTTTTGGTCGTGTGTGTCGTTACCCCCCTGCCCCCCGCAGTATAACACCTTGAGCACTTTTCCAAAATTAAAAATCTATCGATTAGCTGTGTTTGGAGTAACAGAGGTGGTTGGGGTGAATCATGTTTTTTCATGTCTGTGTGAATTCAGTACTTCATCGAAGTGCCATCATAGCAGCCCCGGTTTAGATTATCTTGAACTCGTTTTGTAAAGACTAGCTGGTGTTAGACCAGGCTTTTGTGCAGTGCTGCCTGAAGTCTAGGTGGCTGCTTCCTACTGAGAGTAGTGCCAATGCTGTGGAGGTATTAGGCTTAGTAGCAGGGACAAGGGATGAGATGTAGGTGCTTGTAAACTCTAGTGAAGGGTTCTTTTAAACCGAGTAGAAATATGCTGCTTCTAGGAGAGGAAAGGTAATGTAACAGCAGGAGGGAAGTATGATGGTCACAGTGAAGCTTCCTTGTTGAGAAGAGGGTCTGGAAGAGGAAGAGCATATGTAGCTGTACTCATACAGGCTGACAGAGAAGTGATAGGAGCTTGTAAGATCAGTTGGAAAGCAAGCTCAGAAGGAGAAATTCTTATGTTACTTTTTAAAACCAGGGAGGTGGATATTGCAAGAGAAAAAGGACAAAAGAGAAAGGGAAGAGGGAACAGGAGGAGCAGGTAGAATACAGGTAATGGCAAGGAAACTTTAAAAAAAAAACCCCAAACCCAAACAACAACGCCACAACAGGGGGTCTAGGAATATATATGTGTGTGTGTATATATATGTATGTCTATAGATAGATAGATAGATAGATAGATAGATAGATATAGCTCTATCAGTGTGCTGCCTAGGGCAGTGAAAAACAACTGAGTGTTAGCCAGTCAAGACAACCTATGATGGAGTGCTAATTGACCTGTACATTTTGTTTGAGCAGGGCACGATGTTGAGAGTCGGGTTTTTCTTCTCTGTATGTTTTGAGTGGTTAGTTTAGTGTAGCAATTCAAAAGAGATCCTTTGGTCTCTCTAGGAATTGAAACTAGTGTTGGAAAGGCTAGAGCTCAGTTTTCTGGTTTGGAAAAGAAAGGAAATAGGCAATCGGCACTGGATTTTGTGCCCATTTAATTTTCTTGCTTATGCTGAGTTTGCCGCGTTAGGCTCTGTTTTTAAAAATTCTTGGTTTCTTCAGATAGTTTTGGTGAAGCTTGAATATGTGAAACTGAATAGTCAAAATATTGAAAAGTCTCAAAATACAGCAAAACAAACTAAACCAGACCTAGAGAAAGAACAAGTTGAGGAAGTGACTGAAATGGCAGGGGTTAGCCTGTAATCAAAACTTCAGAGCAAAGATGCTCCCTTGAAGGAGGCAGTTAAGCCTGTACTGCTTGATTTAGTTGAGAGATCTTTTTATACATGTGTAGAAGTATAATAATGCTAAGAAATACTTATAGAAATTTTATTATGAATGTTGGGGTGAGGATAAAAACCCAATTTTTAAATGTTTGCTTTCTGAAAAGACTGTATGAAGCTTTCCTTAAGAGGAAACTGTGCTGTGGGTTATGGGTGTAACTTAGAGACTTGGATGGTTTTCTGGTTCTGTGAAGCGAGGCTGTCAAATTAATCCTAACCATGAGTATCCAAAACTAGTTGCAAGGTCTCAGAGTCAGTCAGCTTCACTGCCTTCATTTATTTTGTGTGACCTACCCAGTGAAATGGGGATAAGGGTTGGTTAACTATACATCTTAATTTGAAGTACTATTTACATGGGTTTAAAGGAAAAGTTTAAAGAAGGATATACGCCTATCTTTACAGAAGGTCATGTCAGACTTGTGCCAGCATGCATGAAAGCCATTTAACTTGGTGGCCATGATCTTTCTTTGATCCAGCACTGTCATCTCAGGAGCGCTTGTTCTTTCTTGAGACTTGTGTAGTTAACTAAGCTTGGTGGCTGTGTCCCATTGAAATCAGTGACAGTAAAAAATGCCCACGTTGAGATCTCTTGAGGTTTATAAGTGCTTGCATTAGACCCTAATGACTTTGAAGATTTGGCTTTTAATACTGAACTGTTTGCAAGGCCTATAGTAGCCTACATCTGTTTAAAATACTGCTGTGACTGATAAGTGTATCTGACTTTGTCATTCTTGTTAAGATGTTCTGTGCCTGCAGTATAACCTGGCCAAAAATGTACTTACTGCTTATGATAAAGGAAATTTTTGATGTGGTTGTGTCATTAAGTCCTTAATGTATAGTATCTTTGATAATCCAAAGTTTTCCTGGAGTTGGAAACTTGTGTTTCATTGGGGATACTAGGAGTGCTATGATGTGTCTACAGGCAAGTTTTTTAATTGAGAGTTCAGGTATTTGTCCCTTTGTCTTTAGGTTCTTAATAACTGTAGCCATTTGACAGAATTGTTGCAAGACTTGAGCAAATTTTAAGAGCCATTTAGGGATGCTTGCCTTATGCTGATGCCTGTCTGCCTGCTTCTAAGCATCTGGATGTTGTAAAGGGTATCTAGCAATCCGGTCTCTTATTGCAAATTAAATGTATTTTAAGTATTTTGCAGGAGTAGCCTCTGTCACCTAAATACCTCTGAAAGTAAAAGCCGAACTGTCAAGGAATCAAGATTGAGGTGACTGTTTCTGAAATGTAGTGCTAATGTATAATACAAATGGGAATGCTTTCACTGATGTCAGTGAATTTGCTTTGTATTCCATAAGAGGATAAAGATTGGCCCAAAGTAATGGGAAGCTTATGTCTGGCTGCAAGGAAACCAGGAAATTCACCGGGCTTTAAAGTATGACCCATTGCAATATTCAGTATGTGTGACTTTTGGCGTGATTCAGCAGTAAATACTAGTTGAAAACAGAAGCGCAAATTATAGGGTAAATAATTCAGGCCAAAGAGAGGCCTCCTGCTTATGCATACATAGTAAAGGAAATGGAAGTAGAACCACAAAATACAGTTTCTGGGAAGAACAGCAGCTTGGAACCTTCATGACTAAAACTGTGGAAACAGCTCTTCTGGATGACACCTGAGATCAGAAGGGCATAATCGTTTCCTTTGTATGTATTTGTGTGCACTGACCAGTAAATTGTGTGAAGACTGCTGAGCTTGGCAGGCATCATTTTGGAGGGGACTTTTTGTTCTGCTGCTGATGGATTGGAGGATATAATCCGCATAATGCTCCTTTGGTAGATGATCTAATAAACATCTGTGGCTTGACTTTTAACCCTTTTTTTTTTTTTTGTCATTGGGCTAGATGCATCATGCACTAGAAGACAGAACTTTGTTCTGAATTGTTTTCCTTGTCTTTACTTTGTGTTTTATTTAGTACTTAGGTAGCTTTGGCTGCTGACATAAGACAGTGCTGTCTCCTACTCTGTGTACAGAGAGCCACCTAAGCAATGTTCTTGCATGTCATTCGATATGATAACATTTTTACCTTCTGGCAAAAAACAGAGCCAAGGTAGTCCCAACAGGCGTGTTTGGCTAGCACTGTTGCTGAGTGATTTTGGCTCCCATTTGCTTCGTTTTGAATGAGGAGGACCTTCAGAAATCAACAGGTCCCTTCCACTAGTGAGACACGAATTAAGGCAAATAGCAGAATGAACAGTTAGCACTGTGAATTCCCCAGCTTGGGTGAGTTTTAGTATTCCTTGGAGCTTAGATTGTCTGGCTTAATGTGTGCCAGGCTTTTTACAACAGGGAGGGGCATTAATGGTGTGTGATGTCTGTGGAGCCTGGAGTTGCGGATGATGGCTTTGTAGCTTTGATCAAGCATGATCCATGGTGAGCTGTTGCTTCGCAATCGCTTCCTTGTGCAGCGTGACAATTGAAAAACTACAATTCCTTGACGTTCTCTGTGAATGTGGGTTTGAAATACAAATTGGACTATTTGGCTTTTACATGGAATATTTCTACTTACTAAGTTGCCTATTTTCTCTGGAAGCTAATCTGTGGGGGATAGGGTGAAAATTCCTCCATTAAATGCCTGCTGGACAATATAAGAAAGTGGGTTTAAGGGTCAATTTGGAAAGTAACTTAGACCAGACATTTCCAATAACAATTGTGGTCTGGATACAGTTGAAATAAGAGCAGTGCATCTAAATGCAATTGTACTTGCATGGGCTATTTAATAATCTCAGTGTAGATGTGAACAATACATGTTGGAGACTAACAAGCCATATCCTGCAAGAAAATTATAACTAATCAGACAAACTGGGCAAAAAAACCTGGTAGTGATTACAGGCTATGAAAATGCTGGTCTTAGCTGTCCCACTCAGTAACTAATCCTGTAGGGGTATTAGAAGTATTAGTAGTAGTGGCATTTAGCCATCTGGCTTGGCTTCTGTGAGATGTTTAAAAATAATGAAAAATACCACTGTTAGTGGAACTTCATCCATTGAAAACTTGCCCCTTGCTTTTAAGTCTTTAGGTGCTGTACATCCTGGATGTGGCTCTTGTGATCATTTGATGTGATAGGGTAGATGTTTTCTTGATGTTTGTGGACCACCAGTGGTCCATGAAGTCCTAATTAGCAGTCAACTCAAGTTACTATGCATCAGTCTAACCGTGCTGATAGCTTGCAAGAAACCTGGAGGTTCAGACCTACAAACCTTTGACCTGTAGCATTGGCAGCTGCAACTTCAAGATTGTGTTTCCCATTGAATTGTGGACCAAAAAAAAAAGCCATTTCTGGCTCTTGTGTCTACTGTCTTGTTCTACTGTCTTTACTGTGTCCTTGGCTTGGAATTGTAAACATGAGTGGTGATCTCACAAAAATGCTTCTTGCTCATTCTTTACTGAGTGGGTATGTATGAGCCACTCTCAGTAAATGAGTCTTTGCTGTAGCTTAGTGGTGTTGTGACTGCATTTCCCACGCAATCTGTTTGTCTTGTTTTCCCAATAAACTGTTTGTGATACACAGTGTAATGTTCACAAATTATCAACTTAAGTGTTGATATCAGCTTATTACATTGAATTATTTTGACAATTTTTTCCTAAAACTTATCTTCATCCTATAAAAAAATGAAGCTGAAGATGAATCTTTTAATATCTGAGCAAAGCCTTTGTGCTAGAACTAAAATTGCCTTGAAATACATAGTTGATAGTATTTCTTCCCGTGTGATTCATATCATAATCAAAATGACAGACATCAGTGGAGCACTTGTGAGTTTACGCTTGGAATTAAGTCCAGTAAAATGCTTCTGGAATCTCCTGGTAATTTCCTTTTATCAGTGTAAGTGCTGCAGCGTGAAGCCATCATAATTACTGTGGAGATGCACCAAATTAGATGATATTATTGAGGCTGAATTTTTCTAATGGATTTTTTTTTTTAAGAAATGAGAAATGGTAACGAAGAGGGAGAGGCTGTGTAACATTTGCCATTTGATGAGCTTGTCCTCCAATACATAGACCTACTTCTGTTCAGAATGCTTACATTTGTTAAAAGTGATTATTGATTATTCTTCAAAAACAGTATTGCTGAATTATAATTCTGGGTTTTTGGGGTTTTTTTGGTTTGTTTTTTTTACTTCAGTGCAAGGCATAGATGAATCAGGCTTTTACTGTTAAGCATCTGCATCTGCTAAAGCCATGCGTGACTAAATTTCATGCAGTGGCTCAAATCCATGACTTGTTTACACTGCTCAAAACTGGGGTCCATATTCACTTGGCTAAGCAGAGTTGTGTTTTGGTTGTGGTTTTTTTTCTTTCCAGATTGATGCTGGTGAAATGGGGAAAAAAATAAATCGGTGTGGGAACAAAAGTATCTGGTGTGCAGTTTGTACTAGGATGAACTCTTCAGATTCACTTATCTGAGAAGGGAAAAATTGAACAGTAGAGGACAAGGCATAAATGTCAGAGTGCTTTATGGGTAACAGTTGTGCAAGAGAGACTATATGAAATGAGATGTCTGTATACAGAACTAATTTTAGTTACCACAGCTCATCTAGGTCATAGTGAAACTGATGTTGTGGTACTTTCACAAGTTCCTTTTTTCTTGTTGGTGTCTCTTTCTAGGCGAGCAGTTTTGGTTTGCCTCTCAGATGAAAAATGTCTTGGGGCACATGGGATATGCATTTTGGCAATTAAAGCAGGCCATATCCATCACTTGGAAGAGACAACTCATTGTTCTATGATTATATAAAGGAAGATAGGAGTCCATATTCTTATTTGGCTTTTAAATTTTTCAAGAAGTCTACAATCCTTGGATGCATTCCTGGTAACTAGATGACCACCCCAAGCAGCTGGAGGGGATGGTGCCCACGCTGATGGGCATCTTTCATTTATGCATAGCTAGAGGAAACTGCAGGCTTGGATGCCCTGATCCAGAGTTATGTCTATGCATGAAACGTTACTGTTGGGGCCTACTGCTGATGGGGGAAACTTGTGAAAGGGCATTGAGTTCAGTGCAGCACTATGCATGGGAAACATGGGTTATTACCCTGTTAGAGGGCATGTATATACAGAGCTACTGTATTTGACTGCAGTTGACCTTGCATCTGTATGCACAAGCTTTTGGTCTAAAAATATTTGTTACTCTTCCCCAAGTTGATCAGATTAAATATGTCTAAATAGCTTTGAATGTTGAAAAAAGCTGAACTGAATCTTTGGAGGTAGGACCTAGACGGCTGAGACCGTACATCTCGGCAGATGGCAGCGTTGCACTCTGTAACTTCATTTTTCCGGCACTGGGTTTGCAACTCCACTACTCGGGCTGGAAGGAGGCTGCCAGCTAAGAAGTAATTGAAAACCACTTCTAAACTGTTTTGAAATACAGGTCTTAGTAGATTATGATAATTGAGTACTGTTTCAGACTCGGGGCTTTCATATGGAAAGCACCACTGTGCTGCATAAAAAAATATACTGAAAAGCTGTGGGAGTACACCTAAATTTTATGTTAACTCTTTAAGTAATTGCTTTGAATCAAAGCAAAGCTATTTGATAAGTGTTCTTATTTGTAAAATATTAGCAAATCACTTAAAGATGCAAGAGTTAAAACTGGATCCATGTGCATAGAGCTGTGACTTTCTGAATGTTATGTCTCTTAAGACTTCAGTGGTCCCCCATTCCTTCTTTAGGAAAAAAAAAAAAATCGCTGGCTTTCCTAGTCCTTTTTGTACTATACCATTTAAACAACGTGCACCACAATCATCAGAGCCCATAACTAGACAGATATGCAAGTTGACATCCCCTCGTTAAAAGTTACCAACTATTTCACAGCCTTAATGTTCAGATGCAATAATGTGTTGTGGGTTTTTTTTTTCTGTGAGAACTCAAGAATACTACATTATATGCAAAGCACATATTTGTACATGCAATCTGGTTAATTTATAGTAATTTTGTCATAATTGGAGAGGTCCTACCCCGTTGATTCACAGGAGTTCCAGTAAAGCAATGGAAGAAAAGAAAGTTGTGTCTGATAGTAAAGGGCTGAATTCAGAGACGTCTTTGGAAAAAAACCACCCCTTCTGGTTACAGATAGACATCTGCCTGCAACGTAATTCTATATACAGCCTCAACTGTATAAGATACTTCATTTTTTCTGTATTCTCTTTGGAAGAATTAGACTAATTTTAGGTTTGGTGCAAGGTGCACTTTGAGTACTGCACTACAACCAGTTAGCATTGTACACTACAACTACAACACAAGCAAATAATAGATGGAAGCTAGGCCAACCATTGCAGCCATTCAGAAAGAGGTTAAAAAATATATTTCTCCCGCTGATTGTTCCGAAAATTTAGAATTATTCTGTTTTTCATTGTCAAAGCAGAATATTGCAGGTACCAGACTGATTTGCCAAGATGAAAAAATAGTTCTTCAGCTGTCAGGTTGTGACCACTTTCGTATTCTGGAACAAATTAAGTAGATGCAAATTTTGCTTGAATGAGAGAATTTCAGGAATATCTTCAGCATTGGAAGTTAGTAGTGTGAATTGAGAGGGCTCCTCATACTGGTTGCATCTTCAGAACATGGTCTGGTGGTCAGCGCAGTCTAATGAACAGTTGGGTTTTTTCCTCCTGAAACTGCCTGAAAGCTTTAGTGAACAGAAGTTGTGTGTTACACTGTAGAAATCTGTGGTGGGGACTTTTTGGCCTACCTGGACTTCCATTGTAACTTGAGCAGAGTAGTAAGAATTCAAATTAATTTCCTGTCTTCATCCACAGTTGAATGAAACTTGCATAAGCCTATTAAAAAAGCAAACCAAAACAAACAAAAACTCAGTTAATGTTGCAGGAGGAAGTACTTTGAGAAGATTAGCGAACATAGTGTTTTTATCCTTTAAGGTTACATTGAGAGACTGGGATTCACTGCCTTGTGCACATATATTGAGAAAGGGTGGTATTCATTATCTTTCATCTTAGTCCCATTTTAAAGCTTTGGCATGAAGATTTTGGATAATTTGGATAGTTATCCTTTCGTTTCTGTTCTTTGCAATTAAAGATATCATATTGTTATATTCTCCTGCAAGGGAATAAAGTGTGCTATGTAAAACGAGTCAATATTGTTTCTCTAGCATAGCAACAGTCCCTTCCCCCACTCTAGGATGGGAGGGAGGGGAGCTCTTAACTTTATCTGCCCTTCCAAAGAACTTGCAGAAAGCCAACTAAAGGTCAGGAGTTTCGGTTTTGGAGTTAAATCATACAATCCATCTCCCGTGTCTTTTTGGGCATTATGCTTGAGAGATAAGTCTCTCTTTCTAAACCAGTGTTCACAGGTCATTTCAGAGTCTTGAACAAAATACTTTTTTTTTCCTTTTTTAAAAGACACATTCTTAAAAATCAACAACTCACAAAAAACCCCTCCCAAACAAGTAAAAAAACCTCAACTAAACAAAACCCTAACCAACACAGAAGTAAGCTCACTTTGAGAGACTTGTGCTTACGGCTCCGTGGGCTCTTTCTTTGCTGTGTTAGAAGTCTTCCACTGTGTATTGCTCCGGTTTTGTAACACACTTACATAGCACGAACAATTGCACCACAGTAACAGTAGGCTTCATGGTGCATCAATTCCCGGTGTACTCAGTAATCCTGTAGAGTGTATCCTGAATTTGAGGTAAAGATTAAAATAATCTTCCTCATCTGTATAGCATATCTGCGCTTGTTTGAGCTTTTTTTTTTTTAGGCTCAGATGACACATTTACTTTTGGTCTGCTTGAATGGCCATGTTTTCATATTTTAATGCATTTGTGTGACACTGGTCTTCCAGAGGATATTATAAACTGCTTAAATGATCTCCCTTATCTTTGTGATAGCGAGCAACTCTTCCAGTGAAAATGAGTGGAATGCGAGGATATCTATCAGTTCTCAAAGTCCCCGTTGCTGCTGACATTGTTGATGTAGTAAATCAAGATGACTTTAGATTATTCTCATCATACTGTGTGCGTGTGTCTGAGTGTATAACTGCATGTGCAACAGTATTGTTAACTCAGCATTTAGGGGTTATGTGCTCTCAATATGACAGTAAATGCCAAGAGTTGCCTCTTTAACGCTCCTAATGAACTAGTGGGGGTGGTGTGTGTCATAGCAAATAAGCCTGCAATTTTCAAGGCAATGAGTTGATCTTTGTTTGCTAAGGATCCTCTTTCTTAGTCCATTATGTCACCATTGCCTACATTTCTTGAATACAAAGTAAGCGTTCTTCATTTACATGTTCAAGAAAACAGGATAAAAGATGTTTTTTCATGTGTTACAGCTCTGTAATAGTTATTTGCATACTGTGTACGTTTTAGAAGGAGCCTATTCAGATAGCTATGTAAGCCATTCAGAAAGACTCCCTTGGGCTCTGTTGTTTGCTTTTATAGGGCAGATAATTTAAGAATTGTTTCTTTTTAAAGGATTAACAGCTTTAAGAAAGTGCTAAAGAGTCGCTGTTGTTTTCAAAGCGGAACAAAGTCTGTTGGCAGACGGGTTTACAAAGCACCTCAGTCCTAGTGTCCTTTGGAACTTACCTAAAGAAATTATTTCCCCGAACTGTATAGCCAACATTGCTCCTTCATAATAAGACTTGAAAACCTGCTAGGAGGACTCCAGCGTTTGGAAAAAGGAGAGATCCTTATAGCTGCTTAAACTGGGCTGGTAATCTACGTTTCACACGCTGAAATTGTACAAATATATTCCCAAAACTCAAAAACCTGTTTTATCTCTCCAGAGAGAGTGATTTTGGTTTGATTTTTTGTTTGTTTGTATTGGTCGTGTGTTTGGCAAAACTTTTTATGGACACGAGGAGAAAAGACAATATTTATAGGCAGTGTTTACATCTTGGTGATTGGACTGGTCCAACTGGTAACAGCAGATGAGCTTCCAGGTTCTTGAGGCCAGGTCCCTGTGTGAGGGGAGCGTGAGGCTTCCGAGCTAAATTCGGGGGGTGGACGTGTCTGGTTAGATCATCTCTGGGAGAGGGGCCCTCTCCTAACTCTGGAGCTGAGATGACGCTTAGACAGAGGGGTGGTACTGAGGAGGTAGCTGCTTCGGTGTGGGAAAGGGTTCTGACACATGAAAAGGTATAGGATTTCTGTTTGGAAATGGGCAGAGGCCGTGTGGGAGAAAGCTGAGAACACAGGGCACACCTTTATCGAGTGGGAGGTGTAGTATCCAGTGCAGCTGTGACTTTTGCTTTCCAGGGTTACTGTTCAGTGTAAAAACATGAAGTCATAGTGTAATATAATATGTGAATCAGTGTTTATATATTATAAAATGAGGAAATCGAGAGGA
Organism: Heliornis fulica; assembly: GCA_013399135.1. Classification (NCBI taxonomy): domain Eukaryota; kingdom Metazoa; phylum Chordata; class Aves; order Gruiformes; family Heliornithidae; genus Heliornis; species Heliornis fulica. The sequence goes on from VXBZ01008231.1 coordinate 546,186, forward strand.
TTTCTAAAACATCTATATTCCAGTCAGGTTTGGTAGAACCAAGGAAATTACTTATCCTTTTTCATCTGCAGGAAGCAAACTATAATAACGATCTCTGGTGGAAGGATCTGGTTGGGACTCTAGCATTGTGTACAGAAAAGGTCTGGGTTTCACTCTGAGAGATGAAATATAGGAGTGTTTCATTTTTCAAATGGGAAAAGGGATAACCGCATGGAGAGGATCAACTTTTAAGTGTTTAGCTTTCAGCTAAAGCAGTAGGTCAGGCCAGTTTCTGTGGTCCTCATGTTATTTGCAGACGTTTTCTGTATGTTGGCTCCATTAGCTCACTGCTGAAACATCCCAGAAATATTTAAGATTTATCTTATAGCACCCTTTCAAAAGAAAGACTCCCCCCCCTCCCCTTGCTGATAGGCAGGGTGAAAAAAAGGCAAAGGGATCTTCTTTTCTTTAGAGTCTGATATTTAGCATATTAAACTTTTCTGGGAAAGAGCAGTACAAGCATTTTAAAATATGGTGTTTTCTTCAATGCTGTATTATTTACTTATTACAATTTTTAAATTTTTCTTCTATGTTGGAGGCTTTAATTTTTTAAAAAACTTGCAGTTGGAATAAGACTAACAAAAGTAATACCATTCTAGAAAGATTTTTTAAGTTGTGCTTGGATGACTGCTGTTGTCTGAAACATCACATTTACCAACAGGAAAGCATCTTTATGGCAAAGATTAAGCTTTTAAATGAGAATGTGGAGCACTCAGCTGTCTCAATGCCATGCAGGTAGCATGTGTTTTAAAGCAAATTTCTCAGGAATTTGTTTACCCCTGTATTTTAATGTGGTGTTTTGAATATCTGGACTATTTGTTTTAAAATCTTAGTAGAGCCACATGTCTTATATCTGAATTCAGGCAATCTGGAACCCTTATCATTAGGAATGCAGAAATAGGAGGTTATGCTTACACTGTTATCTTTGCAGGATATGGGAACGTAGAAGCTTATCTTAACAGTGAAATTGTAAATTGGAACGGTGAATTTATAATATTAGATACTACTATTTTTTTCCTCCCCCCCCCGTTTCATCAGAGCAAATTGTATACAGAGCTTTGTTCTAATTGTGCTACGTTAAACTTTTCTTGTAATTAATATCTGTATTACTTCTTCATGGATGTGAAATTTTTAAGCCATTGCCATCTGATGCTGCTTGGGATGGCTTCCACTTCACCCTGATCTTCAGCTGAAAAAACCCCCTACCAAACCCCACAACAAAAAAAGCCTGAAACAAAAAACCAAGTAGCAACAAAACCCCTCCGTAAAATATTAAAGCGTATATTACCGAAAACCAAACGAGTTATTGTCTCACTACCTTCATGGTAGCTTTGATGCTACTTCTGATGTTTTAATTAAGAAATGGACAAGAGGAAGTGCTACTATGGAAAGATATGTGGATCTGAAGCCCCAACAAATCTTGTGGCTGCGCATATCTACAAAGCCAAGGATTTCTCAGAAGTAGGAGTAGGAACTCTCTTCTGCTTGGTAAAGCAGGCAGAGCCAGGCTTCCGTGAAGCTCTGGAGTTCTGCTCTGAGTTTTACTCTTCTCTCCCTGCACTTAGAAATCAGTAGATGTAACAGTGATTGCTGCTTTTGCCACAGATCTCCCCTGCAGATAGGGAAATGTATATGAGGGCTAGCCTACTTCTTTCTTTTTTTTTTTTTTCTTAACCTTAAGGCTTTAAGAGGAAAATTAGATCATCTTATTTGACTAGTGTTATTGTTACACTTCTTTTTGTGGTTTTGGGTTTGGTTTTTTAAATCAAATTAAAGCAACTTCCCAAGATACATTTATCTTGTTTCCAAGTCATTTTTCCCTTCTTCTAGGGGAAAAACTTAAACATGCAGCACCCAGCCTTTTTACTCAGTGCATGTGCTCTGCAGTTTAGTGTGTGGTGGTTTAAAGGTGTATCTTTGCTGTGTGTTTGGTTTTGGGTTTCTTGTCAGCCAGCTGAGGTATAGCAATACATAGTTCGAAAAATCAGCAAAAGAAACAGGGCTTGTGATTCACATTCTTTCATACTGCTTAATTTTAGTCTAAATCAGTAGGGATGCAATATATGTTTGGATCTATATAGTTTTGTGTTTGCAAATAGAAGAATTTGGTTGAAAAGTGGAGCCCAGTAACATAAAGTTTATTATTCTAGGCAATCCATAATACAGCTTTGATACATTTAATGCTCACACATCTATTCTGTGGACAATGGTACTCATTGCAAGACTTATTACTCTAAAATATTTAGTTTGATGCTAGGATTTCATCAATGTAAAAAGCTCTTAAAAAGATAGTAAATCATGCTTTGAGGTAATGGCCTGTCCAAAAGATTAGAGCTGAAGTTTGTAGATTTCCACTCTCCGAGAACCGATAATCATTTACTTGGCACTATCTTGTATGCATGAGAAGAAAATCTTTAAAAGGTCAGTTATGCTCTGGCAGAGGAGTTGGTAAGATATTAAAATAGGCTAACATAAGCCAGAGCTGGCAAGGATTTAGACTTGTGGTAGGTAATATTTATGAGAGTTCACAAATGTCTAAGCAGCCTTGCCAACTTATTACTTATCCATTCAGTCCTTACAAAATTAAAGCTGTTTCTTCAAGTCCTGGCACTTATAGCCTATACAGAAACATCCATTTCTATTTATTTTTACAGAAAGCAATTTCTCCAGCTTCTATGAGAGAATGGTCGTGATGGGATTAGATTTTCTTCTGAATCGTTTTCTTTCCGAAATCATCCAGTTACAACTACAGAATGTTCTGGTTTTTAGTCTTTTGGGTTTTTTCCCTTTCTCCCTTTTGTCATATGACTCTAAGCAAAACTCATTTTCGCATTTCTGTTTTATGGTAATACCAATACTGTACAGTCTTTCTGGTTTAGTATCTTTTCAGCAATGAGCCTAGTGATGTCTAAAACCCAAGTTAAAGGTAAATTCTGCAGAAAACCTGAGAATGCATGTTTCTGGTTTCTGCATCCACTGAAGGTAGTCTGTTGAGAGCTCATCAGAACATCTAATCAACTGCTTTGCTGAGATGAAATAGAAGTAATAGGATGTTGGCCTCACTAATAATGCTGTTTACTTTGTTTCCTTAAGCTATTCACTGGGATTTATTTTATAAACTCTGCAAGCTATTTAATGGTGCTGTGTTGAAGGCCAAGGAACTGCCATATGGATGTTCATGCTGGCTTTGGGCCACAGTCCCTGGACTTCCCACAATGCTGGCTTCCTTAGCATCGCAAGTCTTAACAGCACAGTTAGCACAATATACTGATGCTGTGCTGGTGGGTCAGTGAGTTACTGGTCAGAAATCTTTGAGACACACTCAGCAGCATGGGTGAGTTATGGCTTGTGTTGTTGGTATCAGCTGGCCACAAATCCTCTTCCTTCCATCTATACTCTCCCTAGGCACCCATGTGTATGCCACAGTCAGAGCAGTGGCATCCATGCAAGTCACCTCTACAGTCTGAAAATGGTAGTTCTTGTAAATGCACAGGAATGCACATTGAATAAGAGATCTCTTATCAAAGTTTGCCAGAGTTGAGGGTGCTCTGAGCAGTTCGCAGCATTGGCATTTGAAGTGTTTTTAGTACCAGTTTTAATCTCCAGCACTTGTGCAGTAGCTGTCAGTACCCATCTGCTCTAACATTTCTGGATATAGATAAGCAGGTGGCTTAAGGAAGGAAACATGAATGAAGAAAAAAAAGGTGAAAATGTCTTTTTAAGAATAGTCTGATATTGTGTTTTGATGCAATAAGGTAGTAACATATCTATTAATTAAAAATATCTACTGTTTCATTTTTAGGGCTGGGAAGAATGAAAGTGATGTTCTTTACAGCCAACTTGGTCTAACCAAAGCAGAGCAAGCTGGTTGAGATTCAAATTTTGCTTCCGTATCTTTCAGAGCATTATGTTTTGAAATACACTCTATATTTGTGGGGGAAAAAAAAAAAAAAGGTATTTCTCTGTGTGGCACATCCCCACTGACCATAATGCAGTTATCCCAGGGAAAATATGGACAATGCAGACTAACTCAGACTTGCTGCTATTGTGATAGAAAACAGAGACAGACAATAAGCCCTTTCTTAGCCCATAATATTAGTTTTCTTATGCATTTCAACATAAAAGCTCTTCATTGGAGTGATCTGCTTTGCTATGAATCGGACAAAATTGCAGTTATAGCCCTGTTTTACTTAAAAGGCAAAGTATTGAAAATACATCTTTGTATTAATTTATACCATAGGGCACCATGCTAGTTTCTTCTGTAATATTTCTCTATACTGGAAGCAGACTATCAAAGAGGAAGCAAAATGAGGGCCAAATATTTTATCAGTTTTGGTGTAGGATTGATGCATGGAGGATTCTGGCTTAAGGTAGCTGGGGGAATTAAAAGAAATGAAGTGAAAGACAAAACTGGATGATCAGATAAACTCTAGTATCTGTTCTAATGAAGCCTAAGGGAAATGAAATTATACTGGCATTTCTCAATATCTTAGGCAAAGGGAGAAAAAAACAGAATGTGTGATTGGATTCTTCATTTTCTGTGTGTGCATGCTTAAATGCCTCCTTCGATTTATTTCTGTTATGGAGGAGAGTCATGAGTGGCACTTGAGCTGGACAGGAAACAATTTTCCCATTTCACGAAATTTTAAATCTGTAAATATTTAAATCTCTTGGTCTACTTCAGTTATTCCTAAATCATTTTAATTTGAGTAGTGATTTATTTTTCTTTTATTCTCACTGCAGTGTTTAAATTCAGAAGCTCTGTAAATAAGGATTCATTTGAAAGTGACAAATTGATTGTCACAACTCTTTACAATTGTGAAGTCAAACTTTTCATATGTGGACACTCGAACTATTTAATCCTAGTTTTCAACAAATCAGTTTGGGGAAACACAGAACCTTATATTTGCCTTAAGCTATTACATCTAGTCTGGATGGCAGAGAACAGTATTTAACAGATCTGTGAATTACAGGTTTAATTTTGTTTCTTTTTTTCTTCCTCCTTGGCTGTAGAGTCATAATGACAAACAGTGTTCTTTCCCTTCTCAGCATATGCCACATGCTGCTGGAAAATATGCAACAAAATGGAATATTAACATTTCCCTGACCCTTCTAAAATTAAACAAAACTTTCAGGGGACAGAAGCTTCATGTTAATTTATGTATCCCTCAGCTTTCAGGCTAGGGAGTGAGCATGGACACCACCCACAGCAACTAGTTAAGCCAAAGTTATTTCTAGTGTAAAACAAGTACCGAGTCAGACCTGATGAGCAGAAGGCTAGAACAGTGATGTTAAAAACACAATGAATATACATCTCCAAGTATTGACTGTGTTCTCCAGTATTCTGTACCTCTAATATAATGAGCCTCATGAATGAACAATTTAAACACTGTTAACTTGTGGATTGTGAAACAAAAAAAGTTGATTTGTATTTCTTAATGTGAATAACTGCCAGTGACTCTGGGTATTCCTCAGATAGCTAGGCCACTCAAGGTCTGTAATCTTCCTTATTTGATTGGGGTGACTAGTTTGTATTTCCTCAGCTTGAGAGGAAGCAGCCAGCCTCTACAGCCAGCAAACTTCAGGTTTGCTGGCTGTAGAGCCAGACATTTAGTGGGTCACCTTGGAAGGGAGGTAGCAAGGAGAAAGCCTCAGAGCAGACTGATCAGTGTTAGTTTTTTTCATTGGTTTGGGTTTTTTTCCTGGGGGAAGGGGGTGGGGGAGGGTGGTTGCCCATTTTATTAGTTGTCATGTCTGCTAAGAAAGCGATATACGATTTTTCTTGTGCTTTGACTTTATTATGGGTCTGGACCAAAGACACCACAGGAGTAAAGCTCCATTTTTAAGATACTAGCTAGGCAGAAAAATGACATAATATATTTGATTTGGATAATACTGTAAATCCTGGGCTATCATGTTTCACTCGTAGAAATATGCTGCGTACTCCTTTGTATCAGTGTCTACTGGGGTGCATTTGTTTCATATAATATTTTGGTTTCAATGTATCTTTTGATGAAGACAGACCCGTGCATGAGTGAAGGTACCTGGCAATGTCAGAATGCTGTGAATTAAGATTCCTTCATGATTTCTTCAGTTGTGGCCCACTCCGTTTGAGACCACCCTTTCTTGTGGTCTCAACCACTGACTTAATGGAGGTTGAAAGGCTTTCTAAAGAAGTGCTTCTCACTAGAACAGAACAAAAAATATCTTCTTCCCACCACTACCCCTTAATAGCATTTAGCAGCAAGAAACAAGGCTGTCTTTAGGGTGGCGTGGATATTCCCTGGAAATACAAGCCTTTCACCGTGCAGAGCAAGAAGTTACAGACTTTGAGCATCCCAGTTATTTGAAGTACATCCAGATTTAATTCATGTGAAATCTCTTAATGTAAATGCTTTGTATAAAGGGGAAACTCCAAGCTGTATACATTCTGCTGAGAGCTTGGCACAAAATTCCTCTTTGTGGATTTTACCTCTTCATACAGTCACATGACATCTGTGCTCCCACTCCAACTTCTAATCCCCTCCCCCATGTTTTTTTGTTAGGGTATTCTTTAAATGTACATTGCATGAAGGTAAGCCCTAAAATATTTTATCTGAGAGCCAAATACATTTGCAAGGAAGATGCTGAACTTCAGGTTTGTTCAAGTTTACACAGATAGTAGCCTGTCACAGCTACTATTCATGTTTCATCTCTTCCTCTAGAATAAATTTGTTTAGGCTGCAAGTGTCTCGAGTGTACTTTCCTTTAGGCATTGGCTTCTTTGAAGATAAAATCATAAGATTTTGGGTAGTTATCTTGCACTCTGTGTAAAGATCACACTTGGTTGATCAGACTTCTTTGCTGTTCTGTGTAGTGTATGAAGGGAAGCTTTTGCTTGTGAGGTGTATAACCTAATGGTATATTTTGTATCCTTCCTTAAGTTCAGTCTTACTGGAAAGACTCTTTCATGAATTAATGAACAAGGTATGAAATAGCCAAGAATCACAAATGACCTCAAAGGAGTTGCAGGACACCATGGCACTTCAAGCAACTTTTCAGTCAACTCTCCCTTTGTATAAGCAATAGTGGGTGTTTCCTCTGCAGCATACAGTTGTTTTAAATTTTAGGGATATATTCTTTCACTGGTATATGTGGAAATATTTCATGCAACTTCTGTTAATGGATGTCAGGTGGGTTCCAGTAATTCCAAGGCAGAACTAAGAAAGAATAGATCACTTTAGTTTTTTACTAGGATGTTGGATTTCAGCAATAATCATTGCACACAGTGTCAGCCAATTTCTGTGCCAATGCCAAAGTTTTTCAGCCACAGAGGTGGCCTCGAAGATGACTTCCTGAAGTTCAAAGCCTCCAAAATGTAAAAATAACTTTCCTAGCAAATCATACAGTAATGGCAGCGTTCCGCTATCTCAAGTCACTCACTCGTTACCCAAATGAAAGAGGAAAAGGGTGGCATGCAGACAACTGCAGTCCCACAGCAGCACAGTGTGTCTACCCGTAGCTTTCCCATTCAGAGTGGCATTGGCACTCATGGATTGGAACGTGGTCTGGCATGGTCATGAGGGGATGTGGCAGACTACCTCAGAGGATGATGCTTCTGCTAGAATTACTTGTGCCTTGTGGGGTGCTGGGGAAGCAGTTTGTGAAGGCAAGCCTCTTGCGCGTTTGTCATGTAATGGCATGTAATGGAGTCATGTAAAGGCAGGATGCTTATGTGCTTTGTGATTCAGGTGTTTCAGAGAGGCATAGCTAATGTCTGCTTTGCTTACTGAAATGGTTGAGTGATATGTGACAGTCCAGGTACAGAGGCACTCACGTTTGGGAAAATCGGGGTTTGTGATGAAATGTGTTTAATATATTTAGATGAATACCAAATGTGAATGTGCAGCTTCATATCTCAGAGTGGTGGTGTCTGCAAATTTGCTCTGTATCAGACCAGCAGTGCCACAAAGGCTGTTAGAGATCACCAAGTGAAATCACTGTGAAATAAAACCACCAGCACTGAATGCATCTAAGGAGAGAGACTTCCCTTTATTGTGTCTGGGAAAATCAGACCCTTGCCCTCCCCGTGCTGTGCATGTGAACCTTTTGGAGGCAAGATTGAAGAAATTCATTTTGGAGAAGATCAGGGAGATGGGAGCCAGTGACTGAATTAACATGTGCCTCAGGGACTGCAGGTGATGGTGTATACAGAAATCTACTCATCAACTTTGTATATTGCCCAAGCTTGATGAAAAACTATGGAAGATGTTGCTTGTGGATAGAGCAGTTAATAGGTAGAAATTTTAAAGTACAATTCTGCGACTTAAAAAATGAAGCATGCAATCATGCTGAAACATCTTCAGAATGTAGCCAATGTATTTAAGTCTTTTGGCACACATACAAGATTTGTAACTGTAAATCTGCATAAATTGTATCATTCTTCAATTGTTTACAGGATGTGTTTCTACTAACCTCAGTGTGAAATTCGTTTGTTTTTGATGCTATACCATGGTCTAGACTTGGACTCATGATGAGCACACTGCATACACCGTGGAGATCTTGATAAAATTAACCATCAAAGTTACTCTGATTTTATAAGATGCATTTATGCCTCCAAGTGAAAACTGAGTTTGGGTTGTGCAAGATTTGCTGAGGGCTTGCATGTTGGCACTCACTTGGTGCATTAACATAAATACGTTAGCGGCAGTATTTTCAACTTAAGGTCACGGTTGCACAAATTATTTGCAGACTTCTCCATGTCGACTGAGGGAGGAGATGGTGGGGAGGCAGCAGTTGGCAGTTTCAGCGTGCTTGCTCACTAGGCTTCATGTCATCAATAATATGATTTAACATGGGTTCTGCTGTAGCAGTAATGAGATTAGAGACCCATGTGAAACTTGCTCAGAATCATATAATTTCAAGTGAAAATAATTCCCCATGAGCATGATCATACTTGTGTGCAAAGTAATGACGAAGCTTCTGGTTTGTGTCCTTTGTGCCTGTGAACAATGCTGAGATTCGGGAACTGTCTCATTTTAAAATGAGTTAAAATCTAAATTAAATATAGACCATAGAAAGAATGGCCTTTTTCAATGTAGTTGCGCTGAATTCAGGTCAACCTCTTTAAGTCTGCTCATGCTGAAGTAATTAGAATTTTATTGGACAAATTTTTGTTTCATATAAACCTGTTTAGGAAGTCTTGCTCACTTCACACCCCGAAAACAAGACACAATTAAAACTGTAAGACACACGGCACCTGAAGACTTATTTTAAGATCTGAACCCAGATGTACTTTTCAGATTTCTCTTTGACAATGTGTTTTTGAGGGTAGGACTTGACCAAAAAGTCATTCTACAAGAGGAGACTTTCAATGAGAATGCTTGACTGATAAAAGCAGTGCTGTATGTATAGATGTTGGTGAATAGGGAGGCAAGGAAACGTGGAAATGTGTTATGCCATTGGAGGTGAAAAAAATCAGTGTTATGGAGAAATCCTAGAGGTTGTCTTCAGCAGCTTCAACTGGGAATAAGCACAATATACCTATATTAATTTGACACATCAGGAAACCTGAAGCCTTCCAAAATGCTCATAGCATAGCTTTCTGCTCCACCTCCTCCAATCTTAAGCCTTTTTCAGTTCTGTAGATTTCAAATGAGACCATAAAGAAAACTGTCTCTGAAGAAAGGTTAGGGATGTTCAGCTTCTAGGTCTTTGTGGAACTTTGGGCATGCTGATAAACAGGTTTGGGACAATTGTAAAGTAACTTTAAATGCAAGGAGGACTTTGTTTTCTGTTCTCTGGATGGTTAAGTTGGATTTCATCTGGTTTTAGATATGAGCAGCACCTAGATTGTAATGGGCATGCACTTAGGCTTACATAAGACAAACTATTTACTTAAAAGAACTTAGTGTTTGTATGGGCATACTTATCAAACCAGATTTTTTTCATAGGGAGCAAACCGAGTGCACAGATGGTCAAATGCTAATACTGTGGAGTTACCTGCAACACTGTCTGTGTCTCCCCCTTAATAAGGAAAAGAGTTTTATGTGAACTATATGAGGTATACCATGTTTATCAGTAGATTTAAGATCAAATCTAATGAAAACTATGCAAATACATAAATGTATGCTAGACTAAAAGAAAAAAGTGTACTTACTGCTCTGTATTTAAACACAAGGGACAATAAGACTTGTAAAGCTACTTTAAAATCAGCAGCCTTTATATTAAGGCTCTTTAAACTTGTTTTGTAAGTGTCTTGGAATGACTTTGTTAATTCTTTTAGTTAATTTGCAGTAGCACTAAATGTTTTTATGCTTGAAGCCATCCATCATCATCTTAGAGGAAACGTGGAAAGAAGTTGTCCAGCAAGTCACCACATCTTAAACAAGATCAATTTGAGGGTTTGAATTCTGATTGGGTTGTGTGCAACCAAAATCCCTGGGCATACTTAGAACTGGAACAGAGCTTTAGCTTTATACCTCTTCTACTGGAAATGTTTACAAGAGACATTCTTATGCTAAAAACTGATGATGGTTTAAAAACAAAACAAAACCCCCTACTTATAACAATTTTAGTCATGTAACACTTCTGGAATATTTGAATTATTCTGAGGACTTTTAAAAAGGAAAAAAATAATAATACCAGCTACTCCTCTTGGTGAACTTCTGCAAAGATACAGTACTTAAATCCTTGTGCATGAGGAACTGTTACAAACTTGGCTGCAGGCTGCTATATTAAAGTTTTACTTTTTCTAGTAATAAGTCCTTCAGATGTCTTGTATCTATCTGGTTTTGAAAGCAGAAATATTTAATCCTTTAGTAGTTGTGTTTCAAATATAAGAGAACTTCAAATCTAAACATAAGAAGAATTTAAATGGAAAAACATTCTTCCACCTTTATACCTCTCCTGTTTGAAATGTTTGTGACATCCTACCTTCTCTCTTTCTTTTTCCACATAGTTGTTACTTGTGTTTTCAACCTGTGTAACAAGGGAAATATAACATAAAAATAGTATAGTAGGGAAATTATATCTAATTGATGTATTAATTTCAGTTAAAAAAAAAGAATTTGGAAAAGTGCAAGAAAATGTGTCCTTCATGATGAGTTCTGCAGCAGCTGGTAAAGAGACATTGTATGATGCCTCAGTTTTGTTTTCCCCTCTATCCTGAACAAGCACATTGTAGAGGTCTGAGTCACATCATGACTGGTCTGAAGGAAGTACTAATTTTTAATTCTAATTCTAAGTTAATCTACTAGATCTCTATTTCTGTTATGGAAGCAAAGAAAATATATCCTTCAGGGTTTGTTTTTTTTTTGTAAACAAGAGTCCCAATATATAGCATCCATAGCAGTAACAGGAGAAAGGAAGGATACAAAGCTGTTCAGCAGGAGCTCCTTTGCTGTGCCATCCTGACCTGGTTCCATGATTACTGATGACCAGCATGTGCAGTGAAATCTGCTGTAAGCCCAAGAAGAGAAGTATCATGTGGAGGGCACTGCCTTCCTGGCATCTTGCTTGTGACCTCTGCCTAGTTATGTGCTTTATTCTGAGGCAAGTGCTTTTGTGCTGGCTCTCTCTTCTCTCTTACTGTGGCCCTGAATCAGTTAATCATCCACTAAAGGAAAGCAAACTAAGAAATGGAGATAAGAAAGCATTCCAGGGCCTACCCTACAGCGGTTACCAAACACCTCCGCTCTGATTTGCAGAACTGTTTCTAGCTTTCTGCTGATGGCCAGTGACTCCTTCGTCACCAGATATAAAGAACTTGTGATCAAACCAGCCTCTTTAAAAAATGTCAGAAAATTCTTTAGAGAAGATAGCCCTGGCTGTCCTTTCTTAAGGTAACAAAGGATGAATGAAAAGTTGTGCTTGGAATCTGGAGACTAACTTAAGATTATACAAGAGGGGAGTGGCTTTTGGTTGTGCAGTCCAACAAAAACTTAATACTATACACTAACAGTGCAAATATATTACTGTTTAATAGCTTCCTTGAGGGGAAAAAAGCACATGATATGTTGTGCATGTATTAATAGGTTTTGCCTGTGTGTATCTAGAAGCAGGATGTTGTACAGTTGGAGAGTAAGGAGTTATGCCCTGATTTTCAAGTCCAGTAATCACAGCAGAGCGCGCTGACTCACTGGTAGGAAAGGTATCTAAGATGACAAAATTCTTATTATAGATGAGAGAATTAGATGATTGCCAGGAAACTCCCATGCAAAAAATGAGCAAAACAGGAACAAAAAGATCCTCTTGGCATAATGAAATCGGTATTCTAAACATAGCTGAAACTAATTAAATAAACTGAACTATGCAAGATTGATCAGGTTGGTCTGGAAAAATTGTTCACCCTTTTATTATTGGCTGTCATTCCCTAGTAGATTAAAATAGCACTGAGTTTTGGGGTGATAGAAAACAAAAATTCATGTACTGAAACATAATCAATGATTTTTAAGTTTGGAAATTACTGGTTACCTGTACTCATAAGATTTGGAAATTACCAGTTATCTGGTCCTCAGTGTAGTCATCCACCCGTTTCCAGGATATCAAGAGATACCTTAAAACATACCTTTGATTTTAAATATGTTTTAAAGATTACTTTATTTGGAAAGATCCAATTTGATAACATTCCAAGCATAAATTTTAACTAGTATGCTACTTAAATTAGAAAGTGGACTAGACTTCCTAGTTTTTAGAATTTCATAGTTCTAGATACATCAAGAGTAAGATGACTTCTACAGTAACTTCCCAGATCATGAGCTTTCCCAACCTTTTTTCTGTACACTACTGTATTAATGTCAATATTTTGGGAAATTGAATTTCATTTCAATGACAGACTGAACAACGAACAAGCAAAAAAGTTGATTTCTGTGGGATATACATATATAGTTTCCATAAAAATGTTTAGAAAGAGGAGGAACCCTTATTCTTGTATGAGTAACACAGAGATTTACTAGGCATGTGAGTGTTCATATGAAACTATTACTTTTCTTGTGATAGGACAAGGGATAATGGTTTTAAAATAGAGGGAGGGAGATTTAGATTGGATATTAGAAAAAAGTTCTTTCCTGTAAGAGTGGTGGAGCACTGGAACAGGTTGCCCAGGGAGGTGGTGGATGCCCCATCCCTGGAGACATTCAAGGCCAGGTTGGATGAAGCCCTGAGCAACCTGATCTAGTTGGGGGTGTCCCTGCCTCTTGCAGGGGTGTTGGACTAGATGACCTCTGGGAGTCCCTTCCAACTCGAGCTATTCAATGATTCTATGATTCTTCTTGTCAGTAAAACGGATGCCTCTACCTGTAGTATCTTGATTCAGGACTCATGACTGAAGCAAAATAGAGGAGCTGTATTAGGGAGTCTGGCACTCCTACAGCATGAACACAGGAATTTCTTAAGGTTTTTCTCATCTGTGGCTTAATTGGGAACTCTCCTCATCTTGAGTCACTCGAGGCTTTCAGGAAGGGAGTGGTCAATTCCCCCAGATGAAAATACAAACTTGTCAGTCTCCTCAACCCTCTAACTTAAGAAGTATGAACTATGTATGCAGAACAACCCATGCTTTCTGGCATAAGGACCTGTAGGTGCTTTGTTCCTCATCTACTGAGATGATAGAACAGACAAACCTCTTGGTCATATGTGCCAGTTTTTTAAATACAAATGTTAAATAAATGAAACAGTTACAAAGATAATATTCTCTTCTAAATATATTTATATAGTTGTGCCTTTATATATGTCTGCTTCTTGTACACGAACAAATGATGTGAAGAAGAATAGGGTTTGGCTTGCAGAGTGTTGTAACTACGCATAAAATGTGTTGTCTTGGGGTGAAACTGAAACAAAAGATCTCTATGGCAGCAGACATTGGATATATGGGGGTTCAAATAAAATCCTGAATGTATGCACAGATTGTCATGTCAGATCAGTAACTCAAGAACATGTCATCTGAGAAAGCTTCTTATACTGTTAAAGGGGCCAAGCAGCATGGGCACCTTTATACTTGCTGCCAAAAGTCAGTCTTCTAACAGCAGCTCTGCTGTCCCTTCATGACCGTTCTTTTAGGGTTGTGTGCTTGGTTTTGTTTTTGTTTGTTTGTTTGTTTTTTCCTTTTGTTTTTTTGTTTGTTTCTATATATATCTCCACCTTTCATTGTCTTTGCCTATTTATTTTCAGGACCTTTTGTCTCCCCAGTAGTCCACTGAGGTCTTCAATACCTGGGCTTCCAAGGAAGTCCATCTAGGGCACTCAGGAAATGGTGGTGCTGCTCATCAGTTTGTGCCGTGAGAGAGGAGTTGGAGCTGTTCTGCCAGCAGGGCAGTGCAGTAGCAGGATCAGGAGGCTGCTGAACTTGTCATTCTTGTGGGGTATGATGGGAGAAGTGATCGATGTACATGATGTTTGAGAAGATGAACGATACCTTCTTGAAGACTCAGAAGCTGGGAGCCACTCAACAGCTAGGTACTCAGTGTAAAGTTCCTTAACAAATTGCTGGGGGCTTAGGGCTACAGATCCTCTAGTGTTTAAGAGTTGGAAGGAAAGTGTGGGCTCAGGTCTGTTCTGGGATCCCTGTTCTTGAAAATAAAATACTGGAGGGCACACTGACATCCAAGGATTCCTGTGTTCAAGTAAAGGGGTGAGCTAAGCACATCATGGGAACTCCTTCCCTTATGTTTCTGGTTGGGGTTTTTGTGTTTTGTTTTGTTTTTTTTTTTTTGTTTGTTTTTTTTTTTGTGTGGGTAGTAGTGCAGAGTTCAGCACTGGAGTGTGATGTTGCTGCTTGATGCGATTATACAGGACATGATGTCACTCACATGAATGACCAGGAGCAGAAACACCACTTGCTGTCATCTAGGAAGGTGGTACTGTGCTGCTGTCATTTGTGTGTGACAGCTGTCAAGACAGCATGACACTTTTCTGGAGTGGTCAGCTGAGGTTCTTGCAAGGCAGGCAGCAAAGGCTTGTTGGACAGTTTTCCTTTAGACAGCTTCAAACTGCAAATGCAGTCAGATTTGGTTCAGTGGATCAAAGTAATAAAGTGAAGTAGAAATCTAAGAACTGTACAGTATAATATAGCCATGCAGAACCAGCTGCTCATCTGCTGCAGGGTGGTACCAGGCCAAGACTGTGGTTCCTCCCTGAGAATGAACATGCTGAATCTGTGTTTGTGTATGAGGACTTCTCTGTCACTTGAGATTTGTCATTGACAGCACTGGGGGTTTTTTGGCAAGTAAAACTTTTTTTTTTTTTTCCACAACGATAAACTTTGTTTGATATTTTAGTAATTAACTTCATAATCAATGGCAAAAGGGTTATTGGAACCTGGGGGAAGGAACTCAACTGTGATGGACAGGCAAGGATAAATACCTGACATTCCTATGTGATCTACTCTAGATGATTCTGCTCGGGCAGGGGAGTTGGACTGGATGATCTTTTGAGGCCTCTTCCAGCTCCTGATATTCTGTGATTCCAGCAAAGTGCTTATACTGGAAATTATTTTATATGGAGGGAAAAAAGGACTCGTATGAGCCTAGCCAAGACTGTAAGTTTTGTGATGTTATGAGCTCATAATACTTCAAAGTGTGATGGCTGACTAGTGGAAAATTGAGAAGACAACAGATAAATTTACAGTTACCAAATGGTTGCACATAAGGATCTACTGCTGAAACAGAAAAGTTATTTTGCACAGCTGCTGGTTTCTAGAAATTCCCAAATACACAGAGCTGAATCTTTATGGATAAATTTCTCCCCTTTTTTCATTGTGTGTGAGATAAATGTTTCATTATTAATTTTCTTTAAATGTTCCTCCAGTATTATAGCTTGTTTGAGTGTTGTAGAAAATCCTGTAAACTGATGGTTTGTTTCATTGATTAAGTAACAGTTTTGTGTAGGAAAGACTTTGTAATGACAATTGAAACTATACACATAATTGCATAGTTTCCAGTCTATAAAAAGTGGCCTGCAAAGCTGGAAGATATCATTAGACTTGTGTTTATAACTCAGGATGGCCTCGTTTCACCAGTTTTCTTGCAAATTAGTTCCCAGATGTCAGGAATACTGTCTGGTTGCCAGCTATTGCATAAACTCCTGAAGTGTGAGATATGACATATGCTCTTGCACTGACCTCAGCTGTCAACAGGAAAATAAATGATCATGGAATAGATTGGATGAAGCAAGATTCAGAAAAGCAAGCTTAATATCTAATTTTAAGTGGCTTTTGATTGCACAACTACCACAGTTATATCAGAGATACATGACTTTGGCATTTCTCAACAATGTTAGTAAAAACCCCTGTATTCTTGGATAACCAGGAAACCTTTGTACAGACTGGCAGACCCGTTTAAAATCTCTAGCTATCTGACTTCTAACAGCATCTGTGTGTAATGTAGAAATGAAAACCAATACTTCTAATGTTGATCTTGGGTGGGGAAAGTGTCTCTGAAGCATGTGATGCTTGTTGATGTTGTCTTTCTAAGGTCAGATGTTTTCCATTTGTGCCCCATATCATACATTGCGTCCTAGCGTGAGTCTCCAGAAGTCACCTCTTGGAAAGGTCAGCTCATCAATGCTGGACATTCCTGGAGCCTTGTCTGGATTCAAGATCAGGCTACTCTGTCAGCATGGCACTAGTTTTAGGTTGCCCTCAGAGATGCGGATGTTGAAATTTAGATCCAGGCACGTAGTGATTACCTACCTTGTTCCCAGAGTAGACCAGAAATCTTTGTCACAACCATAGCTGGACAAGGCCTTTGTGTCCCGAGGAAGCAGGGAACAACTGGTGTATCCAGCTCTGAGAGGCGTCAGCTGTGCTGTAGCAGCTGAAATAGGCTTTTGTGTGAAGCCTCAGAGCTTCCCTGCATCCTTTGTTTCATCTTGTTTTCCCCTGTTATTTAATTTTATAATCTAAAGATTGGTGTTTTAAGGAGTTTACACCATGACCATAGTCTAGCATGAAGACATGTTTGTTTTTCTTTTGACTTGGATGACTTCTGTGGCAGAGGCACTGGTTTGTGGGGTTTGGGGTTTTTTTTGTTTGGAGGAGTTTTTTGTTTGTTTTGTGTGGGGTGATTTGGTGGATTTTCTGGTGGGGTTTGTGCTTTTTTCTCTTCTTTTTTTAATTTAATTCCAGGCCTGCAGAATCTGATAGGGTTGCTATCCTATCCTATCAAAAATCACAAGCTAGTTCATAGGAAAACTGGATTATTTTTAATAGGATTTTATTAACTTGTTATTTTATGAATTTATTAAAACTATTTTGTGTGCAAGCTCTCTGCCTGAGCTGAGCCTTAAAAACTTTCTATATAAGTGACTCTTTAAAAAACCCCTTATGTTTCTAGAAGCATAGATGCATAATATAATGAACTTGCAGGTGCTGTCCTTTATACTTGTTTAATAATTCTCTTGCTTGTTCCATGTGTTTGTTGATCTGATGGATATTCATAGCTAGCTATAGGTTTCCTATAGTTAGATACCTGTAGGTACCTATAGCTGTCCATAACCATATGAATGAAGGTATGACCAATCAAACAGCAACATATTTATGAAGACACAGAAAGCCATTCTGCACTAACTGGACTAGAAAACTAGTCAGATGCAATTGGTCTTGCTCCCTGGGCTTTTTTTAGCTTTATTTTCCAATATCAGCTCAAATAAGAATGACTTCCTCTGTTACTCAGCTAAAATATAAGGGAGTTGACTGTTACTTGCAACAGCATTGCCTTATTCCAAATTTGTAGACTAAAATGATTAATATCAGGCAGATGGCAGACAGTTTGCTGTAAATCATACAGGGTTGTCAGCTCACCAGTCATAGAATCTCAGCTCTATAAAGTGACACTGGGTTAATGATCTAATTCTGTATAGGGAGAATTGCACTTACAGAGTAGTTTTTCACTCAAATACGTTTGTAAAACGAATCCACTGTACATTTTCTTAGGCTATTGTTATTTCTTCATTTAACTTAATTTGTTGTCTATGTGCAGACCCATTAGATGGCTTTATAATGAAATTGCAAGGTTGACCACAATTATGCAGTCAAAAGTGGCTAATGGATTCAATTCTAACTGTATGTTCTAGCTGAAAGAGCTGGGAGAGGGTAATTCTGTAGGCTTTTTTAAAAAAGAAAATTAACTTAAATTGAGTTTTTCCTGTTTGGGAGTCAAAAGATATGTCCTAATCAGAATGTATGTCAGTGTGCCATTTTAAAAACTGTAAATGTTGCTGGAGATATAATGCTGAAAAGTTATATGTAAGCCTTGTTTTAGTTCTAATAAAACTTCTGGACCTTAGTGCACCAGATCTGTGTGACTTTTTAATGTGATTTTTTAAAAAACAAATCTATTGGATGAAGAAAAACGAGCTGGTAGTTTATGTAAGTTTTATGGCTTGGTGTCTTTTTGTGTGTTTAAGGAGGAATTTTTGTTTGGGTGCTTTTTTTCTGAACTAGTTAGTATGTCTACCTGAAATTCTTGTATTTCATAAGAGTGACATAGTAGCTCCTTCAAACTGTCACAGAAAATGCCAGTTGTTATCGGTCTTTTGTGGCAGTCAGTTGAAGAATAACAAATAGGGTAGGGAAATAATTTTAGTTAGTTTAGAAAAATTAGGAGCTTTGCTGAAATCATGATTATTTTGTTTCAAATTCATTTACTAGAATGGTGATTAGGAAAAACACTTAAACTTTAAATGCTTTGGCTTCTCTAGGTCATGTTCTAGGGGGTGAAAGACCTTAACAACTGTTGAAGTTTTGAATAATATATAAAATGCTTATCTTATATGTGTATGTGTTCATGTATGCAGACTGCTGTAAGAGTTTTGGATGTAACTGCTGCAAAACTTGATTTTTTTTTTTTTTAAGTTTTTCAATCACAGAAAGTCTCTATTGGGAAAAGTTTCACTACTTCTGAAAGAGATTTTCTTCCTCACATCTAGGCAGTCACTTTTTATAAACTGTAAGACAGAGGACCTGCAAAGTTAAGCTTTGTTTTCCAATATCTACAACTTAACTAGGGATTTTCCTTCAATTTATTGGGAATTTCTTCTATTCTCTGAATTATTGTTATATCCAGAATGTCTGACATCGTTCCTTGGCAAAACTTTACTTGCACTGATTTCTAGTGAATATTCAAGTATTTTCTGAAACATTAAGGTGTTTTTCACATGCAGTGACACTTTTTTAGAGTAGACACTGTGATGAAAGGCTGGAAGGAAGCTCAAGATGCAGTTCTCTATCTGCGTTTAAATTCCAAAGTAGGCTCAGGGCTGGGCTCTTTCCCTGTTGTCTTTGTTAGCATAAGAGGACCTGAAAAAGGAGACTTGCATTGATTTTTAGCACCTACAGCTCCTCCTCCCCTGCTTCCTCTTAAAGAGTTGAGGCATGCCTGTGCTCTTTGATCAGTCTACCTTTACCGTCCATGGTCCTAAAGCAGTGGAAAATGCCTGCTGCTGTGTCTGCAGTCTCTTTACAGCACAGTGAGATGAATCGCAACAAGGACAGGAGACCTTGAAGAAATAGAGCTGCCTTTAAGGGTTGGAGCCAAGGAAAAGTTATTTTAAACAAGAGAATAGTCTTAACATTTCTGTGATGATACCTGTGTGGCTAATGGGGCTTTATCCGAAATATAAAATTCCCAAGGCTAGTTTATTAGGAAGGATGAGGTGAGCCAGCTGGCTTAAAGGGCAGGGACACTCCAGGATGTTGAATCTACTGTAGTGCGGGCAGGAACATTTAATGAAACTGCTTAGAAGGTTTAATGGATCTTTCTAATTTCACTTTTCACGCCGTTTGCACGGATATTGTAACAATGCTTGTGAGGAATACGAAAAGTACAGCTACGTCCATTGCGGCTTTCTTGCTAAACAGTAGCGAGAGATTCCGTATGAACTGTTTTGAGAATGCTCCTCCAAAGGGAGTTGCTCTTTGGCAGGCAGATGCTTGCCTGGGAAAGATTTTAAGCATCTGTCAAATTGTTGCAAAGTGAAACTGAACAAAATATACAATGTTATGGCATTCTAGGCACATTTCAGTGTATTGGCGGTTCCAGTATGAGAGAGATACATTACAGACTGGGAGGCAAGTGTGAAGATCTATAATTAAATGTAGGGTGTCTCTGTCAACAGTTTAATGATAGTGTGATTGGATGGAGGATAACTTCCCCCATGCAAGTTTATGCTGAAACACATCTGTGAGTGGTGAGGGCTTTTTTTTTTTAAATTTGCCTGAAATTTGGCACTGAGCCAGTGCACCAGCCAAAATGCTAAATGTCCAAACTTTTTTCTTGTCAGTGTCACCAATTACACTTTTCAAACCCTTTTAAAAAATCTCTATACATATGTATGTTAGACTATATCATAGACACTTTATTTACTGAGGAAGTGACCATAATCACTTTTACTGCTGAATATTGTATTTCAGAAGAATTAGGGGCTTTGCAGAGCCTTTCTTTGTGTACATCATTTATTATCATGTTTACATTTAATGTCTTCTTTCAACCTTAATAAAAAGCAAGCCTAAAAGACCCCTATTCTTAAGACCCTGAACATATTCTAGAAAATGTTACATTTTCTCATCAAAAGTCCTTGTGAAGATGTGATTGATAATTCTTCAAAGTTTGTTTTTTCCTCAGTTGTATTCTGAGTCTTCACCTCAAATAGCACTTGTGGAGGTGTGCCTTTCTTGCCCTTCATGAAATTATTTTTTAAATTAAAAATATGCATTTTTAAAATTGGTCCAAATTGTCTATTTGAATGGCATGGTGGAGAACTAGAGGTGCTTACTGACACTGACAACTCAAGAATCATCTCTGTACTGTCTGTACTTTAATACTTTTTCTATGAGACACTTGTATACATTTACATGCTTCTTATAGAATCACAGGATGTCAGGGGTTGGAAGGGACCTTGAAAGATCATCTAGTCCAACTCCCCTGCCCGAGCAGGATCATCTAGATTAGATCACACAGGAATGTATCCAGATTGGTCTTGAATGTCTCCAGAGAAGGAGACTCCACAACCTCTCTGGGTGGCTGCTGTTCCAGTGCTCTGTCACCCTCACAGTGAAAAAGTTCCTCCTTATATTAAGATGGGACTTTGTGTTCCAGCTTGGAACCATTTCCCCCTGTCTTATCGCTGACCAACACCAAGAAGAGCCTGGCTCCATCCTCCTGACGCTCACCTTTTACATATTTATAAACATTAATGAGGTCATTCCTCAGTCTCCTCTTCTTCAAGCTGGAGAGACCCAGCTCCCTCAGCCTGTCATCATAAGGAAGATGTTTCACTCCCTTAATCATCTTGGTGGCCCTGCGCTAGACTCTTTCAAGGAGTTGTATGTCCTTCTGGAACTGAGAGACCCAGAACTGCTGGTGAGACTGCCTGGTCTCACCAGGGCAGAGTAGAGGGGGAGGAGGACCTCTCTTGACCTACTAGCCACACCCCTTCTAATACACCCCAGGATGCCACGGGCCTTGGCCATGAGGGTGCATTGCTGGCTCATGGTCATCCTGCTCTCCACCAGGACCCCCACGTCCCTCTCACCTGCACTATTCTCCAACAGGCCAGACCCCAACCTATACTGGTTGTTCCTCCCCAGTTGCAATACCCTACACTTGTCCTTATTAAATATAATTAAATTTCTCCCTGTCCAGCTCTCCAGCCTGTCTAAGTCTTGTTGAATGGCAACACAACCTTCTGGTGTGTCAGCCACCCCTCCCAGCTTTGTGTCATCAGCAAACTTGCTGATGGTGCACTTTATTCCCTTGTCCATGAATTCATTGAACAGTACTGGTCCCAGTACCGACCCTTGAGGGACTCCACTAGTTACAGGCCTCCAGCCAGACTGTCCCATTAATGACAACTCATTGGCTTCTTCCCTTCAACTAGCTCTCAATCTACCTCACTACTCTACCCTCCAGGCCACACTTCCTCAGTTTTCCCACCAGGATGCTGTGGGAAACAGTGTCAAATGCCTTACTCAGATCCAGAAAAACCACAT
Organism: Heliornis fulica; assembly: GCA_013399135.1. NCBI lineage: Eukaryota > Metazoa > Chordata > Aves > Gruiformes > Heliornithidae > Heliornis > Heliornis fulica. The sequence continues at coordinate 568,189 of VXBZ01008231.1, forward strand.
CCACTGGCTTACCATCATCCATCCACCTGGTTATATCCTCATAAAAGGCTCTTAGATTAGTCAAATGTGTCCTCCCCTTGGTAAAACCATGCTGACTAACAATCCTCTTATCCTTGATGTCCCTGGAGACAGCACCTTTCCCAGGATGGAAGTACGGCTGATGGGTCTGTAGTTACCTGGTTCCTCCTCCTTGCCCTTGTTGCAGACAGGAGTGATGTTTGCTTTCCTCCAGTCCTCGAGCACCTCTCCTGTTTCCCGGGATTTCTGAAAGATGGTAGACAGTGGCCTAGAGTTTTACTGTGGTTTGTTTCAACTTGGATGTAACATTTTCTAAAGCCACCTCCAAATGAGACTTTGGTATACATTATGAAATGACAGGCTTGATAATTATTCTGCCTTCAAGAAACTGATGTGGCATGAAAGAAGATATATTTCTTACAGTAAAATTTTCTGGTTTAAAATTTGAAGAGGAATATTTGAGAACCCTCCATTTGTCTTCAAGATCTTCTAGGAATACCAGGAAAGTATGCAAAAGTACTTTTGCATTAACATTTACCACTTAATGAAATTTCAATGAGAAGAGACATAAAATGCAGTGACCAAGAGAAACTTCAATTGTAGGGTCTGGTTATTTTAGCAAAAGGCTTAACATCTGTTCATGGTGAAGTTTTAAATACAGTTTAGAGTGGAATACCCATCCCTATGTATCATTTGTCCTGCACTGTCTTTTTTTTTTTCTCCTCTGATTTTTAGATCTTTATTATTTTTCTTTTTTTTTGGAAAAAAAATGTGCTTTTTCTGTTCCTCTTTGAAGGAAAGCTGGCAGGCAAGATGAAGGGCATTGCCAGGAACATCAGACACTTGGGCTCTGAGGCTAATAGTTGGGAGCATATATTTGAATAGTGATATGTTCATACTGACTATAGGTTGCTACATGATTACAGGAGTGCTGCGGAGATGTGAATCTTGTAGATTCCCATGGATTTTGTCAAAAAAGCCTGAAAATGTAACTTGATGTTGGAAGGCCTAATGTAACATTTAAAAGGCTTTTAGTGTAGTGTGGCACATAATAATACTTCATGGAAGAGTTGTGCATATGCTACGAATACCCATGTAAAGCCCACTTCGTAGTTTGAACACTTGCATTAAGTTAACAAGATGTTGTGGCTTGCTTGTTCTGAGAGTCCAAAAGTCGTTTCCTTCAAGTGCCTAAAATTCCTAGAGATGCTCATGGTTTTCCATAAACTGCTACATGGTTATGCAGAAGGGGAGAACAGCCAATATTTCAACTGTACAGCAGTATCCTATCCTATGCGGATGGTAATGTCTTTCCTAGTAATGTTTTTCACCATAAGAATTTGCTTTCAGCATAAATGGCTAAATTCTTAACTCAGTAAAGCTGAACAGTTTTGCATGAACTGGCCTCTAAATCCATATTGTTAACACTGTTTGCAGCTCCTGTAATCCAGGTGGTTGGTGTATTGCTTGTGTTTGTGTGAGTGCATGAGCACTGGGTTAACTGCTGGCCAAACCTGCCAAGTTGATTGATTGGGACTTCTTGGAAAGGGATGGTCAAACAAACCGTCCCTATTCCCTGATTTATTGTTCAATAGTACATCACTAGTAAAACATCCCTATTGTTAACACTTAACGGAACTATGGAATTCAGCATATCCAATCTTAAATTGGTTAAGGATGCAGGTCATGTCTTAAAGTCATGTCTTAAAAACTTTAGCCATGCCACTGGCTAATATAACTGTAGGCCTCAAACTGAATTTACTTCAGCTGTAACTTTACCAGACATAGTAGAACTACAATGTCACTTTTCTTCTTTTATTAAACATTGTTGAAGGGTTTCTTTGTTTATATATGTATCTCTGTCCACTATTGTTTTTACCTCTTGTGAAGCGCAACAGCCCTGGAATCTTTACTCATATTTTAAAAGCTTTAGTTTGTACAGTATATAAAAAAAAAACCAACAACCCAAACCCATAAACATCTAAAACAACAAATCCATTTAAGTAACACTTGGTGACTCCACACAGACTGTAGTTAAATGTAAAAGAAACTACTTAATTTTATTATTGCTTGTTACAATTAATTTTGGATTGCAATTTTGCAGTATGTAGTTGCAACAAGAAAAGGAAAATGCATTTTTTTTTTCACTAAATGTGCTCAAAAGGTAAAGATCTTTGAAATCAACATTCTGCAACTGAGTTTACTCCCCCACTTCTTGTGGTTGAGTCCAGATAATGCTAGCATTAACTTTATATTGCTTTTATCCTTTGCTTTTATCTGAGTGTTGAACAGGTACAGTAGTTGTGTGATCAACTCCCTTCTTTAATAGGAACTCAGTGATTTCTATCTTCTCTTATTAACCTTTCATAATTATGATCTGATTGTGCCTGCCACAATTGAAATCGGGTAGACTTAAATAACAGAGGATGCTTGCTGCTGTTGTGTCTGATGGGAAGAAAATTCACTTCATGAGGGTCAAGTTCACATGGAGCAGTTAAAGTAGTCTTAAGTATCCATAGCTGTTTATAGCATACTTTAGAGTTGTTTAATTTTATAGTTGTCACTGTACTATTGTTTAGTTATAAAAAAGCAGCTCTCTTTCCTCTTTAAACTTTAAAAATAGGGGGTCACAGCTGTTTCTCTAGTGGCTTTGCTCCTGCAAGCTTAAGAGAGTGTCTCTCCATGCCCTTTACCATACCCCAGGTTCTTCAGACGCTTGCTTGGTAACATTCCTTTGGATGCTTGTTCACTTGGAGCTGGAGGGATGGGAGATGGAGTCTGAGGTAACAGGCTACGATTAAACTTATAAGAAGGTCTGTGAATAGCAGACTAGTCACAAAAGCAGTGGTTAGATGTACCAGCTAAATCTCTTTTTGCTGAGTTACCCCTTGTTTTCTGGCTTCACGGGGGTCTCAGCAAATGAGACTTTCATACTCTGGTTTGTAGGGAGTACTGTAGCTAATTGTGAGGTAAAACGTGACACAGTATAAGCACATTCAGATTTAATAGAAATAAGGCTCTGTATGCTCTCTGTTGACCAGAAATGCTGCTAGCTGGTGACTCACTGCACTGTTACTGCAGGCTCCCTGGGCTGCAATGCATATCAGAGATACCTCAGAACTTGCTGGAGTTGCTTGAATTCTTCCACTAGTATTCTGTTAGGTAATTTCTATGATAGTGATGGTAACCCACACAACACAAATGTGTTTTATAACTCATACAAATGAGAACAAAAAAACCCCACCAAAAACCAAAACCATCCAACCAAAAATAAATTGCAGAGTGTCATATGTCCAGTCAAAACTGCAGTGCAAATACAAGTGAACTACAGAGCCAAGAATATAGTAGTAATCTTCCAGGATAATTACAATTCATCTCACACTGATTTACCATTTACAAGATGCTTGTGGTGTAATTTAAGAAGGGAAAAATGCATAGTTCAGTTGAACAAACCAACATATAATTTTTTCCTCCTTAAGCTGAGCATTCCACACAATTCCTTAGTTCATTTTCTTCCAAGTTTTACGTTTATCGATGGTGTTTGTCACTGAAAAAAAATACTGTAGCTTCCTCATTCCAACTCTTCTAGTTCCTTATTGCACTGGTTGACCCTTTGATTTCTATCCCCCAGCTCCAAGGCTATTTGTTGGGTTTTTTAGTGTGGGTTTTTTTTTGTTTTTTTTTGTTGTTGTTTTTTAAAGGCATGTGTGTTACTCTATTATTTCCAAGCTCTCAGTCCTCTTTCATAATAAAGCATTTCATGGCTAGATGAAGACAGATCAAATTCTAGATGCCCACCAAATGTAAGCTGCTTGGACTAAGGACCTTGCTTTGATCCTAGAAAACACGTGTAAGCAAAATCTTGCTTTGCCTCAAAAGTACCTGGTGTGGGAAATGAAATAGTGGAAACCTTTTACCACACCCCATTTTTCCTCTTGAATGTGGATGGATATACATGGTTACATCATGTGCATTTGTTGTAGATGCTGAGAAACTGAGGGAAGGCTGGGGTGTGATGCTCTTGGAGAAGACTGGGTAGGAGTGCTTCATCCCTATCACTTTGGACAAATATCTGGGTACACTCAAACTTTGCAGTATGAAAAATTTGCACGGTATTGCCCCCACCCTCCTCTTACTTTGAGGTTTAACGTTTTATGTAAAGCTTGAAAGCCTGTGTTGTGCGTACTCTAGCATTTTAGGAATTATATAATATCTTTGGCAGAGACATCCCAAGTCAGTATTTTATGCTTATGCTGGGAAAATTCCTTGTGTCTGTTCAACAAAACATGAATTTTTATCAGTAATGAAGATAAAAATCTTTGCAAGGAAGTTGTTTGCCATATAATTGTGAAAATAGAAATGGAAGGTAAATAATAAATAACAAGTTAAATAACCGACAGCCTCTGGATGTTGGATTGTGTAGCCCCAGAACAGTGGAGCACTTAGTAAACTGAATCTTCATTAGAGATCTGCTCTTGCTCTTGTACTAGGTACTGTAAAGCAGTTACAGATCACTGTAGAAATGGCAGAGTTTGTGATGTCACAGAATTTGTTAGAAGTCTTGTAATCATCTACTCTTTAGCATTATTAAGGAAGAAGCTTACAGATAGAAGACTGAAGTCTCTTGTGACAAAGAGCTGCCTCAACTGTGAATATAACATCACAAAGGGCAGCATTCAGATGTCAGTTTTCTGTCCTAGAAGTGTATTACCTCTCACTTATAAAAAATTGTCTCAGGGCAAGGATGGAGGAGAATTGAATGCTTTTATGTGCATCAGTAACAGAGTTTTCTCTTTGAGACAGCTATTTATCTTCTGATGACAGTGCGACTGTAGTGGTGCTAAGCGCTGATGCAATCTATGTATATTTTTAAGCCTCAACATTTTTTTTTGTTGTTCCCTGTTTTCTGTCCACCCAGCCTCCCATCAGAAACACCAGAAGTAAACTTTATTGCTCGAATGAACATCATTCTTTTCCCCTCCCGTGTTGGCGTACAAAGTCTAGAAAGGGACTGTATTTGTTGAAGCAATCTTTTTTCTTAAGCTTCCTGAGTATGAAACATAAAAGAAATATATACCATTAATCTTCTAACAATTGTTGTTATTTGCAAATTACATGACCACATATTCTTACTATGCATGTAGTCATGATATATTTTTATAGTGTATGCTTTCATATATGTTGGCACAGCATCTTGTGATTTGTCTGGCTGAAAGTTTCTTCCAGACTTTTATGGGGATGTTGGTTTACCCCTCCACACTTTTTTTTTTTTAAACTATTTATTTCCTTTCCATTTGTTTAGCAAGTAGCTGAAAAGACTACTATGTGTGTCAGAAAAAGACTTGGTCATACATATTTTCTTAAGCTAGTATTTACTCATTCTGTAATCTGGAGTGTTCATCAGTAAGTTATCTGAGAAATCTCAGTTAAAGAGAGAAATTCTTGTATGGGTTTTAGTTTAACTGAAAACATTTGAAACAGTAATGAAGCACCCTTGCAAATTTCCACATCATGGGCTTGGAAGTGAACCATCCAATACATGACAGAAGGGGAACCAAAATCAGGATTTCGGCATCCCTTTCTCTTAATGCCAGTGGCCATTGTAAAATAAATTGATATTCCCACATACCAACCTGATGAATGGCTTAACTTATAATGAGAACAGAAGTCATTTGATGCTGGGGAGACATTATGTACTGGGATGCACAGAATTGCTTAAGATGCTCCTTTTCTTACTCAGCCATGAGGCTTGATGCTTCTGCGCTATGGAAGAAATTGGATTGTTATTCCCCATAGAATGGGGGTCTTAGCAAAAAGCTTGTTTCTAATTTCTTTTATCTTTCCTTGTCGATATAATACTATTTATCCATCTCAGTTGCACCTAGTGTCTGTGCTCAAATCCTTAGGAAGGGTTAAAATTTGCATGATTCAAACCCTAGCTTCAGTAATACTTGGGGGGGACCGCACAAAACACAAGTACTGAGCAGACCCTTTCCAGCCTGGAGCCAGAGCAAGATCAGAGGGGTCTGACTCATGACACCTTTGAGCTGGAGCTCTCCATGCCATTATAGGCTGAAGACTGGGTGGTTTAATTTTGCCATCATAGGAACTTGGTAGTCTTTCTCTAATTTCATTGAAGCTGGTTGTTTCTGATTCTGTTGATATCACTGTCCACTGCACCTCTGATTGCACTGTCTGTACAGTCCCTGCAGCAGAACTGCATCTGGCTGCAGAGAGTCAGATGTGAAAATGAACAGCAGTGATGTGTCTGAATGCCTGGTGAAACAATAGCCATATTAAAGTACTTGTGATCATCTAAATGTGCAAAAACTAATGACTGAATAAATCAGTCTCAAATCTCATTGGTATATTGCCTGTAAGGATGGCCAAAGTATTTTTGATGTTTGCAACTGTGTTGTCATAATCTGATTCAGCTATGTTGATTGTAACAACTCCATAACCCACCTTCTTGAAACCACCCCTGCTGCAGAGGACAGCTAATTTTGCTGTTAGCTGTGGGCGTAGTAGAGCTGAACATCTTAATCACAAATTATTACCTGTGACATGATACTTTTGAATGACATGCTAGAAGTTTCCAGTCATTTGGGTGCACATGGATAGCTGTGAAATGACCTTCACTTCCAAGTGGAGCCAGTATTACTGGCACTCCTTTTCTCAGAAAAAAATATGAATTTTGGGAAGGGGCAGTTCCCATAATTTTCATCATATTCTTTTCAGCGTGCTGAGTTTTCATGTTTTCAAACTAAATTGTGTTAACTGATAATTCAATATATGGGTAAGAATCTGATTATTTCTGTTTTTCTTTACTGTTGAAAATTGGATTGGGGGGCTTAAGACTGTTCATATTATGTCTGTATTTTCACATTTTTGCCTCTTGTATAGAGTGAATTACAACTTATGTCCTTTGAGCTCTCCTGAGCTTTGGTCACTTACAGAAATGTTATATGTTTCTCAAATTCCTATTCTCAGTTATTTCTATGCAGTTCACCCTGTTCTAAGTAAAAGCTGAGAATAGGAGAAATATAAAATTAACTCCAAAACTGATAAGTCTCTATTTCCCTCAATCTGTCTAGCATACAGACAGATAGGCAATGTCTAAGGCTGAAGTTCAGAGTTTTTCTTACCTTAAGGATTTGGTTTTGTATATGATGCCTGAGGATGATGGCCAGTACGTTCTGGTTTATTCTTGTGGCAGTAATGTTATCTGTGGGTTTGCTTACAGTAAAATGGTGGCTTTTTTAAATTGAGGACTCAAGATAAGGGAAACGCTTTGCTGAAACACAGCCTACCTACAGTACCATGCCTGCTTAATGTTTTGAGATGGAGAGCAGTGTTTGGAACTTGGGGTTCCACTTCTCATTTAAAAATGCACTGTAAACAGGCCTGTTCATAATTTGGATATGACAGGTCTGGTAAGGGTATTGCATCATCTCAAGCTTGACAAGCTTAGCAAAATGTGGCATATTTCATGAAAGTTTAAACTTTGTGGAAATGTAAAAGTTACTCTTCTAAGGGTCAAAGGAATTTGCTATCTCCTTTAGAGTAGCAGTGGAGCTAGGGAAACAGGTGAATGTCGTGCTCTGAAATTTGTCTCCAAAATAATTAATGATCATATTAAAGAATCACCTTAAATAACTAAATTGGACTATAATGTCAGGGGTAAGTGGTTTCCTTTGCTGACTGAGTCCCTCCCATGATGATGTGATTTGTTGTCCTTTCAGGTGTGCTGACACAGCTGTTGTGTGCTGTAGATTGCATCACCAAAGCCTTTTTTTTCAGGGTTGTAAACAGCTCTGGGTGACAACACTTAAGTCTTCCTGTCTTGTTGGATCTTTCAGTAACCGAATGCAGCCAGTGAGTTGGAAGATGGTCATACAGCCATGTCACTTGTGTGACAAACAAATGCTCTGCGAGCAGCAATGACGGGATGGCCAGGAGTCCTTTTGTTGCTTCCTTTTTAGGTGCCAGAAGGGTTTCCAAATAACTGCAAACTTGTAATGCAGCTATGTGCGTATCTGAAGTCATATGACTGGGACAAGTGAACCACCAGCCTGTAAACAGTGTCATCCAGTTATGTAAATCCAACGTATGTTGGCTCATGTAGATGTTTATTTTGGTCCTGGTGTCAATTCTGCGTGGTGCTTTGGCCAGGGCTTTTGTGCTTAAGCTCATCTTGATGCTGCAAAATGTTCTAATGTTCTGTAACTACGAAGGGACCAGTGGGTCAGTGTTGAATTATCTCCTCTCTTATCATTCTCTAAAGTGTTTTTCTTGAAACCACTACAAGTTTGGGTTTGGCCCAAAGAGATTGCTTATAGGTTGGCTTTTCTTTTTACCCTTTAGCCTATGAACTACTGACACTACTTCATGAGGCTTTTAAAATTCAAGTTTGTTACTATTTATATTAAGCTTCTGCCAGGTCTTTGACTGCCTTTACTGCCTACTACGCACTTGAAGCGGTGAGCTTTAACCAAGACACCAAACAGAACTGCCAAGACAATCCACTTACAAACTGTAAGCCATTATCTTTTCTTGAACTCATCTGGAATCTCTTAGTGAGTACCCTGGCTTATGCTGTGTGTGCAACATTTTCATTTTATAGATTTGGAAAAATAGCATAGGAATAAAAAGAGAGTCTTTCCATTCAGAAGAAACAAGCCAACCAGGCATCTGACGGTGCTTCGGAAGCTGCTGTGGTTTCAGGGCTGCTCTTGAATTCTTGCATCCTGTTTTGATTGCCAGTTTCATGCTGGAGGTTCTGCCAAGTTTTTGTTTCTGCTCTTCCCCTGCTGTACTGCTGCCTTTCTGAGGAACTTGTTGGAATATAAGAAACAAGCATGAATTGCAAATGCATGCTGTGATTCAAAGTTTTCCAGTGTGGCAGACGTCTTCTGCACACTTCATCCTTTTGAAGCCCGTTTACTTGTTTTGTCTGATGCGAAACTATTTTAAATATTTTAAAATTTAAATTTTTGTTTGAAGACCATCTCTGCAGGTTACTTAAAAGCTTTAATCTGGAAGCCTGATGTAAGGCAATAAAATTACAGTGACTTTTAAGGCCAGTTGAAGTATTTATTTCATAATGTATCTCAGATGGATTGAAATCTCTGTTAATACTAGGTAATTACAGCAACACTTTGCAGAATTAGCATCAAACTTTCAGGTCAACAGAATAATTACATAAAAAGATGAACCTGTTTCTCTTCCAACTCCCATTTAAGTAGAAGAGTAAATTAGACAAAACAGATGCTGTAGATTTTATTTGGTTAAGAGGAGATTTATGACCTAATATGTTGTTGAATCAAAATTTCATGTGCACCTGTTTTATAAGAATGCACAAGTTGATTTGTTACCAATGGAAATCCAGAAAAAAGGAGCTCCAATCTATATAGCCAGGCAGAAGGGGATTGAAATGGAAGACAGAAAGATTCGTTCTCTTCCATAGTGTGCAATGTTTTATTAAAGCAGGATTGTGTTTATTCTGATTGGTTTTTGTGCAGATTTCCAACGTATCCTTAGTTTATAAATCAACATGTATTTCCAAATGTCACCTTGTTGCTATTATAAGTAATGTGCCCAAACTGAAGATTTGTTTTCATCATGGAAGGTNTTTGATTCTTTGGGATAAGGCAGAGAGTTTAGAAGGGCCATATTTTGCAGTGAGACAGAAAGGACCATGCATTTTGGTTAGAAATGGGAGTTTTTAACTTGTTCCTAGCTTTCATTTTAAGGAAGCTGATCTAAGAAAGGAAGTGCTATCAGGGAGTAGATATGCATGTACTTTTTTTTTTTATCGTGTGTCTACTATTTTTAATATTGTTCCAGTAACTACTTTTAGATTGGGAAGTAAAATGTGCTAAATGCTTCAGACCAAGTGAAGACAATATAAAGTATTTTTGACTAATCCTGCTATAAGTAGACATATCTTTCTTCCACTATTCTTCTTACTTTTCCTTACTCTATGGAAAGATCCCTAAGTTATCCCAGTGGCAAGAGGAACTAGACAAGGACTAACCTTTATCCTTCCTGAAGGTGACTGAAAACCCTTGGGATGCTTTCACAGACCTTTTCATTTAGTGGTTTGGTATATTAAAATGCCAGCTTTACACATTTTAAAATTAGGAAAGGCATGTGGTTTAGTATATGAAGTTGATTCAGCCTGGACACACCTTTGCTTGGTCAGGTGCTGGTGAATTAATTAAATTTAAGCCTTTATTCATCTTGCCAACCTTGTATGACATGGTTCAGTATGCCTGACATAGTAGATTTTGCATTGCCTCTGGTAATCCAAATGAGTAGAACTACATATTTAAAAAGCTGTTAGCAAATATAGTGCTTTGTAGTTTATTGTAATGGGATGTTGGTGCTTCCCTATGAAATCCCTATGATATTGTAGATTGCCATTTCTTTGGGGCAGTCAGTGCCAGGTGCAGTAATAATAAATATTTTCCGAGTGCAACTAACCAAAAGGCCTTTATGTCTATTTTAGTGCTAGTAAATCCAGTCCTTCATTTATTTTCATAAGTATTTATAGGTGTCGCAAGACTCTTTGCTTAGTTATTTTCCCTGCCATAGAAAATCCTAAGTAGAGAACAAGAATAGTGTTTATACTTCAGTTAGAGAAGGATTTTCTGCTCAAGTGGTTGTCTAGGCTGTGCTAGCTAACTGTTAGTTTACTAAGAAAATATTGCTAATTCTACTGCAGCACTTTTTTCCTTTCTTTTTTTTTTTTTTTTTTTTTTTTTTTTTTTAGTTTATCTAATCCTGATTAGATCTATCCAGAAAATCGGAATTGCAAACAGACTTCTCGATTATTTCTTTTCGCCTCTTCTAACTACAGGTAGCTATTCTAGCTGCCAGGTCAGTATTTTTCACTTGTAAAATCACCAGGCAATTTACTACATGATGTGCCTACTGTTGTGTTGATTCTTTCTTTCATTAATGAATGCTGAATGTTTCTTAGACGTAGGGGCTGTTCACAAGGGTGTGTAGCAACAGGACAAGGGGTGATGGCTTTAAGCTAAAAGAGGGGATATTTAGACTAGATATAAGGAAGAAATTCTTCCCTGTGAGAGTGGTGAGGTCCTGGCAGAGGCTGCCCAGAGAAGCTGTGGCTGCCCTCTTCCTGGCAGTGTTTGAGATCAGGTTGGATGGGGCTTTGGGCAACCTGTGAAAGTGAAGGTGTTCCTGCCCATGGCAGGGCCTTGGAACTGATGATCTTTAAGGCCCCTTCCAACCCAAACCAGTCTGTGATTCATTAACTCCGTGGATGAAAGCCACTGCCCTAAGTATGCAATTTGACTTCAGGTACAATTAATACAATGATAACGCTAAATGTCTTCTCTTGATTTCTCAAATTCCTGCCTTGCCTGCAGATGTAAGCTTTTGCAATCTACATGAGCAGGCTTATGATTAAAGGCCTTTTTGTTTGTTTGACTTTTTTAGTGTAAGCATTTCCTTCCTAGGTTGTTGACTTAGCTCATAATACAAATACTGTACTATACAAATGGTGTATTCATTTGAGCATATTTTCAAAATTACTTCATCTGAGGGGTGGCATGCTTCCTTTTCTTGAAAGGGTGTGATCTCCAGAGTATGCTTAGTACCAGCGAGTCGATTCCCTGACAGCACCGGTATTTCTATCTTCTTTCTGCCTTCCTCCAGATGATTTGTGTCAGCCCCCGCCACTCTGGTTTCAATTGTTTTTGTGACTGTGCCATAAAACTTGTTTGGGTTAAAAGGAAGGCAAAAGCAATGAGCCAGCAGGGCTGGATCTTTCAGTGTCAGCTCTGATGCCAGTTCAAACATTTTGGGAACAGAGGATATCAGATAAAAGACCTCCAGGAGCCTCTCTAGGAGTGCTGCAGGAGTGGGACTCTGTGAACAGCGGTAATTAATGGGCTGTTGCGCATGGGTCAGCTTTCACGTTTTAAAATGTGGAGCCACAAAGGTGGAAGCAGAGGAAGTGTGTGATTGCTCTTAAGAAACCAAAACCCTTTCTGGTGACTAAGCAGCATAGTTTACCTTATGCTTCTAAGTCCTCCTTTTCTCGGAAGGACATTTCTTCTTATGTTACAGATATTAATCCTGGGATTTCCCGACTTGACTATAAGCAATCAACTTTTTCTCAGAGAACATGTGACTAGGACAATTACAGAAGGAATTATTGTATGCTAGTGAAGGCAAACTGTTTGAGGGAACTGCATAGGAGTATCTGAAGGGAAAGACAGAGAAAAGAAATAAAATAAAGGCAATAAAGCAATTTCAAGCCCCATTGGTGTTTCCCATTAAAAAACACTACTTCTTTATGTGCTTTTTTTTTCTTTACAAAAAAGAGTCAAGAAAATATTTCTTCACCTTTCTCATGCCTGTACAGCTTGCAGATTAACACTTGTGCCACCATCCCAGACAGTTTGTTCTGTAAATTGCGATCATGCCTCGCATGAGATCCTGTCCATGTCAAAAACCAAAACAGAACAGTCTTGGAAAAGGAACGTCCTCACCAAGCTGCAACTTGTAGGACTTCAGCAATCAGATGGCTTGGGAGCAGGCCAGCCTGCTAGAGAGTCTGGAACTACACGTTACAAGGGTTGACTGTAGAAACAACAACACAGTTGCTGAGGTGCAGATAATTAAACCAGTCCATTAATCTTGAAGTGCCTACAGCTAGATTTGTTCAAAGGCAGCAGTCTTTTGAAGCTGGTACTTCAAACTGCATTGCAAAGGTGCACGATTGGAAGCCACATGTGACCAAAGCTGCTGTTGCCCCCTGTCTTGGGGCTGTTATTTGACTCAAAAGGAGGTTGTCTTATCGTCTAGGGTAAATGTGAAGAATTTTCCTTAAACCAGAGTGAGCATGGCAGGAAGATAGCAGCAGTAGTGCTGTGCTAAACTTCAAATGATATGATTCCAAATGTGTGAAAAGAAAGTTGAAATGCAATGGGAAGCAACAGCATAAAAAAAAATCCCAAACCCCAGCTCCCCTCCCCGCCCGCCCCTTCCCTTTTAATGGACACTGTATCTGTGTTTCTTATGCCCAAGTAGTAATGGACCACCTAGCAGTATGGATTTGGTATGACTGGGTTAAAGCATATGATTAATTCTTGCCAAATTAGCCACAGCAAACAAAAAGAAGTTTATATAAGCCTTGTTGCCTTTTTTTTTATAGTTATGGGAAGAAACCTAATATCTAATCTCACTAACTTTTTGACATCAGTAAGCTTGGCTCTCTCTGTTACTGCAGTGAGTTCACAGGGAATGTGGTGTAGTTATAGTTTTGGTATTTTTTTTATTGCTATACCTTTAACTAGAATTCCTACAGTCAAACTTTACCATTAGACCACAGCTTTCCTTTGTTTTCTTGCTTCATACAACTTGCAGTGAGTAAACAGTCTTTTGGTGCTATCAATCTCGGCCTTAAGGAGCTGTTTATCAACAGGCTGACAATTGCTTAAGCCTGTCTGTTACAATAATATGAGCCAGGAGAGCTGATTTCGTTAGCCTAGGGGCTAGCTAGAGAGTAGAATCAGTGGGTGGAAGACTGATTGTAGTTTAACAAAGCTGACTGTGGGATTGTTTGAAAATAATGAAGTTTGTATTTAAAAAAAATAATCCCTGAAAGCCATGTATAAGGAGAGCATAAAGAAAAATAGAGTCAGTAAAATTGGGTTTTTATTCTGTGAAATATGGTGCTTAGATGTTTGGTCAATTTGATATGCTGATCTAAGTAGAATGATGTACTACTAAGGAAAGTAAAGCAAATAAAATTGTATAGATGGGGATAAAAAGTGTCTACTTCTTGAGACTAGTTACACTAAAATCTCCTTTTAGCCACCATCTCTCTGGAGAGGTAGTCTTTAAACTTCGTTGTCTACCAGTGGGATGCATAGGAAAGTCTTAAGATAATTATGAACCCTAAATCAGCAACAATTGCTTTGTCCCACTTCAGCTAAAGAGTAAACCTTCTTTCATTTTTGCCTCTTGCTGTATGCAGAAACTCGAGAGAATAGGACCAGTGCTGTAGGAACAGAGCAAAGCAGTCTGGCAGCCTGGCAGGAGGAATTTGGCTAAGGAGGGAGTAGATAAACTGAGAAAAGCAACATTTGAGATCTAAATCCGTAAATAGTGTAGATGATGGGTTGGTGTCATGTGCAGTCTGGTTTTACTCATCCAAGATATGGAAATGTATAAATTAACCTTAACAGAACCTGTACACTGGAAACCTGTGCCTCTGAATAAATAAGCATATTCCTCCACTGGAAATGAAATTCTTATCTGACAGTTTGTCAAAAACAATGTTTGGATCAACTCGGTCAATTAACTAAATATGTGAGGGAAAATGACATAAAGCTCGTGTCATTTACCCTTCAAAGGCCCTATTCAAAGCAGCAGATTTATTTATTATTAACCTTTTGTTACTCATTTATTCAAAATGATCCCAGTTGTCTCATCTCACTGCCCCGTGAAACAGACACCTATTCCAGATACAGTGCAGTTAATTGCTGTGGTTTCTGAATACCCGATAGGCCGTGTTAAGTAGACGTCACATAGGGATGGCCAAATGTGCCTGGAGGCCCTTGGTATTTTTTAGGTAAACACAAAGGAAGAAAGAATGCTACCATGAGGAAATGTAAACTGTATTCATAAAACGGGGTACTGTAGCAAGCATGAAGTGAGAATTGCAGTGGGTTTCATGGAAGGTATGAAAATAGCAATTTTCTTTCTAATTACTGTAGTGACAATTCCAGCTAGTAATTTTTATACCTGCCTTACTATAGCAAACAGACATAGAAAATACAGAACAAAAACTGTTTTGTGCCATTAAAAAAATAAATAATCAACAATTACGTAAGATTTTTCCTTGTTTTCATCCCAGCTCCTGGGTGAGTAAAAAGGCTCCAGCTACTCCTGTCAAATAGGATGCTGAGATCATTTTTCTTTTTGTCGCTCTATGTATAAACATTTGGTTACTGTATATTGTTTACAAGGAATCTTCATAGACAACTGAAGACAGAAAATATTCAAATACTGATGTACCACTAATCTAATGAATTATTTATAACTGAACAGTTGTTAATTTAGAAGTACAAATAAACCCCTGAATAACTCCAAATCTAAAACTTTTTTCTGGATTTATGATTGAAATCACACATTCAGAGAAGCTTTTGTTCTCTTAGTGTGATCAGATGTGTTTCCTGCTGCTGGCTAAGTGAAGACTGACTTCCTAGCCAAGGAAGAAACACTTCACCAGGAGTACACCCTGGGCTTTGGAAAAACTGTAGTGTTTTGGTCAAGACACGTGTCAAATTCCATTTTTCTTTTGCATTAAAGAAGGTCCCAAACCTGAGCTCATCAAACAGGAGTCCAAACCCTTAATATTGACATAGTAAGAGACAGCAATAGAAGACATGACTTGTTCCTTTTNTCGATATCATGAACACCGATGTTGCAGTTAAATAGCAATTAGGCAGATGAGTTTTGAGATCAATGTAAACAGACTTCTCAGATGTCTGAGAATAACACTGAGTAGAAATAATGTTAAACTGTTCATTTGTGAACTGTTACACCATTAGCAAGCAGAAAATTAATTCTTAAGTGTGAATTGTTAAGTGTGGGTGTTGTCTGTATTCTAAGCAACACTGTTATAATTTTGTGGTTACACAGGGAGAGAAAACCAGGGAATTCCTTTGACTCTGGAAAGGTTTGTGTGTTTTTTAATTTTTTTCCAGACAGAGCAGTGTACCAAGGTGCCTTGCAGTAAAGGTAGAAAGGAGAGGAGAAGGCAGGGGTAAACAAGGCAGAGTGAGGAACTTTGTTGGATACCGAGGCAACTTCATTACTGTGGCAGCTGGATGTTGAACCTTGCTTTAAGCTTCCGGTGTTTTTATACCAGTATGGAGAGTCATCATTCCCTTTGCTCAGGAGACATGTGGGCTTGTTACAAAATGCTTCTGCTGTGTGATAATATTGAAACATCTGGTTTTGCATCTGTGTGACATTGGGTTTGAATTGTGGCCACCCGTCTTAAAGGATTTTATCATTTTGGTGCCTTAGGAATGAAATGAAATGAAACACAAATGTGCTTCTGAGCTATAAGATGTAAGAAGGAAAATATAAGTTAAAAAACTTACTAAGTAAGAAACTAAATGGAGATACTAGCATGTTGCAAAACTGACACTGGCAACCACTAAAGATGAATAGTAAAGAGGAGAAGAAAAAAAAAAAGAACAAAAGGTATAGTGTTAAGTCAGTGCTTCCTTTATGAACGAGAAAATACCTAGATGCAGTCTTGTGTAGCTGCAAAGCAAGTGGTAAATGGTTGTACTGGGACTAATATAAAGGTAGCCTCAGATGGTAATTTATTGTGCCATAGTACTACTCTTCAGGGTTTGATTCATCTCTGGGTCTCCCTAAGGAAATTGATGGGAGGTATGAGAATACTTTTAGTTCTTAGGAAAATGTTAAACAAAGCATCTCGTATTGTGCATCTCATTAGCAGCAGCAAAGAAACAAACCAAACAAGCTGCAACACATCCTGGGAATGGTTCTGATGTCTGTGATTTTTCTTTGCAGCAATTTGAATTTCTTCCCACTAATTTGCTGCTTACAAATTACTTGCTTAATTAACAACTCCACTAATATTGTCTCATTTTCTCCTTGTTGTTGACTTAACATAGTAATCAATGATCGATTTCATATCGTACATATGAAATCAATGTGATTATGGTACTCACAGAAAACCTAGCTGATTGCAGTTGATCCATGGGTGAATGTAATGTAATTCTTATGTAACTTTGTATCCTACAATAATATGAAATATAAATTTCACCCACAACTCGGTGCAGATCATATCCCAAAGTTTTCTGCAAAGCCAGGTGCAATGGTTTTACTTCTATATAAGATAGGCATCATCATTTTATGCAGGTCTTGAAAGTTACCTCTTTTTGCTATGGAGGTGGAGTTGGGAGATTACAGGCAGGTTTGGACTTCCCAGATAAGTGTTTCTCTTTAGGGCAAATATATGAGAAATGGGACTCCCAATGGCAGACCAGCCTACATCCATGACTACTGTGATAAAATCACAGCCATGACAATGGGCAGATTAAGTTTTCAGTCTACTCCATAAGGAGCTGGAATGAGCAAAAGGAGGTGGGATAGGGGTACAGGCTTAGAATAATTTATGGCATGCTCAGACTTTTATTTGGTTTATTTGCCTTCTTGGAACCTAGACTAAAACATCTGTGGGAGAGCTCCATACTGTAGGAGTCTCCTTCATTAATGAGCTCAGCTAAAGATCTTGGTTTCTGAAGGGCATACTAGAAATGCTTAAGGAGTTTAGACATGGTGCATAGGATGCACTTGTATTAATTTTTCTCCTTATTGTGTTTAAGCCCCCACCCCAAATAATCAGTTATTGCTGAGAGAACAAAGTCTGTTTTTTCCTACCTCTTAAAGGGTTGCCAGTGTAACATGGGTAGCACACTAGTGAACAGTAGGGTCAGTACAGAGCAAAGGAGGAATGTGGATAAGGTCTGTCGGCTTGTCTCTTGGACTGGCTTGATGTAGGTGTAACTTGCTTTCTAAATTGTTGAAGAGTTTGAAGTTATGTTTGTGACAGCTGACCATTCTAACAGTGTTTTGTTGTGTTGGGGTTTTTTAATAGAATGTAATTGTTTTAAAGCTTCATAATTCTGTAAAACTATTTCTGCGCTGCAGTTATTTATTGCTTGCTGTTGACCTCAACTGGATTCACAAGGGACAGTATTACACCCATAGTCATTTTTACTGGCTTTCAGTGTTGTGCCTTTTTATTTTGTGTGTGCATTTAACTTCAGTTAAAACCTAAGAAAATCTAGTGTAGAGGTAACAACTCTGGAAGGCTTTTTTTTAACAATACTTTAGAGATCAGAACATATTTTTTGAGCTGGGCCACAGCTGAGAGGCTGTGGTCTCTGGATCCATAAACATGGCAGAAGGTCAAATAGGGAGTGTTGAGTTAAGCTTTAAGCCATCAATAAATCATTCTACTAATCTTGAAATTGTCTTGTCTGGAGGAGGTACTTCTTAGAAATGAAGAATAGTGTTTGGTGTGGGAAGTCAAACTTGTGTTATTCTTCTGTCTAGCTTAAAATAAACAATTACATTCATAAGACAGGCCAAGTTCATCACCTATCTAGCCATGATTGGCAACTTACCATTTTGGCCTTCTAAGAGTTGGCTCTAGAAGTTCTTAACTGAAAAGCTGTTGAGGTACAAAGTGTGACTTCATGAAACCACTCTGCCTACTTTGTCTTTTTTTTTTTCTTTGTTGTTGTTTCTGTTTTGGTTTTTTTTTATTCCAAGCTTTTTTTTGGGTTGAGGTTTGACTTAGATGTAATCTGTACCTTGATAAAGCAATAACAACTTATTTTTCACCATTTAAAAATTAATATTTTTTAAATGAGGAGGAAATGGAATGACTTAACTAAGAATAAAAAATCAGGAACTCTGACTGTTGATCAGGTGCTTTGCCAAGTGACCTAGCTTGAAAAAATAATGGCTTTCTTGCCAAGGGAAAAAGCAGCTCATTTATGAAGGTGAAATGAAAAGGTTTCCAAATGCCCAAGTATTAAAATATGCCTGCCAAATTCAGTTTTGGCCAGCATGTAAATAACACCCTGAAATCTGGTTTGAAACTAGCTTCTGGGTTTTGGTGCTGTCACTTGCTACCTGGATCATAAATTGTATGTTTTGGGTTTCTTTCCTCTCCTTATTCCATTCCCCTTCTTTCCCCAGGGAAAACCCCCAGTATTCTTATACATTTTTGTTATATGTATGTTGATGGATAGCCAAATTCACCCTGATGTTACATCTGGAATTTAGAGAACTTGAGAATGAAGAAATTGTACTCCAAATTTATTTGAATTGTTATGTAGATTTCTTGTTTGTTTAAGACTGATTTTTAGTATCTGAAGAGTATTTATAACAATGAGCTTTTCTAATTTTTAGAAATTAGGGAATACAAGTAATATACTTGTAGGGAACACAAGTAATTTTGGGGTCAAATTATTTACATAGCCTGCATTCTCGCTTGGGTACCTAAACTCCACTTTTCCAAGAGCAAATCTAATTATAATGGCTTCAGAAGCATGAATTGTAATAATCCATACATGTAAAGTTGTAAGGTGTAGCATTTGCTGAGTTATCAGAGGAATTTATCTTAAGAATATATACTGCATGTGCAAGTATTCTTGACATTTAAATATGAATGTGCATGCTCAGGTATTTGGAGAGGATGCTTTTGTCCAAAACCTGCCCAAAGTATACAGGGGGATAAAATACATAATCTTTAATATAGTGTTTTACCTCTAGTGGGATCAGAGTGCAGCAAAGGTGTAAATCTACTGGATTGCAAAATTTGGCACTGTTTTATCAGTTATTTTTCCTAAAGAGTGTTTTTCTGAAACCAAACGCTTCCACATATTTGCATGTAGGATGAGATAAAAGTTAGTGATATATTGCTATGTCTGTATCAGGTGAAAAGTCAATGTCTAGTAATACATCCATAATGTGTTTTTTTTTTAGTTGTGGGTTTTTTTCAGTTACCACAGTGTGTTAAATAGGAAATTACTTAAAAATAAGTTGAAGCTGTAATCTGCAGGCAAGAGTTTAAGGACAAGGTTTATGTTCTCAGTGCCAATAGTAAAGTTAGAAATAAGTTCATCACCATGACGAGTAAGTAGTCACTGAAAAAATAATTTCATATAAAGGATCTAGGTACGGGTTAACAGTTGGATAGTAAAAGCGGATATTGAATTAAAAAAACAACACAGTATATTGTTTCTGATCAAAGAATTTTCCTTATTGAAAGGACATCTTGTAAAAAATATCTTGTTTGAAATGAGTTTGTTTTGGGTTTTTTTTATGTGGGATGTTTCAAATCAAGGGCAGAGGAACTCATGGTGGGACAGCACATTAGCTGTATGAGTTGGTTGGATGAGGCCCTTCTAGAAAAAAAACCCAAAAAAAACCATAATAAAGAGTGATGATTCAGGCACTTTGATCTACCAGTCTTACCACTGCCTTCTATATTGCCTCATTTGGTATAGTCAGTTGTCTTCATCAGAAATTAATTTAAAGCAGCATAGAGGAAGGCCACTGAGGACAGATTGGGAATTTGGATTATTTTCTATAATGTACTATTTAGTGGAAGAAATGTTCTTTGAGAGCTTATAGGATTGTTTTCTATAGAAACATGTTTGTGGGAGTGAATAATGTTTATTTATTTATTTGGAGGATACTGATTGAAAGGGGTAAGTTTAAACCAGAAACTAGGAGAAAGCTGCTAATTTTCCAGGGAATGAATTTCTAAGATGCCATTCCTAGTATTTCAGGTCTCAGGAACCCAGATAACTGAAATACAGATGGGTTTAGTAGAAAGGATTATAGAACAGAATTTGAGTCATTTTAAGTGTAAATATGTGGGAGTTTGATAGGAATATATCCCCCAGTGATCCACTGAATT
Source organism: Heliornis fulica (assembly GCA_013399135.1). Taxonomy (NCBI): domain Eukaryota; kingdom Metazoa; phylum Chordata; class Aves; order Gruiformes; family Heliornithidae; genus Heliornis; species Heliornis fulica. Next base: position 588,731 of record VXBZ01008231.1, read on the forward strand.
AATCTTGAAGTTCTCTTCCTATTGTAGCTTTGAGCTGTCTATTTTGTTGTTTGGGTGTTTTGCTGATTGCCTCAGGTTATTGGGAAGAAGCTTTCCAGGTCTTGGGTGCTTGGTCTGACTTTTATTTCCTTTCTGTAGCATGGTAAGAACTTCTCTGGTCTTCCCCTAAGATTTGCATTTTCAAAAGATTCATAATGAGCAACTCCTGAGGTTCCTGAAAATGCTAAATCATCTGTCAAAGTTGCAGTCAGGATTACCTTTGAACTCAGGCTGAAGTTCTGTTTCTTGCATTCTCTTCTTCCTCTTTGGACTTTGAGGTAACCCTTTTGTTGGACTATCTGTGTATGTCCCCTCTGCAGATTTTGTGTCACTTTCCAGGATCCTAGCAATAGCCATGTCTTTAACTTGGCATTCTGTTTGAGGCCTCTGTTTTAATGTTTTTGGGTTTCTGTAGAAGGTCATAAGTTTTTGTTGTTGGATGAGGGTGTTTTTATTTTTTTTTGTATTTTTAACCAGAAATTAAAGTAGTGTATGGGGGTTTGGGGATATTTTCTGAGAATTCTCTTGTAATAAACATTGTGGATACTTGTTCCACATTTGTAGGGATGTACCCAGCACTCCTGGCTTGTTTTCAGTTCAAACTCTCTGCTCAGGCTAAAGTGTATCAGATTTGGAGACCTTCATTTTGCTGTGTCCTGGCTACTGAACTGGTGAGATGTGTCTCTAGTTCTCATAAATACTCTCCTTCATATGAAACACTCAACATTTTCAATGAGATGAACTGAGAGTGACTTACTAGTGGATGATAGTTCCAATAACTACCTGAGAAGGTAGTTTCCCTAGCACAAGATACTGAAGATAGTTTAAAATTATTAAAATTGAAATAGTTGGGTTCCCCCTTGTACCCCTCAACATAAACAAATGCCTTACCTAAATTTCTCTCTGAAAACTAATAAGAATTTTAATAAGAATTTTCATAAAATTAGATGATCATTTTTCCTTCTGCAAGACTCACTCATTTGTTATTTGTTCTTGTTCTTTTTGGATCATTTGATTGTAGAGAGACCTAGTTCTATTTTTTCTATATTTCCTGTGGACGATGTAAAATATTACATAGCCTGACTATTTTTGTAGTTATTGCTGTAATTGAGGTGTTTATTGAGAAAATGAAGATTCCTTACTGCCAAATTTTCTAAAACACTTGCAGACGGAGAAATAATAATAAATAATCATAGTTAAGCACATACCTTTAAACCAAGTTTAATTCAGTAATTCTTGAGGAACAATCTTATCTCTATGCTTACTGGCTTTTTTGTGTGTGTATGAATGAGTGACTTATGTTTGAAATTAGTTTGTTTAAAAAGCATTCCTTTTCTTGATAAGAATTTTAAGAAATTTAAGTAGTGAATTAAACTTGGAAGATGTCAAGATTCAGACCTTTTTGATCTTTTTATTTTTTAAGAAGTCCTTATAGTGATTCTGGAGTCTTTAACTATTCATCTGTGCAGGAGTCTGATAGTGCAAGAGACTGAAATCTTTGGTGCTGATGCTTGCAGGGTCTGTGGCAAGGCACTTGGGTACTGATATGCATCTATGCCATAGCATGCTGGTAGCTCCCATGCTTCTGGCTGCTGTTTGGGGCTGCAGAAGAGCTCTTTTAAGTTGACCAAAAGTATCCAGTTCTCTTCTGGTCACTTGGGTTAGATGTCCAGTGCAGCAAACGCTGCAGATAATTTCTTCCTAGAAGAATAGACTTGAGGTGTGTGTGTGCTGCTTAATTTATCCTTCTCTAAAAGCCAGAGATTTGTCATTGCAGTTTCTCTGTGTGCTCTAATTTCCCTGTGGACATATTCTCCCTTGTACTTGTAACAAGTTCCTACATTTACCTGTGTCCTAAGAGATTAACTTCTGTGAAATCCACCCTGTCAGCAAAAGCAGGGTCTTGGAGCATGAAGCATTTGGTCTGTTGAAGAAGTTTATGGAGCACTAACAGATACTTGATAAGTGGGTTTGAATCTGCCTGAGTGTAACTGGCTTTATGAAATTCTTTACCTTTGCTGAGGACCCTTCCACCAGCATCCTGGCAGTCTTCTTCAATGGTGGAGTCTCCTTCCAAAGGAATCCTATATTTGCCTGGTGTCATAGGCAGCATAAAGACTTTTCAGTAAAAGTAAGTCTAAATCTGCTCTGTGACATTCTTCAAATTATATAAAAAATGTATGGTCAGTAACAGCTAGGGACTTTCAGGCATTTTGCTTCAGCTAAAAATTAATAAAGAGATGAAGGAGGGGAAAATGTTTTCTAAACCTGAACTCTTTTGACAGTGCTTAATCAAAACTGTAAAATTACCCTGTAAGTAGACAGATTTATGGTTACAGGCTTAGAGCTAGAAGTTGCATGCATGAAAGTACAGGGCTGAAAGTGCTCAGCACTGTTGAAAACTACATTTATAGAAATTTATAACATGCTTGTGAATGTACCATGCATACGCATTTTCTTCCACCTCCCAGTATACCATTAACCGTTCCAACTTCTTGATTGCTGAACTCTTTATTAGGTCAGATTTTCCCAGGAGCAGCACAGCTCCTTTGACTCTTGCTGGTCTTAAAAAGACTGCTTTAAGCTCAGGGCAAGACCCAGACAATTTGGGATGATGATATCAGGTCTCACTCATGCCTCTGTCTCTTGCATCCAAATGTGACATAGTCATTTGGCAGCTAAACTTGAAGGATCAAAACAAGCCAGATGTTGAGTGGACAGATCTTTGTTTGCCAGCAGTTGAGCCTCTGTTGAGCATGCCATTAGAGCTCAGGTTTCTGTGTCTGCTACTATTTACTTCATTTTGGCTCATTAAGTTGACAGCTTTTAAAATGAGNATTAATATAGAAAGCTGTTGTATTGTCCATCCACATTTTATTTTTAACAAGTCCCAACTGTTAAGGCATTTCTTCTTAAAACTTTTGCTACTATGAGTACTATAAGTAGGCTACTTGTTGCATTTTATGAACATGTACATCTGTCTTATGGTTGTTCCAGGTAGATTTACGTGCATATTGAGGGACTTGTTCTCATAATGGTGCAGATTTGTGTGCGCATAAAATGGATCCCTAGAAAGAAAATGAGGGAGTAAAAGCCTAGTGCTTTCTGATAGGGCTGCTGTTTTGAACTAATTATTTTCTTCTGTTATAATGCAAACCCCAGTAACTTCATATTTGGAGTTTTATTTGTTTACTATACCACACAGCTAAGAGAGAAACAGTCTGCAAATCCAATAGACTTCTACATCTGGTGAGAACCAGTGGGTCAGATCATGCTGTCCAAGTTGTTGGTAGCTGATCATTTAAAAAATTAATAACCTTGTCTTCCTACATGTCTTTAGCAAGAGGAAAGCAAAATAAAAGTGAAGTCTCTATGGGACAGCACAGAATAATCAAGTTCTATTGAAATAGTATTTGAATAGTCTTTCTGTTTGAGATTAACCACAAGAAACCCCAGGTGGTACAATCCAGATAGGGTTATTTAGGAAGAGCCTACCCTGTCTTCTCAAGCTGGAAGGCAAAGTATTGCTTATTCCAGCTTTTTAGCAGAAAGCTCATTAGGATTTCTGAGGCTGCAGTAGAGATGGTAACAAGCTGATTTGCAGATGTGGTTTGTGAGGAAAGCCTGGTTGGGGTTTTATTTCTTTTTGTCTCCAGGAACAGCTAGTGATGGAAAAATTGCTTTATAGAAGGTGAAATCTTTCAACAGCAAGGTAAAATAAGTGCTGAAACTCAGGCTTATATTCAGTGGCAATAGCTCAGGACTGCCTGGGACTTATTTTTCTGAGGAAAAATGGTAGTATCGTATGTTGCTGGGAAACCTGCTTGGATCCCGCAGATTTGGAATGCAGTGCATGTTTTTTCTTTTCCTTAATGTGTACCCCCAAAACATGGCTCATAATGCCCTGTATTAGAGAGCTTCTAGAAAGAAAATGGCATTATGCATGGATGCTAGAGTTATAAAATCTGGAATAAAAATTCCACTATTTCTAATGAGGATTGTTCCATGTGGAAAACCAGTAACTGATGCACCTTCTGTTTTTTACACTCGTTTAGGAACAGCAGGGATTGGGTATTTAGTATTCTCTAGCAGCTTGAGTCCATGTGGGATGCAACATGAAGTTCTTTGTATTTTTTTTTTATTCCTGTATTAATCTTTTTTTTACCTGCTTACAGGGGCGTTTTTGGTGCAGACATATATTATGAGGTTGGCTTAAAAGAAGAAAGTTTGACATAAATGCACTCAGTGCTGAAATGTCAAACATTTTTCAATTAAAAAAATTAATTTTCTTGACATGTTCCTTTCTTCCTTTTCTGCCTGTGCCTGTCTCTTTGAAGGATCAGACATCAGCAACTAGACTTCTAGCAATCTGCAGTCAGTTATGTCATCAGTGTGTATATATCATGTTAACACTTTGCCTTCCTCTGCAGTTGTCCCCACATGTTATCTTGTCAGCAGAAAGTGTTGAGGCTGTTTGGATTCCATTCAAAGATTTGCAGGGCCTAATTTGAAGTGTAACAAGGTGACCTGGAAAAACTTCCTCTGGTAGGAGGTCAGCCCCTCTGCAAACAGGTTTACTGTTGAATCCTGCCTAACTCTGGCAGGTCTCATTGTAAAAGCTAAGGAACTCCAGGATGCAAGAGCACCATGATCATCAGTGCAGTAATCTCAGTGGTGCACACTGATTAATGTTCCCTATGTCATATGAGCAAGGAACATTAAAAAGCATGTTAGCTTTTGTTTTTTGAAGATTGAAAGCTGTGCCAGGGAGAGTGTCTATGCAGTTTTAACTGGATGAGTTTTATACTGTACTTCTAATGGCTTTAGTGGAGTTACTCCTTAGTGAGCATAGTAAAAGTTCATGCTGGTGTATGTTTGAAGAGGGAAAAAAGAGCAACAGAAAGTGTTTAAATGTGGTGTGACAGAGGTTTTAATGTTAACAGGAGCTGTGCAACAATATAAACATGAAACAAATTTGTATCAGCATTTGCTTGTAGAGGGTTTGCTCTCTGGCACTTTATATAAGTCACGTTTTTAAAAAATTCAGCATTTAGAAGACTCTAAAATTTACACTATCATTTAAAACTTCCTAGTTGTTGCATCACATATGTTTTTTTTTTTTCTAGTCTGTCAAAATAAATTGTAAAAGCTGCAAGTCTCAAAATCTTCGAAGTGAATATAGAAAAACAAACCCAACCAGCCAACCCTCCTTTTTTTTTCCTCCCTCAAATCCCAAAGGTAACAGAGCTGTTTTTTTCAGAAGGCAGAGGATGTTTCTGGAACTATACCATGGAATCATACTATAGATACGTGTGTATTTTCCAATGATCATATTTCTGTCCTGAAGTTGTAACACGTTTCTCCAGCATAATCACAATGACCCTCAGTTTTATCAGAATTAAACTGTTCTCAAGCAGTTAACAAAATGTGAGAGCACTGCAGCATGAGTGGAGAGAAAACAGTATTTTTTAATGTCAATTTAATGCAACCTCAGAACGTGTCAGTTGTCAGTCATTTGGGTAGGAGTAGGATTGCCTAGCCTGCCACCTTTTTAAACTGTTGTTGTCAGTTACAAGTATGTTTAATGATGTTTGGTTTTGTCACTGTGTTTGTACACAAGATTGCAGTGCATAATGAAGTATGGAAAGGGTTCTGATGCTTGCATTCAACAGTGCTATCAACAAGTCTTCACGTGATAGTAAAATGAAGTCTTTCAAATCCAGAGGCCATGGTTTCCCGTTCAAGAGGTCCTGTTATTTTAGTGTTGTGTTTATAACGCTTTTGTGCCAACACCTCTATTGTAATCTGCCCCACCCTACAATGGGTTTGAGAACTCAGTTGTAAATTCTCCTCCTAGTTGAAACTTGTCTTAATGTCAGCTTGAGCAGATTTTCTTAGTAATTTTTTTTCCCCACATAAAGAATTAATTTTTTTTTCAGAGAGGCTTTTTCAGGAATAATAAAGAATTGGCCTATAGGCAGGCATGGTGTCTGCAACTGACTTCTGTGGCATATACGTATAATGCATGCATTCAGCAGTACAGAATCTAAAAGGAATAAAAAACTCCAAACAAGTAACCACAAACACCAAAGAAAAATCTGGTAACTCTAAGATTTAGTTCAGTATGCAAATGATCTGAAACAACCCTGAAAAGCCCCATTCTGCCACCTGCAATTTAGTAGTGTTTTAGAAACTGGAGAATGCTTTAGAGTAAACTATTGAATTTGCTGGGTGTTTTGGGGGGATTTGGGGTGGGGTGGCAGAGAGGTGGTGGAATTTCAGTGAAACTAGAATGGAGACCCAGAACAGAAAGCACCAGACATTTGAGTCGGGGAATAAGGAGTTCAAGGGGAAAAGCACGAAGGAAGAGTAGGGAAATTTCAGTGTTTTCTGCTGAATTTCCTCTAGCTTTATCTTATCATGGGCCTTGGGAATCTCTTTAGATTGCAATGTTGGGCTTTGGGACTCTTAGGAGAGGGAGTCTTCACTTTTCTGTGCCTTTATATATATGTGGTAGGTAGATGCTGTGGTGTAACACCAGATGGCTGCTGAGCCCCACCACAAGCACTCGCTCACTCACCCCCCAGTGGGTTGGGGGAGAGAATCAGAAGACTGCCGTGGGTTGAGCTAAAGACAATTCAACAGGTGAGACAAAAGCTGTGGGTGCAAGCAAAGCAAACATAGGAATTCATTCCCCACTTCCAGGTGTCTCCCCACTTGCAGGCAGGTGTTCAGCCACCCCCAGGAAAGCAGAGCTCCAACATGTGTAACTGCTGCTTGGAAAGACAAATGCCATCGCTCCGAGTGATCCCCCTTCCTCCCCTTCTTTCTTTCCCAGTTTTATGTGATGAGCATGATGTCATATGGTATGGAATATCTCTGCAGTCACCTGGGTTATCCTTGTGCACCCCCATCTACTTGCTGTTGTAACGGTGTGAGCAGCAGAAAAGGCCTTGGCTCTGGGAAGCAACTAAAACATCTCTGTGTTATCAACACTGCTTTGAACACAAATCCAAAATGCAGCCCTGTGCTAGCTACTATAAAGAAAATTAAATCTATGCCAGCCCAAACCAAGATGTTACACTGCTAGCACTTACCTGACACAGAGAAATGGTCTTCTCTTGAACTGGATTTCTACAGTGTGGAAAAATACCATCAAAATGTGGTTGGCTAATCATTTTGATGACTTCCTACCCACCTGGATGCCACCTGGCATCCCTAGGTAGTTAAAGATCTTACCTCAGGTTTCTAGATGGAATGTTATCTTCCAAATCCAAGTGCTACAAATTTGTAAACATAGATTTGCATGAGTATTGGGGATGCAAAATCTGGGAATGCCCATCCTGATACAATTTTGAATCTGCTAAAGAAATGCAGAAACTAATTGAGCATCTTCGCTTACTTTTGGTACCATTTAATCTGTAAACATTTATTCTGGACCCCATTGCAGGTCTCTCTTGTGCCTCATAGATGACCTTGTACTGACTCAGCGTCTGAGGTTTCAGCTGATCAGGTAATTTGCCTGCTAGCTCTGTCTTCTTGGGTGAAGCTTTTACAGATTTTTTTTTTTTGTTTTCCCAGATGTTTTTTTCACTTGCCACATTTTGAAGCTGTGATTTTTTTGCACAGTTGTCATCTGTGAAAGGAGCTAAAACAGCTCCTGTAACTACCACTTTTTAATTTTTTTTTAAATTTTTGCACAGACCCTTGACCTCCTTTACTACTTGCAAATACCATATAAACCAGTTCTTCATGTGTTTATCTTTCAGAGAAATGTAACCACCATTGTAGAAGATCAGAATTGATTGGGTGCAGCTCTTGGCAATTTACTGATGTTTAAAATTAACTAGAGTATATAAAGAGGAGAGATGGAATAGGAAGGTTAGGACAGTCTGTAAAGAAAACATGGACTGTGGTGTGTAACCTACAAACAGATGTGCATTTCGAGCGTGAAAGAGAGTGAAAAGCTTTTTCACTGCTCCAGATGGAGAAACATGTAGTACAGGGGCCACATTGACTGAGGTTCTTTTCTTTGCATGTGAGCTGGTTCTTTCTGAATGGGCAGTGATTTGAGTGAGACTGTAGTGTGAGGGATGTGGTTTCTGTAACATTGGTTCTGCATGGTTGACTGATGGAATAATTGTTTTAATAAAATCATAGAATGGGTTGGTGTGCTTCAGGTTTTTCTTTTTCCTCTTGAATCAAGAGTAGGTTCTTTCTAGGTACTGCATGTGTGTTCTCAAAATGGAGAACTAGCTTTTGTTTTTGAAAAGGTATGTATGCTCAGATCTGTCCTTTTTTGTAGCTTTGTATATCAGTAGCAGCAGTGAAGCTTTGCTTTGTTGAGAAGGGTGGGACTAAGTGTAGCATCAGAAGGTTGCTGCAACATCCTCATTACTGGAAACTGAGTCAGCTATGGGCCTCTGTGTGTATATATATATGTATATATACATCAGAATATATCACAGAATGTTAGGAGTTGGAAGGGACCTCGAAAGATCATCTAGATTATTTTTTTAACAAAATCACTGAAGGATGGAGAGAGCATACCTATATAGGAAAAGGGTACAAATGTGCCAGTGCCCTGGAACGAGTTTCTCTACAGTCCTCTATCATCATTTACAAAACACATCACGTTAAATGAGATTTTCCTTAATTTCTGTTCATGTGTTTCATTTTATCTTCTACCCTCTTACCAGCTAGAGATGGCAGTGTGTGGGGTTTCAGAAATGGGGGTATGCATTGATTTATATTTTTATCAAATGAGAAAATGATAAAATTAATTTATTAAAGTTATTACTAAAAGCTTTATGGTTTGCCAGAGTTCAGAATGTTGTAAAATTCTTTGTCACCCTGATGTGAATAGTACTCCTGTCAGTGCAGAAATGCAAGCATCTCAGTCTTTTCTTTAGTGCTGCAAAGTTTTAAGCCAACATAATAGTTGATTACTAAATGCAAATGTGTCATAGGTGTGTAAAAGTATGATAATTTAAACTTTAGATGTATTGTGAGGACTAACTTATAAACAGCTATAAGAAAAGCAGTCAAAAATTGTGAATACATGAAAGCAGTTCTGAATCTTCTCTGCAAAAGAAATCTTCCTTTCCATAGAACTCCCCATGTTTTTCCCCCTGAAGAGTTCTCCTTCATTGTGTTTATTTTCCTGTTTTCAAAGTCTCTTCTGTAGCAAGGCAAAGTACATACTATTTGCACCAACATGTAAACTTCAGGAAGGCTGTAAACATTACTACACTCTAAGTATGGCTAATGAGATAAAGGGACATGCCTTACAAATAGCTAGGCTGGTAGTTCCCTCTAGTAATTGAAGCTACTCTCTGTGAAAATGCATAGACTGTACTACTTCAGGAATTAGACTACTGTTTTCTTCTGTCCACAGAAGCAAGGGGGTGAATATTTTCCACTCAGAAAAACCTAAGAGCAGGGAAAAAGGATAGACTGATAATTCAGAATATTTCAGTACTGAAAATCTGGCAGAACTGTTTGGTTTGAATATTTGTTTTATTATATCAGCTAACGTAGAAGAGAGGAACCTGATTACGTGAAAATCCCTTTTGAAGTATACGGCCATGGCAATTATTTAAAAAACAAACAAGATTGGCATATGGCTGTAGTAGTCCAAACTTGAAATGTAAAAAAAAAAAAAAGGAAGGCAAAAAAGCCTGATCAGGTGAAGATTGTCAAAGCCATCTGTTTTGCTTATGGCCTTAACAAAAAAAGTGAAATGAGACAAGGTGTTTGACTTGTGTAACTTAATTTCATTAAGTCCAGAATAAAATGTTGCTTACTGGTAGCTAAATGCTCAGTATGTGAAATGATCTCTGAATAGTGATGGGTGGTAGCAGGGACACATGGCGAATGGGAGGATCCAGAAGAACTGGATAAAGTCAAAAGTCTTTTTTTTTTTTTTTTTTTCTCTCAAAAGAGCAGCATGGAATGCGGGAAAGTAAGGTAGATTGGTGCAATTATGCTTCCAAATCGCTTATGGGAATTATTTATTTGTGTTTGGCTGGTAACAAGCAGTGTCCCCATGGGGTCTGTCTTGGGACTGGTGCTCTTTAACATCTTTATCAATGGCATCGACGATGGAATTGAGTGCACCCTCAGCAAGTTTGCTGGTGACACCAAGCAGAGTGGTGCAGTTGATGCCATAGAAGGAAATGAAGCCATCCAGAGGGATCTGGACAGACTTGAAAGGTGGTCCTGGGTGAACCTAATGAAGTTTAGCACTGCAAAGTGTAAGATCTTGCACTTGGGCCAGAGGAATTCCAGGCATATANCAATTCAAGAAAGATGTGGAGCAGTTGGAGAGGGTTCAGAGGAGGGGAACATATAGACAGGAGGTGAATCGGCTTTTTACAGGGTAGATAGTGGTAGGACATGGGGGAATGGATTTAAGCTAGAGGAGGGAAGGGTTAGATTGGATATCAGCAGAAAGTCATTTATGGAGAGAGTGGTGGGGTGCTGGAACAGGCTGCCCAGGGAGCTGGTGGATGCCACAACTCTGGAGGTGTTTGAGACGAGATTGGATGGGGCCCTGGGCAACCTTGTCTAGATGCAGGCCTGGAGGTTGGTGGCCCTGCCTGTGACAGGGGAGTTGGAACTCGATGATCCTTGGGGTCCCTTCCAACTCAGACCATTCTGTGATTCTGTGATTTGCAGAATAATAGTATTAAAAATAGCAGTCACTGGTTTGACTTAAGGGTTTTGGTTTTTTTTTTTTTTTCAAAAATCTCATAACACTTTTTTCCCCTCCAGACAAATACATCTGATAGGTGAAGTAAAGCTTTTATGAAACACTTTCCCAGAAGAAAGCATTCTAACCAAATTAAGGAAATGTGGATGGTAGTTTTCATTTGACTGGAAAAAATTGGTCCCCAAATTAGCTTTTAGTGATTAACTTATCAACACAAGAGAGGATATTAGGTGGATTTGTGCCTGGCTGCATTCTGAACTCTCTGCTGATTCAATTAATGATTTAGGCTGCGGGAATGGAGATGATGCTGTCAGACTCAGTAGTCTTATTTGGGACAAGTTGCAAGTCTTGAGGCAACAGCAGAAGAATGATGGTCTAGACAAATCATACTGGTGATAGGAAGCCAGAAGACAAAGCTGAAATTGATAGAAAGGTTTTCACTTAGAGGTGTGTGTGGCATCGGGGAGGGAGTAGAAAAGAAGAAATAGACAGTGTTGAATAATTACTTCTCCCAGTAACAGCAGTAATATGAGATTGCAATATTGTAAAGAGGATCTGGGACTTATGCTAGATGTTAAGATATAACAAATACACATAACACAAGGATTAAAAGACTATTGTGTGTGAGATTAGGAACTGATTATCTCTCCTCTTCTGGTGGTGACTGTAAAGTCTCGGCTAAAAATTGTATTTTAACAAATGTAGACCCAAATTGGCAAGATCCCATAGAAGAACTGCAGTAATGAATGCTTTGGAAACCATAAGCTATAAGGAAAGACTGAAACTTAGATTAAGACTAAACAAATTGTCAGAGATAGATATTCAGCAGTGTCACATATTATTTTATTTAGAATTCAGTCAAAATATGCAGAATTGAGAACGAGACTCTTTTATTTCCTTTGAATTCAGATAGATTCTTAGTGTATTTTGGGATCCATACATAAGAAGTCTTCTTTTGACTGTTTTTCAGAAACTTCCAGCTTTTATTGTTGCACTGAGAACATGTAAAAATAGTGTAGAAGTGGTGTAAAACGCAAAAATGTTTTAAAAGTACTAAACAGAAGCGTATGGAAGTATCCATAACCATGATATTCTGGGAGAAGGATGGACTAAATTTGCAGACTGAGGTATGGATTTCCTGAAATGTTCCTGGAATGTAAATTTGCTCTTAGAATAAATACCACATCAGTGAGCTGCAGCAGAAGTTTAACAGAATTGGTCTGTTTGCCAAGCATTGTGGAAGGTAGAACAGAAAAAAATGGAAGAAATGTATGTTAGATAAATGACTGAAGGCATGGTAAATGGGCAACATGAAGAACCTGAAATCTATGATACAGATCCTTAGTATCATTCTCTTGCAGCAGAAGTAAGTTTAGCAGAAGTGATGAAATTTGATTGATTTTTTTTTAAATTTTTTTTAAAGTTATGGTTAAGGATATGGGATGAACTTCTGAGAAATCCAAAGTATCAGTTATAAATGAGCTCTTGTTTATTTCTGCTCAGTCCACTTAATTCTGGGATCACAGGTTTTTATTTATGTGAATTGTCTGTAATTAACTACCTTTCAAAATTAACTACTAAGTTGTTTGAACTTAAACCACCCTAATGGGGATGTCCACGCTTATGCCACATGACTCTTTATGTCTTTCTGTGGTCCCTCTCAATATAGGTGCTCTGCCTCCGGTTGTCTTGCCAGAGCACGTCTAAGGAAAGTGTCTGCACTTCATCTGTGCTTGAGGAAAGGTGTCGGAAAGAAGACGCTGGGAGACCGAAGGTAGTGACTACCTTTTATTGTCTCCACTACTTGCAGGAACTTCATGTGATTTTATACTTTTTAGTTACATTACAGTAATTTCAGTGTCAGTACATGATTAGATAACAACTTGTTTTTGCAAGTATTGATTGGTTAGTACTTAGCAGAAAAACATGTTTTAAGTTTACTGATCAGGGGTTCTAGATAGGAGCTAAGAGTATGAAAGCCAAACAAGACTGTTTTGAGAGAATTCAGCTAGCTTCTGAAGAACAACATGGGAACGAGAATGTTTTGGGAACCGAACTGAAAACAGGGCCTTCGCATAACTCATGATGCTCTCTTTCTCATGGTATTCTTTCTTCTTTGTTCCCTGTTTACCACTTAGGCCTCATCTTGTTCTTCTGTACTTTTCCATCTGTAATTGGCATCAACCGTAACATGTCCGGCTGTTCACATCCTTGGTCACATAACCATTCTTTAACGACATCCTCCACAGAAAGGACTTCACTTTTAAGCTTTTGACTCCTGTCTCTGGGCAGAGCAGTTCAAGTCTGTGGTAACACCAGTGCTTAACAGCAGCTAGCAGAACGTTTCAATGCCTGAAGTGACAGTGTTTGAATAGTAGCCTGAAGCAACTGTGCTTCCATGTAGTCTGTCCCTGCTGGGCTGCCCAAGTGTATGAGAGGGGATCTGAGAGCTGGTGTCTAGGTGGTTCTTAAAACCTAGCCGGTTTGTTCCATCACCAGTTCTATAGCCTAATGTTCTCTTTTGATCTTTAAAAACAGATCATTGTTTTGGACCTCTGGCTATATTTTCAGTGATTCAGGCTTTCTTCTAGTGTGTGTAAAAGCAACATTTAGATATACCAAAGCATATAATATCAATGGTTTTTACTCTGCCTTCCTGAACATACAGTGGAGCTGTTGGGTGTTGCTTTCATATACGCTTTTCCACATGTCCATTAAAAAAAGGTTCACTACTTGGAATTTTAAGGAAGTTTTTTATTTGAAAAGTTTGATATTCTGCAAAAATACATGTGTGGAACCCAGGAAATTCATGTTACCCTTGTGTGCTAAAGCTCCAGATATGATTGTTGGGTCCTCTTGCAAGGTGTACCCGTAATCAAACTCTGCCATGCATGCTGCCAGAGAAAGGTTTCATAAATCAAAACCATTGCTGTTATGTGCTGCATAGCACACACAAGCTTGCCTATCAATTATCACTTTGCATAAGACTATGAATACAGTCTCCTGAATCTTTCTCTAATCTTAACTTTTGTTTAGAGGTTGTTTGGAGTTTTGTTATTGAAACAATTTCCTGTCTTACTACTGTTTGTACATAGTTGTTGAGGTGTTAAAGAGGTTGGAATTGAAACAGACAGGTTTTTTTTTATTGTTTTATTTTAAATGCTCTGCAAGAACATGAGGAAGTTACTTAATCACTTCAAACCCCTCTCTAAGTTGAAGTGTGTAGGCTTGCTTCTTCTGAGATTACTTTAATAGAACAGGAACCAGTCAAGGTGCTGCAGCAGCATAACAGAAAGAGTGTGGGTTTAACAACAAGTGTTATTCGGAGGAGTTAGAGGAGTTTTTCAAGTGTTTAACATTCCTTTGAGTGTAACAACTACATTACATTGGGTGGTAAACTAAGTACTTTCAGTGTACATGCTAGTTTCATAATTTTCAATTATGAAATTGGGCTAATTGTAAGTTCTAGCTCCGAAGACTGTTCAAAAGGGCCTTTCTTCATCCACAAAGTTCACTTTGGCCATTTTTTTCTGACAATTTGCTTCGGAGTTTTCTACATGTTTGTCTTGCATTTTCTTCCTGAAAGTCTTATCTTTACAGTAACCTCCTCATTCTCTGGAAATTAGCCAGCTTGCTTCCATTTATATATTAACTATATACATCTATACAATGCTTGTTAATTTTCTGTCATGGCACTGGACATCCTTCATTTTTTGGCCTGTTTTCTCAAATTAGTATTAAAGCTGTGTTTGCAAGCCCATTCCTGTAACAATGGACGAATTAAACTCTGCACATCTGTCATATAGTGAATACAAATGATTTTCTGCCTTGGTGGTACGTTTGCTTTTATGGTAAATAGCTGCTATGTTCCAAAACAAACAAATGTATGTGTCTGTTGTTTCTAATGGCAGGAGGTAGTTCTCCCCTTTCTTTCTGCACCTCTGGCTTGCAACCTGACCTCTGATTTAAGCTCATGTTAAGTGTAGTCATTTCTGTATTAAAACAGAGAGCTATTAATTTAGAAGGTGTTCACTGAGTGCCATAACAGCTGAAGATTTGTCCTGATCTCACTGCTATTTGGGTGTTGCTGTTTAGTCAGTATGAGACCAAATTTTACATGTTCATAAGGGTTTTGATTAGGCTCTAAAGTACTTTTCCTAAACATGTTTTTTGCTCTGAAAAAGTGTTTCATGCACAGGAGGTGAGACCAAGTGTGTTAACTGAGACTGGTTTGTAATCTCTCTTCATCTGGCACATAATAGTTACCTCAACATGTTTCTAAAGCAAAATGCTGCAGGCACATTTGCTGACTTAATTGCTGCCTGATATATTGTTAAGTAGCATATAGGTTTTACAGAAAACAGACTGTGATGTTTCCCAAGTAGTGG
Source organism: Heliornis fulica (assembly GCA_013399135.1). Taxonomy (NCBI): domain Eukaryota; kingdom Metazoa; phylum Chordata; class Aves; order Gruiformes; family Heliornithidae; genus Heliornis; species Heliornis fulica. Next base: position 603,872 of record VXBZ01008231.1, read on the forward strand.
AAGTACTAAAATGGCAAAGATTTTATTGTAACTCTAGATGAGAAATTGCCTTTAGGTTATTCAGTTTCAGCCACCTTTTTCTTCCTTCTCCATCTTATATTTGACTTGTATTTCTACAAAACTTTGACTCCTTTTACTTTTACTTTTGAGTATAAACATCTGTAAAAATGCTGATTTCATGAAAAAACCCACTGTGATCAAAACAAGGAAACTGGAAAAAGCATGAAAGAGCAAAATTCAGATTTCACAATAATTGTATTTTAATGACAGTAATTATGATTTCTCTCAGACTACTTTGTGAATTGCATATTGTTATTTTTGATTAAACCACTCCAACTTGGTTTCCTAGAGCAAGGCACAAAGGGACATAGAGATGTCTGAGAGAGGAATCTGCACCAAATGGAGTTAGGGTTGGCCAAAAGATCTGGTCTGATCATCCAAATCTGGTGGAAAAACTGTGCTTACCATTTGATGGCACGATGTCTCTGATGCCAAGAAACCTCTTTAGTATGATATGCATCACTGATCTTCTGAGCCAGTGATTTCAGAGAGACAACCCAGAGGTGAATAATGCTAAGCAGGGTTGAAATGTAACTTGGAGTGCCAGTAAGTGACCACTGGTTCCAGTGGTCACTTACTGGCACTCCAAGTTACACTGGTCACTGACCAGTGAAGCTGTACTTGTTACTCTTGAGATAAGTTATAAAGTTCTTTCAGAAAAAACAGGAGGCAGCTCTTCTGCTAACAAGCAAAAGAGGAGCTTGAAATGTAAGATGCTCCAGACACTGAAATAGGAAATTTTTCGCAAGTAGCCGCAACATTGCTGACTTGACCACTGACTTTGAGGCATATATTAATTCTTTCTCTGACTTTAGTTGCCACCTAAGTTATCTTTGTAAAATGGACTCAGTCCTTCTATGTATTGTCTAGTACTAGTGAGACTGAGGTATATCCAAGTATAAGTGGAAGCCAGAGTTGAACAAAGCTTTTCTATAGAAATGCAAACACAGGTTATTTGCTACCAAATCTTCCCAGACAGTTACACCTGGATAACCTATGCATGATGGTGGGCTTACCACCTTGGTGTTGATCAGTGTTTGGCACACAGATCTGTGGGAACATCTGGTGTTATGGTTTAATCTTTGCATGAGTGAGGCAACAATCTTACAGAACCCATTTTATTTAGTTGATTGAGTGTACTGAGATAAGAGTGTAGTCCAAGTAAAAACCAAAAGTTGTCATAAAATTACCATCTACTTATACCCCGTGGATATGACCAGTGGTTGCAGTTTCCACTTTGTACAACTCTAACTTACTGAATTAGCCAAATTCATCCACCTACTATTTTTAAAAACAAGATTTGAATAGCTAAAAACCTGTGCTCCCTGACCTAACCAAGATTTTTAATTTTTTTTCCCCCAAAATTTATTTATGTCATATCTGAATCACCACAGTCATTGCGTTCCCTTTGAGAAAGCTGATGGTCTGAAAGCACCAGGCAAAAACTTGTAGCATTACAATGCTGTTTCAAGATCTAGACATTGGAGTTTGGATACATATAACTTTTTCCTCTGTATTAATGACATTGGTTTAGACACTGATTTGTTGAGGGGGCTGATGGGAGCTATGGAGGAAGGATGTGGTATGCGGAGGCAGATAATATATGAGATTTTTCACTGAAAACTCAATTTGAAAGTTATCCCCTCTCCTCCTCCAACCACAAGCCCATGGAAAACTTTATGTAAAAAAAATGCTTGTCCTACTTGGTCTACTTCAGTTTTGCTTTGAACTTGCTGTAGTGTAACAGTGCAGAGACTTTGTGAAAGATGATGCCACTGCACACTTGCTTTACACAAGTTTATTTAAGGTTGCACTGCAAGGTTTCTACTTGTGCTTTTGCTCATGGAGAATTAGTCCTGGAGTTCCCACTGGGAGCTGAATAGCAACTAATAGTTACCATGACTCCAAATTCAAGTGGACTAAGTGGAAGATGCTGCAGTTATACCAGAAAAACATCCTCAGAAAGGGCAGACTTTTCTCTAGGGAGTTGTGAAAATTCTGTCAACCTTGAGTAGGTAGCGGCGAACATCACTGTGTTTAGATTCTTTGGTGTATGGTAGTAGATGTGTCCTAGAGATATTAATAAAGTATTAAAGTATCTTAGATGCTAAAGAGGATGATGTACTGTAAAAGGGATTTTCCCTGTATCCATGGGGATCACTTATTGTAGAGTTACCTTGAATACATGTGTGGTGGAATGACATGGAGAAAAAATGCAAAAGCAGAGTTGAAAGTTAGGAAAAGAATTTGAAATGAAGCAGAGGTGGAACTATGGGAAACAGACGCTGCAGCACTTTGAAAGATAGGAATAGCAGAAAGCTCATTTTACAGCAATATAAAAAGAAAATAGTGACATAGAAAAGCGGGAAAGGGAAAATTGTGTAGAGGAAGCTGAGAAAGCACTAAAGTATGTGAAAAGGGTTTAGTGTGAAAGAACAGATTTCTGAAGAAACTACTGACCAGTTTGAGAATGAATCACATTACTTTTCCTGATTCTAAGCTCTGCTCAGATTACTTTTGGCTAAAAATGTAGCAATTTTTTTTGCAAGGGAGAGGAGGTACCAGGTGGACCTATAGAGGGTCTTGACTTTCATGTCCATGCAGAATCATGGTTTGTTTTTGTTTGTTGAAGACACTGAAAAATACGTCTGGCAGTTTTTTCCATTTCCTTTGGCTTTCATGTCTAAAGAAATATTCATATTGGGAGAGGGGATGGGAAGCTGAGCCAGGTGGCAAGCCTATTCATCACCTGGTTGGTGATGGAAAATACTGAACGATCAAATGAAAGTGTCTTAAAATAACATGAACACAGGGACAGAAAAAAACTGCCAAAGGAAGGAATTTGTGTTAAAAGAAAACTCATTTCAGCAGTTTCCCTATCCAGTTGTAGTAAGACTTCAGTGTTCAGTGGAGGGCAGAGTCTGTAGCATCTACAGCAATATTTTTATTTATTAGTGTTACTTTTTAGAGTAGCAGCCACAAAGAAATACTTTTCTCTGAAAAGCTTCAATTTTAATACTTTTATGGAAAATACCTTCTGTATATGTATGCCTGTACAGAAGCCAAGGGGAAGAGTCTCTGAATCTGAGTCTAAAGAAGAAAAAAAACCCCTTAAACACTTTTTCCCCATTTTTGTAAATAAAAATTATTTCTATAAGATATAGAATAAGCTCTGAGCTGGTTGGCTAGCTGTCTAATTCAGGTTGTAAAACAAAACAACAGCAGAAAAAAAGTCTTTCAAATAAGCTTTAGGTCTTGACCTGCAAGCAACATATCACAACATATCAGCTACAAATTTTCATTAGTCTGCACAATTAAAGGGGTCACTGATAATTTTATTATAACCCCCTTATTTTTCATAATCTGAAAAATGACACCTCTAACCTTGCTTTCTTTTTCTACTTTGTATTAATAAACTGAAGCAATGTGTCTTCTAATAAACACTGCAGGGTTTTAAAACCATTCTGGAGTTTTGGAGAGTGTTCCAGATGGTGATCCTGGAAGCTGCTAATATTTTGCTGGCAATTGATCCGTTTATTCATTTATTTATTTATTTATTTAAACTATATTTTAAGGGGTTAGGCAAACGTGAATTTTGGGGTTATTTCTCAAAGCAGGAACTCTTTCTTAATATCAGGTCCCTTCCAAGCCCTACGATTCTGTGATTGTCACCTAATTATAACCATGCAGGAGCTGTGCTCCAGCACTACTTATAAAACAATGAACTGCTTACCAAAGTATTCCTACAATGTTAAAACTTCTAATGAATTTAATATTTTGATGTAGGTATACTAATGCCACAGAAATTGCTGTTAGAATCTGGGTAGCTATCTTAAAGACTGGAGCTATACTAGAGCCATTCTGCCATAGATGAGAGAGAGGTTTAAGGCATAACCTCTTCAATATGGAGAAGGCACAGCCTAGAAAATGCTATTGTAAACATGTATGTGCTACCTAAATTCTGTATTAATTTGGATCAGGCTTAGTGAGTGCTTAAATTTTAATTTGTTGTTCATGCTGTAATTGGTTGGCCTCTATGGAAGTGTGTGAGAAGAAATAAAGAGCTTGAGTCTTGGAAGAAATGGTAAGAAAGTATTTTTGAATCTGAACATATTGAACTAAATCTGTATTTAAAGCAGAAATCTGATAAATTTCCTCCCATTTTTAAGGAAAAAAAAAAAAACCAACAAAAAAACACTTTGACCAAACCATATTACCAAAATATGTGGAAAATTTCTTTGTCCTTTATACACACACCACACTGTGAATAGAAATGGAGATTAAACTGTAAAAGCTTTAAAGACAATTTAGAAGACCTTTTATTCTCTGTCCAGTTCTCAATAAATAATGTCTTTAACATCATTGTCCAATAGTTTGTCAAACTTGTGGAAATACTGTCATATTAGCATTTCAATTGTACATGCCATTTATCAGCCATCACTATTTGCAAACAAGTAGGTGTCATGGATTTTTTAAATCCAAAACACTTAAATGAAAATGTATTTATTTTACATAGCAGATGCAATGTTTGTAGATTTGTGTTCTGTACACGTGAGCTCTTGGGAGCAGGAACTGTCCTGTCCAGGCTTGTTCAAAGCTGTACTGCTTGGTGACAAGATTGTTGGGCACTGCTTTAGTGTGAAGAACAGTGATGTACCAGAAAACATCTTGACCAAAGCTTAAGGAAATAGTGGGGTAAACTGCCTTTAAAGACATTGGTTCCCATGTAAAAATGTCTGTGTGGCTGTTGGGAGGCAGAGAGATTAAGTATTGACTTTATTCAAATGTCCTTGACTGGTTTTAAGTTCTGGTGTTCTACATGCATTCTGAACCTGGAGTTCAACAGCAGTAACAGGGCTTGAACACAAATGATTTAATCGATTTAATTGTTTTATGCCAGATAGCTCTTAGAAATCCCTCTGCTTGAGGGCGAGGTTAGCTGGCTTACTGCTCAGCCACCTGAGAGTCTTAGTGAGAAAATCCTGAGACTAGTATCCCAAATGTGTTTTTTTTTAATTATATGCCATGCTTAATGAAGAGAGTTGATTGGAACAAGCAATATAGGAAATTAGTTTTCTGCATACAGGAGGGAGAGATTTATACCTCCTGTGGTATGTTTCATGTCTTTGTAGACTGGAAGGCAGCATTTTGCAGAAGATGCTAGAAAGTAGGAATGAAGAAACCTTTTAGGTGATGACGGAAAAAGCAAAGAACTTTCTTGTCCCAAACTTTGTGGTTTTGGATCCTAGCACAGTTTTATTTCATGGCATTAGTGAGAATTTTTTAAAACAGACAATCATTCTCATCATGACTCATTATGCATAGCAATATATTAAGTATAAACACTTTTTTTTTTTTTTCAATCAATATGTTGAGTTTTATTTTGGGGTTCAATTAATACTATACTGAACATGATCTGGAAATAAAGACCTTGATTTTGATTCTGCCAGTGAATCAGTGAACCATCTCTGTACCTCCTTTATTTACAGCTCACATCTTGCATTTATTTAGACAGAAAGTTTTGTGGATTGATGTTCCCCTTAGGTACATTCAGGCGATATACAGCACAGCGAGAAGATTCCATACCAGAATGCAAATACCTCATTATCGGTATTGTAAATTAATCCATTGGTATCTCACCAGGAAAACTTCACTTTTCATTTGTCTGTCCCCTAAAAAATATGAAAATTCTGAATTTACCAGTGTTAGCTTAAAGCCCTCACTTTCTAGAAACCTATCGGATCACCAGGACTACTGTGGAAGTTACAGTTCACAAGTACAATCTTTACCAAATATATGGCAGTGATATAAATATAGAAGTGACATAAAAGTAGACAAATAGGCAGTTTTTTGGATGTGTGAAAAATCCAGCAGACTTATTTTATATCATTTTTGACTGAATTTCAAAGGAGGAAAAAAAATAGTAATTGACTCAATGAGATGGATAGTAAAATGGAACAGACTTGATAAGTATTGCATCTCTGAACACTTAATAGCTACCTAAACAAAGATTGAAGTCTGGGGGAAATAAATAAAATAAAAAATCAAGAAGCTACCAATTAAATGTTACTATCTGACCCTTATTTGAACTGTGGGGCCAGATCCATCAAAACATAATTGGTTTATTATCTCGTGTCTGAGATGCTCTGTAGTAAACAGAGTATTTTTATGTCCTGGAGAGCTTAGATTACAAGTGAAAACTTTTCTGAGTCTGGTAGATTTGATTAATATATGCTAAACAATGTGTGTGGCTAAAGATGCTCTGTTAGCAGTTTGAAAAATCACATTAGTTCCATATGTAAAACAAATCCTTGTTTGAACTATAGGGTTAGAGCAATCACAGTATAATTGGTTTATCCTCTTATGTCTAAGATGTTCTGTGGTAAACAGAGTATTCTTATGTACTGGAAAGCTTAAGCTTGGTGCAGCTATTTTTGGTGGCTGTACAGTAATTCTTGTATGGAAAACAGTGACTATTCATTCCCTTGCAATTTTGAATATTATTTAGTAATAAGACGCCTTTATGAAAAATTTATCAGGCTGTAAAAGACTCCAAGTAATATATTCTGGTCAGTAAGCTGTTCCATGTCACTGGTCATCCAGGTAGCCCTCCTCTCTACACTAAATCTGTTCTGTAAATGAAGAATCAGAAGTTTTTTCAGATGTAATTAGAAGGATGCCTGCACACCTGAAGCTGGGCTTGGAAACCTTTCTTATAAATATTTGTGGAATCTCTTCTGGTAGTCCAGTCTCTCATATATAATATTTAAGAAAAAATAAACAGTTTGTAAAAAATGTAAAAAATTACATTAAGACTTTATTGCATACTGTAACCCATATGCAATAAAGTCTTAATGTAATAAAATGAAATTTTCGTACCTGAAAATAAACTTCAAATGTATTATTAGGCCTTCTATCAGTAAATGCTTCCTCTCAAGTTAACTTTAATTGTTCATTACTGTTCTTGCCTATGCACTATGCTGGGGAAGAGAGCAGCCTAACACAAATACTAAAGTTGATCATACAGACTTGCTCTTTCTACAGCTGCTCTAAAAGTAGGGGAAACAGTATAGCCAGGGAGCAAATCATTAGTCCTGTGTGTGACTTCAGAGTCATCTCATATTCAGTGTAAACTTTCTGCCTTTGCTATATGGTTATCTTATACTGTACCCATCTTAAAATTGCACCATTTATCTCTTCTTCAAAGACTACTGAGTATTAGAAAAGTCAGAAGTAAGGATTTGATTCAAGTACATAGTGCCTATAAACAGCAGGATGTAACTGTATCATGCTTGAAGTCCTTTATGTATTTGTCATTGATTCTCCAGAGTTTCCTCCGTGCAATAGAATTTGGTATCCCAAATTCAGAGAAGATCTGTGTTTCCGGCCATCAGTCTGAATTGTAACCAGGTGACACACAGACTAACTTTGTGCAGGACGGTGGAGTATTGAAGGGGAATTGCACTTTCGTTGAATCTGATCGGTGTTTAATTAATGCTTCCAAACAGGAAGGACAGAACATAACTTTGCAGCTTGACTTTAAATATGACAAATGTTCCTACTAGAGCTTCTAAAATTTTTTGTCCTGCAAACCCAACCTATGAGTTCCCTTCTCCTTGCTCTATTTAAAGCAATGGCTATCTCATTGTTAGGATTAGAGTCCTTGGTGTCACTCATTTTTCTTAACACAAATGTGTGTGTCATGTGATAGAGATGGTGGAGATATAAGCAGCTTTTTGTCTCTGTTCTGTAGCTCTCTGCATCCCTGGTTATGTTTTGGTTTGGAATGAATAAGCCTTTATAAAGCCCTTCTGAACTTTATTCAGCTTTAAAGACAGTTATGAGGTATATCTGAAGTTGGTTAACCAGGCTCTCCCTTTAATTGGTTTAGGGATAGGCTACTCCATAGAACTGTTCATTCCATAAAATCATGATTGTTTAAGATGGGAAATCTTTTAATCTTTGAAAAGATTCTATTTATTATTAGCTAGATTAATAATTGCACTTTGTGTGCTCATAACCAGATCTGTTGGTAGAAATGAGCCATTAAGAAACTATTTAATGCAGAGTATACCTAATTCACAGTACTAGTGTTGATCCATATTCTTATTTGATGATAGGATGTGTGGCAGTACTAGCTTCTGGAAAACCTGTTTATAAGATTTGTATGATTTATGCAAAATCTTTGTCCTCAGAGAGACACCACCGCTTCGCGTAACTGTTGTAGAAAACTTCCCTAGATGATACCATGTATGCTCCATGGCTGTAGTGTGCCTATATGATTATAATGCATTTTAAGAAGCCTGCTTCCTAGAAGCTTTTAAAAGTGATTCCAAATACATTCTTTACAATCCAAGATCAGAGAGATTAAAATCAATTTCCATATCTGGCTGGTAACCTCTTCTCTTTTTTTCCAAAATATTTAGTTGGTTTCTATTCTTACCTAAATTTGTAAAATAAGTACGCATATTGGATTGTGCCCATAAAGAAATGACACATGTACTGCAAGCTCACAATAAGATGTTGTGATTTTTTTTTTTTTTTAATATTTGCAGATATCCTGTTTTCCTCATAGTTTACAAAGAAAACTCAGTGTCGAGGGAACTGGAGACTGGATCTGCTGGGCTAATACAAATTTAACTGAAGCCAAGAATGCCCCTGGTTTGGCTCTGAAAGGAGTGCTAAGCAGCCAAGGACATTTAGAAGGCCAAAGCCAAACCGGTGCAGTGAGCTTCCTATATTGTACTGCCTACAGCAATAATTATATATGTCAATTTTATTCTATCCTGCTTTTATATCTTGTTTTAAGAGAGGATAGTCTGCTTTCTAAGTGTCAGAGCGGGGTGACAATAGCTTCATGAGTGATACAAACCATATATTCATCTTTTCTGGAAGCAGATTTAATTTCTTTTCATTAGCTCCCTTCTTTTTAGCCAGAATTGACTGTATGGCTCTAGTTTACCCTGGGCAGGATGTGGGAAAAGCTAAATCCAATGTACAGACTGACCTAAAAACAAAGTTATACTGGTACTGAGAGTCACTAAGCAATTTATTTTGCAGTCTTAGTAGAAACCACGGCGGCAAGTAAAAAAACCATAATAAATCGCAACAATTGTTAATGTGCCTTTCTAATGGCACAGCAGACATGGATTTCTTCAGAGGATTATTATTTACTCCTTATACTGTGCTTCAGTAATATCTCAGACTCATCCTCTAAAGCCTTTCTCACAGAAAAGATCTAACTCATAGTTGTGGTAGAACAGCCTCTGACTTCTTGAGGTTATATTTTTGTAAGGTGCTAGAGTTATACTCCCTATCACTTTGGGAGCTGTTTAAATATCTAGAGTGGAATAAAATGTTTTAGTCTGAATTAAATATAAGGTTCTCCAACCGGTATAATTCTTTGATTTAGTTGATGTTCCCTGTAATCATGAATGTACAAACTTTAATGTGGAAATAAGTCTTTAGTTTGAGTCTTTAGTTTATTGTAACTGTTCTTATTTTACATTTTCACCAAAATACCTAATGCAACAGATTTCTATTTTTTTTGTTCTTTTTCTCTAGAAGATCCATGTGCTTTTACTCATTTTACTCATTCTTTTTTTCTCTTCCACATTTTTCTCTTTTCTTGCTTGTTGTTATGCCTGAATCAAAAACATCAGGATTAAAAATGTTGAGGTTTTGATAACAAGTCTGTGTCTCATTTATTTTTCTTGTAAAATGCCACAGCATCCTTTCTATACTCAGCATCCAAGAAAAGTTAAAATATGCTGAAAGTTTTCACTAGTAAGTTGGTTTTTTTTTTAATAGAAAATCACTGTTTTGATCAAGATTTTTTTTTTTCCCCCATATGAGGGTCTTGCTTCCTTTGGAGAGTTAGCTTTTCATTGCACCTCTGGAAGGGAAAGAAAACTGGATTTTGTTGAATTTCAAAGCCTGAGATAGAAAAAATGAAAATTTATATGTATTTTTAACCATTAACCATTACCATAATTACCATACTGCTCCATTTGAATGTATTTTGCCAGCAAATCCTGAAGGGCCAAATGTAAACACCCCATATGCGTTTCTTTTTGTGCTGTAGATTGAAAAAAACTCCTGTGTAGTGGTAACACGCATTAGCAAACCATTCTTAGCTGCAGCAAAAAGCAATATAGAAATTTTTCATCTTATTACACACTAGGAGAAAAACTTCATGCTACAAAAACAAGGTATGATTGAAAAAAATGAATGCCAGTACAACAGTCTAGCCGAGGGTGTCCTCGTTTGTTTTATTTCTTGCCAAGCTAGCTGTTGTGACCTGCCCAGAGACAAGGACAAAGAGCACAGACTAGGGAAGGAATTTTTTATCAAGTGTTAGCACTTGGAAATGGATTATGCTGATGAGTAACCTCAAGCTCTTGACACAATTTGCAGCAATACGTTTGGAAATTCAAGTTAGTGCAAATACTCTTCAAGCTGGAACAGTTGCTATTGCAAAAGAAGCATGGGTAAAAGCAGGTATGAGTGTTAGTCTTGAGTTAGCAGTTTGTTTACTTGAGTATCTTACGTGCTCTTTTCAAACGACATTTGTTTCTCTAAAGTTGCTCAATCACACGTTCAGGCAGAGCCACTTGAAAAATAATGCTTAGTGATTTTAAAAATTCGATTATCAACACAGGGTTCTGTCAAGTTTCCCTAATTCTGCTACTGGACTGGAATGTGACTGTACACCTGATTTTCCTGCACACTTTGGAATGGTTTAACTGCACTCTAAGCTTTAGAAACTACCCGTGGCATGTAATTAGAGTGCTCATAGAATGAAGAACTTCTGAGCACTAATGTTGTTTCATTAACAATGAAATGTAATATTACACCATGATGAAGAGAATTATCTGTTCCTTTGAGTTAATACTGAACTCCTGTTAAATGGCGGAAACAAGAAATGTCTATGGCTCTGCCAAGGAGTGACTGCCTCAATTTCCACCGGAAATTCCAGTAAGCATTAGCACTTAATTACTGTACTCTACCTTAGAGGTGGGAATTGAGTGATTTGCAGCACAGCTGTGGCCTTCTACTACTTTCTACATGTTTTAATGCGTCACACTACGACTGAAGTCAAGAGTAGAGCGGCTTTGCTGATAATCTGTGTTTGGCAGGATCTGCAGGTACATAATAAAGAACTGACTCCCAATTACACAACACAAATTGCACCTCCTTTAAGAGGATAACTGCATGTTAATACATGCTCATTAATAAATATTGTAGGTGCTGAAAACAGCCTCATTTCCTTTGCTTTGTAATATTTTCAGACATTTATTTCATAAATGACAGTATAATTCTCATAGATGAAAGACAGAAAAGTGTGTGTCTTGCTTAAAACCTAAGTGTAGTTCTTGAGCTCTGACTATGTATGAATACGGGGTCAACTCTCGGGATTTTGGAGCTCAGCATGGTGCTGTGTAGAGCTTTTGGGTCTTCAGTAAGATCATCTGTGGGTTAGGTTTTGCTCACATTAAAGTCAGCCAGTCAAATAGTTTCTGCCACGTGACTTCTCACAGGCAGAGTTGTACTGCTTTCAATTAGCACGCTCCCCTTTTGTTCGCCCACCCCAAGCCTCCTGGAGACCTGGGATGGTGTAGTGAGTAACAGGAATTTTCAAATAGCACAGTATCAAATTGATTCCAGGCTCTGCAGACTGTCACAAACTAACTTTAGCCATGACTCTTTATTTTAAAATATACCTGGTGTATTTATTTTATGTATCTTTGCTACTTTCGCCTTTTGAAAGAAAACCTTGTTGGCAATTTGCTGGTTGTGTAGAAGAGTGAGGAAAGATTTTTAACACTGCTTGCCTTTGTAATATGTAGTAGAAAGTAAGCTTGAGGTGACAAAAGTTGAAGTGCTTGTTTCCAGAGCTCAGTCTATGTTGTTTTTAAAGGGTTGTCTCTGGAGACAGCTCATGGAATTACTTTGAACAAGAACTGTACAGATTATCATCCTGAAATATGCAGCAATAAGAAATTCAAGTTACATATTTGTTAGTGTGCTTATGTTTGTGTGAGTAAAATATGTGTGTGTGAAGTAAACACTAGAGAACTGATGTACTAGGCTCCCAATGTGAGATTTTATGCAGTCTACGCTTAGCACATGTAAATGCTCTGTCTGACAATCATGCCAGTCACCATGGAATAATATGCAATGAGTAGAAAACAATTTTGTGGTAACTGTTGCCCACAGTAATTTGATGAAAAGTCCTAGTAAGAAAATTCTGTACTGTCAGAAATTCCTGAAATGTTAGAATGGGTGTAGCCCTTAAACTCTTAAATTTCAAAAACCCTCCAGGGGTATTTTTCCTTGTTTTCCTTTGTATCTTCTTTTATTTCCTTTCATCAGGTACACGAGCAACCAAGTGTATAAATACTGTGCAGGCTTATGTACTCATGGGGGATGAGTCTTACACATTGGCATACTCAAGTCATTTGATTGCGAAGCAGTTAACTTCTTTATGAAGTATAGTTTTCAGTGCAGAATTGATCCTGTGAGAATGGCATCAAAGGACTGGCTACCTTGCACAGAAACTTATCCATCTTTTGTATGTAAGCAAACATATCCAGTGTGTTCAGTGTTGTGATTTTCATAGAAGAGCCCCAGGGAACTGCATGTTTAGCTGCCCGACAAAAAAAACTGGAAAAATAAAAGCAGAAAATAGGTTGGTGGTGCTTGATTTTCTTTGTTTGTTTGTTTTCCCAAAAACCATGTCTAGAAAAGGTAAAAAGCCCACCCTGTTTTTTTTTCTGACTGAAAACAAACAAGAACTTACAAAAATATTTATTAGTCATCCTAAAATATTTGGAGAGAGCTTTGCCTTTCAGGGAACTCTGTGTACTATAGGGTAACAGCATGCTTTGAAGCCAGGGATTGGAGTTGGCCAAATCACCCTTCATAGCATGGACCAGGCTGGGAGATAGTGTGGTGACATGGGTTGGTGCTTGACAAGGAAGGGGTAGGACATGAGAGGAAAAGGAATGAACAGGAGTTTTCTCTGTGCTTTCATCCTATGTGTTTCTGCACTCAGGTGACAATGTCTTCCCCTGAAATGATCTGCCAGTTCAGTGGTGTATAGTCAAGCACATACTATTTCAAAATCTAGAGCTAAAAATATCTTAGGTTTCATTTAATCAAGTATACTTTAAGGTCTACCTTCTTTTCCACTACATGCATGTCAAAATATTAACTTTATTACTGTTTCTTACAAAGTGTCTATTCAAATATATAGTTTTGAAGAAAGGAGGAAATGCTTTTATGCTTTTTGGCTCCATTTGATCTGTGTACTGCTGAATAGTAAAACCAGTACAATTAAGATCTGTTTTGATGGTGTCAGTCAACGTGTGTTATTGTAGGAGCATATGTTTCTGTGATTTTTTTTTCTTTTAAAAAACCAAACAAACTCTAATGTCCTTTTAGATGTTAAGTAGGTGACAAACAACGCTTCCACACCCCTCCTTTTTTTTTTTTAGTTTTGTACTTGCAAATGCAGAATTTTACTTTTGTATGTGCTACGTGTAAATTAAAAATTGACACACCCTATCATGACTATGCTTTTACTGTCAGTTGTAACCACCTAAAGCAGTAGCCAAGTAAATAATGTGTTGGCCAAGGAGCTGACTTAGGGGGAGTTCTCTGAACAGCTTCCCAGCACCCTGAAGAACTCCTTAAACCTCTAGTGTCTGTTGGTGACAGTTGAGAAAAGAACAATTTGCTGCCCTCACACTTTCACTGTGGTGTTCATCTTAAGATTGCCATAATAAACCTTTTAAATGTCTAATTAGGCAAACCTGAGCTTGGAGGCATCTTTTCAGGAACTGGTGGTCTTAAGGAACTGTGAAGGAAGAACATTAGCATCATTCTAATATATTTACATATGCACGTGCATATAAAATATACATTACATATGTGTGTCTGTAAGCATTCAGAGGTATTGTCTCCTCTAACCCAGGACTAATGTCTATATTTGAACTAGTTACTACAAGATTATAAAAGCCTGAAGGCAGAGACGAAGTTCTAAGTGAGCACTTGAATACTTCTGTGTGAGTCCAGCTTGATTCACTGAAACCCTGATTTAACGGCTAACTGCCTTGTCTGGAAAAGGATATCAGGTTCTATGTATCCGTGATGGCTCATTCATCATCATCAGAAAGAGATTTAACAAGACAAAAAAAATACCCCTCAGATTTGACTACTATGTATATATGCAAGGAAGGGGAGGAGAAAGTTTTACACATGATTCTCTTTCCATTAGCCATATCAACACTCTGTTGCCTTTTATAAAAAAAAAATCTATGTTGTTGTTTTATTGGAGACTTCTACATTGTGCATACTCTATAATAACTCATAGAACCTACTATATTCCTTAGTGTTTAATGTGTTCAAAACACCAGTTTTCATCATTGGTGGAGCACAATTATATGAATTGCCAGGAAGATTAAGGAACTGTAAAATGGCTAGATTAAGGCCTTTGTTCAAGGAGAGTGATCTGTCTGTGAATGACAGGCAATGGTACAGATGGTCAATAAAATATTCTTTGTTGTAATCTTTTGTTGACCTTTTACTAATCCTCAATCACGACAGAGTGCAGTGGTTGATATCTAGAAAATACAAACTGCTGCAAGTATGAGCTGAATTACAAAACCAAGACAAAGTTAACTAAACTATGGAAAATCTTATGATGGGGGAAGACATGTTGCACAACTAGGGCTATTCTGTTTCAGCAAGTAGGATTATACGAGCTAAAATGTCATACATCCGTTCTGGAGTTAGCAAGGTCAAACATCTTGCTCTTCTGTCTTTCCCAGAATTACTGTGACTGATATGTATTATTGGTCTGAAGCCTTAAATCATGTCTTATGATTGTATTCCCGTTGATTAATAATTAGTGTGATTGTCTATTCTGTACTCACCTTGGTAGTCCCTTAGAGGAAGTGGCTTCAGGAGAACTACTCAAGTGTGAAATGAGTGTTCTAAGGTCAAATGTGGCTTTACTTCTCCATTTCAGCCTATGGGAATTAAAAAAATGAATAAACCTGAATCTCCTTAGGTTTTGTGGTGATGTTACATCCTGGAAGGGGAAAAAGGGTTCTTTTTTTCATGCAAGAATCCAGTTTTATAGTCTGGTCACAATCACGTTGCAGTATGAAGATGACATGGTTCTGTGAGCTAAAAAGAGCTGGTCTCTGATGAACGAGTTTCCCTAACTAATTAGAAATTGTCACAAAGATAATAATTATCATACAGTTCAAATCAAATATTTTGGAGTGATATAGCAAGTTCTGTAGGACATCTGATTTTCTTTAGGTGGTTGTTAAATTGTTTATGCATGTTGTAAAGCTGCAAATAAATGTGGCTAGAGACCTGGGTTGTTGATTGTTTTTTAAGATCTTTCCGTCAGTTGCATTGCAAGGGAGGTGGCTTGCAGTTTATGTGTCTGAAGAATGATATGTTGTTTGGAGCCTGCCTCTCAAAGAAAATGTATGGTAGTCTAGGACAAGGGTAAATAAGGCAGAAATATATCAACACAGAGATAAGGAAAAGCAGATGTAAAAGAAGAGCAGCACTCAAGGCTGAATTTACAAGTTGTTTATAACTGATGCACAGATAACAATCATTGCTGTAAAAGTACTCCTGAGCATGGATGGAGTGCTTTGACTTGGTCTGGGAGCACATGGAATAAATCATGCTGTTTTCACATCTCCTTGATACCTCACTGTGGGAGCACTTGCGGTCGGAGGATCGCGACCATTGCAGGTATCTCCATTCACAGAGCATGCTTGCCAATCACTGTGAAGTGGCACACACTCTTAAGAAACTACCTGCCTGCTGTTGCTGTTAAGTGTGTGCTCAGAAACAGTTCATGTGAACACAGCAGGCTAACACTTGCTTTGTCTTGTGGTCCTTAAGTTTGAAACCAAAGCCAGATCAAAGAAGAGATAAATCTGTTGGAGGGAGCTATAGGGGATGTTCCAGTTAATAGAAAAATAATGTGAAGAAGCAAAAGACAAACAGTAAATGGATATCCCTTCCTACCGCCATGTCTAAGCCTTTTTTGACCTGACCTGTTTGTGTTCTTTATGTGTGCACATTTAAATTCTTACACAAAGTCTGCTTTTCCTGCTCTCAGACATAAAAAGTATATGTGTGGATCTTAGTCTGTGTTTTGAAGCTTTTTTCTTTTTGGTCATATGGCTGAAGTCAAATGAGGGTAATTTTAAATCTCATCTCAAGTTCCTGCTGTGGTATGTCAATTGTGTATATGATCCTGTTGATAGATCTGCAATGTTAGCTGGGTAGAGTGGTATTCTTAATTCATAAGTACATCATCAATGCTTTTAATTTTGAAGGGGAAGCCTTTCTCTTTTTGCATAAGAACATTTTTTTGCTTTTGTTTGTTTTGGTTTGGGTTTTTTTGTTGTTTTTCAAAAGTCTTTACATCTCCTTTATATAGAGATTCACAGCTTTATTTTTTTGACAGTTTACTGCATTAAAGATGGCTAAGGTATGTAATACTGCTATAGTGTATGTGGTGTCTTAACTACAGTCCTCAACTTTGTTTTCCTTTGGAGATGCAAACCCTTCCACAGTGAAGGGAGATTTCCACTATAGCCCATCTCTGATTTTACAAGTGGTGCAGCGTGTTTTATTTCTGTCTTATGTGGGAGGGGGGCACAGGCTGAAAGATAAGAAAGCGGTGTTGTAGCATACTGGTTCCAAAAATGATAAAATGTGAAACATAACAGACTTGTTTGAGGGCCATGAAATCAAAATATATTTTGCACTGGAGATATAAAAAGAGGCTAAGCAAAACATTCCTGAAATAATTTATGCTGAGTTCAAGTTTAAAGCAAGAGTTATAAAAGTATATTATGTGCTCTTTTGGCATTCTGTTTTTAAATCAACAAAATCATCTCAACTTTTGCACTCCGCTTGGTGCATTGATCCCCTTAATATTGTACAGTCAGAGCTATGGCTCTACCACTGATTCAAATGGCTCATTTTGAAAATTGGAAGGCTTTATTTTTTTTTTTTTTTTGTTGTTGCTGTCATCTATACAGTTTCTATGGCAGTGGTATGCTTTGCGTTGAGCTATCAGTTTCTTTTGTTGTATGTGTTCCACTGTGCTCTGAACTGTCCTGTTGTGTCACCCAAGCATTCACATGTGTCTCTGCTTGTCAATTAATTTGTTTCTGGTTATGCTTACTTACACCAACCACCTGTGTAACCTATTTTTTGGTAACCCTGGTTAGTTGGTAACCTTTGCCGGGCCTGGACATGGGTTGAGCCGCTTCAAGGCAACTTGCTTCTTGCAGTCCCAGTTCAGCGTCTGTGTGATTTTACACTATGTGCGTGGCCTGGCTTGACTAGTTGGCCTTAGGGTTGAGTTTTCCACACAAAATAATCTTTGTTCTGAGAGGTTAGGCTCTAAAAGTGTCCCAGAACTGTGACTTCACCAAAGGGTTACAGAATTTGTGTGTGAGATTGCACACATTTGATAACAAGGTAAAATGAAAAGTCTGAGGAAAACACACAAAGCCAACAGCAAAGTATTTTTTACGTAAATGATATCATATGCGTAGCTCTGTAGAGAACACACTTAGAATAAGCAACGTTTATTCATGCTCCAGAAATTCCTTCCCTATCTACATATGTACCTTCATGTTTATATTGTAAATTCTCTGTAGTTTGAAAGCGATTGACTGCCTTGGTGCTGAAGCAGGCCTCCCCTGAAGCCTATGTCAGAGTGGAAAGAGATTGCCATTGCCGAGGCAACAGACTGGCTGCAGTTTCACCTTGTGGTATTCAGCCTGGATTTCTATCAAGGCCTGCTCTGCCCAAATGCACAATTATAACTATTTTTAGTTATAAGTGCCTGCATAATGGGCAGAATATCTTGGAAAAAAATGCAGGTTTATAGCATGCCTAGCAGGATTTGTGTTGCATGCCATGAATGGCTCATGAGGTGTTTTAATGAACGAGGCTACACAGGAAATCTTGAAAGACTGACCAGGCATTGGCCAAAACATGAGCTAGTCTGGCTCCAAACCCTGCTTTGAATGAACTATCTTGCCAGGTCCCAGATGCCAGGAATCTTGAGTGAACAACAAGAGCAAGTTCTAGGTGTTATTTATGTTTGTTGTAGAAGGAAGCTTAGAGACAACTGGTGTTATGTGTAGTGCGAACACGCAGTAGCGTGAGATCTAATGAGTGGCTTGAGTTACTTAACAGTATAGGTATATAGTCTGCAGAGGTTAAAATGAACTTGATTTAACCCATGGGTATTAGTCTAAGATCAAACTCATTGTGACTTGTATGAAATTCAGGTTTGATCTCCTTTAAAGAAGTCATAATAAAAGGAGATGTGTGTGTCCATGTTTATGTACAGGAAGGATGGGTAGAGACTGAAATTTCATCTTTGAAAAATTTTGTGCCACAGTACCAAGCATAGGCTTAGGCTGGTGGAACTCTAAATATGAAGGACCAAGTAAGTGATTATTAGGGTGCTGATACTGAGTTGGGACTGTCGGTGCTTGTTTAAGATTGAGATGTATTTGTGTCATGAGAATGGGCCAAATTAAAATAACTGGGTTGAGTTCCTTCTGTGTTTAGTTTATTGAGCTACAGAGTTTACTTGTGCTGCAGTAGGGGTTAATTTGTCTAAAAGAGAAAAAGTCAACTTAGTGCCAAATTCACTTATTTATAATGATGTAGATTAGAACTAGAGGTATATTTTGTAAAGGAAAAAAACCCAAATCTCTATTTTGCACTGGAATTGTATCACTTCTAGTACCTGAAGATAGGAAAAAGGGTAGTCAGATTACTTAAGTGGGGATGAATGAAGCTATTATGTTTTTAATTATTTATAAGGCACTTCTTTATATTAGATAGTGCACTGAATTTGTTGTGTAACATTTCTTTGAAAGAATAGCTTCAGTATTATATAATACATTTTTACAGCATTGTATATGTACTTCTAAAGGAAAACTGCTCGCTTCTACCCTTTGTTCTGATACCTTTTTAAATTTATGCTGTCATCCTTTGTATGATGGCAGGAGACTTCTTCATGCAAGCAGATGGGAAAAAGGTTTAATGAATAGCAGGAAAGTGTTTGTTCTGCTTTAAAACAAAAACCAACACACATTCCATGTATTTTCAAGTAAAGACCTCATAATTGTTAGGAACAGCTAACAATTTTTTGTGGCTTGTTGTTTGTTTTTTTTTTTTTTTTAAAAAGAACTGTTGTAATCAGAACTATGGAAAATATACAACATCCTGTTTGTATTATGTACTTCTCAGATGTTCCTTGTTACCAGAATCATTCTTCATATCCAAGTGTTTTTCCATCCAGAATTAATTTTCTATAGTTTTAGTACCCTAACTAATTACATGTTGCTGGTATTGCAACTTTAAAATGCCAAGAACATATTTTAATGGTAGCAATGCATAACTTATAACTCATTAATGAGAAAAGAAAAATCTTGTTGAATTCATAGTTTTGTTTCTTTTTAGGAAAACTTAAGTTGTAATCCTTTGTACAAGAAAAAATAGTATTTCTCTTTTTAGAAGATCTGAAAAAGTTTTCCTCAGGACTTCCTAGATACTAAATCTTTGCAGGGTGTTGAGTATTTGCCTGAGTGGACAGTTCTGTAAATACACAGATGACGTGAGTTTGAAGGATGATAAAAAAAATGAGAACCCCACATATTTTAAGTATATATTGCAAAAATAGAGGAATAATTTTAGATTTACACCATATTTTAATCTATGCAACACATGATGCAATTGTTAAATTTTTATTGGTCCTGGCTTTCTAACTCCCATTTTCCTTATTCTCTCCTCTGTAACAGTTTTCTATAGTTATTCATCAACAACAAATAAAAACAGATTTGCATACTAACTACAAATCAATCTAGTTAATAAGAAGTTTAGAGACATAAAATTTATAGAAAGGTCTTGAGAGACTGTCTTGATAGCTCAATAAAAATTGAGTTTCTAATTATGATAGAATGGAAAATGTGCTGTTTTTCAGATCAGCTAGTGTGTCTATAAAGTGTAAGCTTTATAGTAAGTGTCTGTTGTTAGCTTACATTTTATCTCTTGTTATTTCACAGAAATGACAACTTCTGCCTTTTACCAGTGAAGCACCTGGCTAGCTGAGATCATCAATGACTGATGTGCTTTGGCTTTGCCACAGTGCAATTACACAGCTTGTGACAGGGAAGGTGCTAACATCAGCTCTCCAAGATAAACTTCCAATTAATTTCAGAAGCCT
This sequence comes from Heliornis fulica, assembly GCA_013399135.1. Lineage (NCBI taxonomy): Eukaryota > Metazoa > Chordata > Aves > Gruiformes > Heliornithidae > Heliornis > Heliornis fulica. Next base: position 624,234 of record VXBZ01008231.1, read on the forward strand.
CACTGGCCTTGGTCTCATACTGTGGGATTTACAATATTTCATTTTCCCAAATTTTACTATAAAAGATTTAGTAAGACAATGGTTAGCATTGCTGCTGAAGACTTGGCAATGTACATAGATATAATACTTTGCAACCCTTTCCAAATATTACCTTATAGATAATTTCAAATATCTCACCTATATCTGTTATGTAATAATACCAAGTACAGACCTTAAATCTGTAAATAGCCTGTAGGCATTATTAAGGAAAAGAACAAACATATTTGACTGTGTGTCTGTTAGTTGTTCTCTGGAGTGTGTCATTCCAATCCTGTTGTCAGGTTAGTCTAGATAAGAATGTTAGAATTGCTGGTTAAAAAGTGGATGAACATATCAATCTTCAACCAAATAGATTTTTACAGTATTTATAATGTGTACTTGTTGATTAAAACCACATAAGTTATGTGGATTCTTTTGCCTTTTAATCCTTAAAAAGATGTAGCAGCGTCCATGTCTTCTAGGCCTGTTTGTTAATTTTCAGCTTCATGCTAATTAAATTTGTGAAAACAACTTTGTGTCAAAATAATTAATGGTCTCAAGGATTTGGTATGAACCTTGCTTGAAAAGCTTACTTCATTGTAACAGCAGAGTTAAGAACAAAGTTTTGTAATGGAAATTTTAAATGTAGCCTTGGCCTGTCTGTCGTGAGCTGATACTGCTGCAATGGAGCAGCTTTTATTTAAAGAGACAATTTTTGCTTTCATAATGAAAGATGATAATGCAGTTAATTCTGTTTTCACCGTGCAGCCTTTTTCTGTGGTTTGAATGGTGAGGGTGACGGAGCACTGGAACAGGCTGCCCAGGTGGCTTGTGGAATCTCCTTCTCTGGTGATATTCAAGACCCATTTGGACACCTACTTGTGTGACCTCCTCTAGGGAGCCTGCTTTGGCAAGGGAGTTGGACTCAAAGGTCTCTTGAGGTCACTTCCAACCCCTACAATTCTGTGATTCTTTGAGGATAAAATTAAGTCCAAGGTACATATCACAACAAATTTCTGTCTTTTATGTTCATGGTCTCCATCTTGTGTTGTAATTCAACTCAGTGCTGGCACTTGATGTGATGAGACCAGAATAATTTGGCCCTGTCTCATCTCTGTAATAAATACTGACAGTGGAGGTTAGTGATGTGTTGCAATCTGCCTTATGATATGTCAGGGTTGGTGGAGGCAGGAGCCCTACCTCTCACATCTGCCTTGGGAACCTCCCCAAGGTAAACAGCAGGAGAACAGCATGTATGAGTGAGGACAACACCAATGTTGATAAGTAACAAAAACATCCAATAAATTCACATCAAGGATGCCATCCATGACATGAATATATACTTAAATCTGCTATCTGAACATACTGCAGTACATTAAAAAAAATAATTCACCCTTGAATAGATGAGAGTATCTAATAGAAATGCCAAGGGTCTAATAGTTATAGAGAGGGGGGGGAAAGGAATTAAAAATACAGCAATGATGTATTAAAAATAAGTCAGGAAAAAAATCTTTTCTTGCAAGATTGTTGGAAAACATTGCTCAGCGTACAAGACAAAATATATCTTTCAGAATAATTTGCTTCTTCCTTTATATATCTTTTAATAGCTATCTCTTCTAGCAGCTGTCACAAATTAAAATTAACAAGGCAAATGCAAGTTTAATCAACGTTCGCTGTTAATATTTGAATGGAATTCGATTTGCCTTGGATTTGACAGGGAAGAAGTATTAGATAGTACTATTGCTAATGCAAATTTGGGCTGAAAACATGACAATAACTTATGTGGGAAATAAGTCTGTCTTATTTTTAGTTAATTAGCTATAAAAGATCCCTTAGTTACAACACTGTTATTTTTTTGATAATATGCAGGAGATTTTTCTTTTTCTGCACCTCCTGTTTACCTTCTCCCCACAGAAAAAAAGGAGCAGTTGTAAAGTCAACGTAAAAATCACAGCATATGACTTTTCTTTCCCACTGTGCATATGAAAAGATAAACAATAAATACCTGAAACTATTTATTTATACACGTTTGCCTTCAATTCATTACTTTAAAAATTACCAGAAGATGAAACAGTCTCAGTTGGCAGTCTCATTTAATTCTTTTCTATAGTCATTAATTGTGAATAAAAGTTATACTTTCCTAACAATTTGACGCAGATGTTAAACAGCTATTCAAATTTATTTGGAGGTACTACATCAACCTGTCTCAAGCACATGGCTGATGCATACCCTTGTATGCCCTGTGTGGTTCAGGATTAAACAATACTACTTAGGTCCCCACAGACATAGTGGACATGGAATAATGTTCTTTCCTGTAGTATCGAGACTGTTGATAAAGTCGTAGGGTGGGAAAAATTAGTGAAGAAATAGAGTATTTGCTTTAAATGTTATAGGAGTCTGGGTCATGTATCTCATAGAACCTGATGAGATTGAGCAATCCTGTTTCAGATTCAGCTTGTGTTAACGTTACAGCCACACCTGATGTTCCCAAAGGTGTATTATTTGAGAGACCTCTGATAAGATCAAAACAGTTAGCATATATTGCTAGAAGCATCATATTTGGATGGGGAGTTTTAGAGGAAGCACCTTATTAATGGATAAATCAGACTCTACAATCAAATTATTGACCCAATCTTGTACAACTGGTTTTGGAGTTCCACGGTAGGCCAGAACATGAGGTCATGGATAAAAAATAATCCTTCATGAAAATAAAAAGTCACGTGGAACTTCAACCAAATACAGAATAAAAGCAGACACCTACATTCAAAGACACCGAGGGTTTTTTTTTCCTACATTGTTCTGAAACTTTCCTTTTCTCTTTAATTTTATATATATATATGTTTGTGAAGGAAAATTTATCTCAGATTTCAAAAATTATTTAACTGCTAAGTGTTTAAAGTTTGTAAACACCAGTATTAAACAAGGTTTCAGCTTTTATTGTATAGATGCTCAGGAGCTTGTAAAAATCCAGGTTTTTCTCTGACAGGTATCTCTGACAGGGCAAATAAAAGCTGATGCACTTGCAATTACTTGATTGCCTAAACCTAGAAATTTATAGAGGTGGAACTTATTGGCCTAGGATGGAGAAGTGATATTTCTGAACTGAAACAGATTAGTGCAGCAGGAGGGAATTTAGATGAATAGGTAAGTTGTTGACTGAAGTTTCTGAACTTCAGTGAGTAAATTCCAGTGTTGGAATAGGGATCTTGCTCTTGATTCTACATGTTAATTTTGTCACATATATTTCTCTTTCACCTACATATAAGAAAACAATAGCACAAAGTTTTATCTACCTTTAAAATTTATTTCGAAAGAACTGAAGTCTTTTAGGTACTGACTTGAAAAATTCATATCATTGTCAGTTGATTAAATCAGCCACCTCAGTAAATTTTACAGAATGCTACTGACCTTATAAGCCTATACTGAGGACTTTTTTTCCTTTTTGAAAATAAAGGTAGATCTGTTGTCCATGTTTAAGCAATGATCAAAAAATGCAAGTAAATACTGACTTTTTTAATTTTTTTTAAATTTTTTTTTGTATGAGTCAACAAAGAAATACATAGAATAACAAAAACAAAACAGAGGCCCATGAAGATGACCAGAGAGCTGTGGAGCACCTCTCACATGAAAACAGGCCGAGAGCTGGGCTTAGTCAGCCTGGAGAAAAGAAGGCTTCAGGGAGACCTTACAGTGGCCTTCCAGTTCCTGGAGGGGTACAGAAAAGCTGGAGAAGGGGCTGTTCATCAGGAAATGTAGTGACGGGACAAGGGGTGATGGCCTTAAGCTGAAGGAGGGGAGGGTTAGACTAGATGTTAGGAAAAATATCTTCCCTGTGAGGGTGGTGAGGCCCTGGCACAGGCTGCCCAGAGAAGCTGTGGCTGCCCGCTCCCTGGCAGTGTTCAAGGCCAGGTTGGATGGGGCTTTGGGTGACCTGGGCTAGTGGAGGGTGTCCCTGCCCATGGCAGGGGGTTTTGGAATGAGATGGTCTTTGAGGTCCCTTCCAGGCCAAACAGGTCTGTGATTCTAAATATTTTTTCTTATCTTTTGATGTTTTCTTTCATACTCTCTTATTTAGAGTTAGTTAAACATGCTAGAATGATGTATCATTCAAGAGTAGTTCTAAATTACTGTTTCTCTACTTCATAGCTAACATTAATTAAAATAGTTGTTCTGAGTATGCAGGTGACCTGAAATTTATGTGAGATCACGTCCTCAGGAGGTAGTATTTGAAGTAAATTTCCAGATGCCTTTGAAGCATTTGAAATTGGTTTAATTCGTGATAGAAACAAATGTATGTTTTTGATACAATTTCTTTTAATTGACATTCCTGTATGCCCTCGGAACTGTCTGTAGCTATCTCGCAGTGTCCTAACCAGGGTATAATCACACAGTTTTATTTTGTAATTTCACAGATGTACTATGTCTTGTTCTCATACCAAATATGTGCATAGTGCTCAAAAATAATCTGTAGTGACTCTAAACCAAACTTACATTCCAAAAAAGCAAGGTGTTTCTTGGTCAAGCACGTGCTTCAAGCCTAACCAACAGTGGTATGAAGTGCTATTGGGAAACTCAGACGTGGAGTTCGACATGTGGTTGTAAAGCAAGTTTTATAAATGCTAAATACACATTGCAATTTGGAATGATCAGATATGGGTCTATGTGGAACGATACCTGTTTTGTGGTAGGTGATCCTATCTGCGGCTTTCAGGAGTTTCAGCTTCCTGGTGGTTTGTTCTTGCTGTGTTTGGTCCTTCCTAGTATAAATGTAGAAAGCCTGTTTCTGATCTTCAGAAGATTCATAGCTTAGCAATGCAGAAACAAACGCAGTTGGAGCACAGAAAACAAAAAAGCAGCTGTAACATTTCAGATGGTTGTGAATAGTTCCCTTCTAGGTAAGAGTGAGCTGCAGATGTCAGAATTTGAAGTTTTTTTCTCTGGGTTTGTTTTTCCTAAGCGAATGTGCTTATGAAACATAATTTCAATTTTTTTTTTTTTTAACTAAAATGCTTACTTGGTTGTTAAATAAAACAAAGGTGTCTTCTTTTTTTTTTTCCTTTTGTGCTTCTTTAGGAATTTTTTTCTAAAATTATATATATAACATAGCCATAATATTATTCACTTGCAACTTTTAAATTATTCATTCATTTTAAGGTTTTGGAAAATAATCAAAAAGGTTCTATGATGTTAACTACTAATATATATAGCTTCTAGTTTTAACCTAAAGCAGATAAACACTAATTAATGCTCATTGCATTTTAGGGATGATATTCAGAAACTGGCAAAATACTGGGAATGCTGATTCAAACTTTGTCACTCTCCTTAATTAAATAACTTATTTAATATTATTTATATAGGCAAGTAAGTATCCTTTAATTTTTGATCAATCATTTGAATTTGTAACTCTTGGAATTTTTCAGCCACTTTTGGGGGGAGTGGGATTACACAATTTAGGGAGGATTAGTTAAATCCTAAATACGGTATAAGTCACAGTGCAGGTTATTGGTTCTGAAGGATGGACTACACGGTATTTCAAACTAACTTACCCTCTACCATCAATGCTTCCTAAGAAATAGAGGTTGAAGCTCAAATTGATGAGCGTCTGAGGTTAGGCTCTCTTTGAAAAGGTTGACCTGTTCCAGGCTCCTCATCTGCCAAATATGAACATTCCTGCCTGGCTTTGAAGGACAGTTTGAATACCTCAGTGTGCTCAGAACCTCATGATTCTTGCCCAGCTCACTCTGTATGAACACAAAGCAGTGGTTTTGGTTTTTTTTTTTGGTTTTGGTTTTTTTTTTTTTTTTACTTCTGCCATGGTTGCAGACAGGCTTGAGTATTCTCGTGTTCATGCCTCTGGTTAAGTATGGCCTTCTTTCATGGAAATAGCTTTATGACCCCAGTTGTGCAACAATGCATGAAACTGCAAACACCTGGAAAGATTTTTTCATGGTGCAAGCATTAGTGCATCAGTGGCCAAACATCTGGAATTCATCGGAAGATTCCCAATGGTGCCTTGAAGTGCTGATTGAGATTTCTTTATAAGATGCACATCTCTCTTGACGTTGATTCTGAAAACTGAGTGGAAGCGGGGGAAGGGAAAGTCTCTGGTTGGCAGATGGAATGATCTGCCACTGGGAATGTTTTCTGTTAAAAATGTAAAAAAAAATCAACATGTGCAAACACAATTTTTTGAAATAGAATATTCTCTAAAAATAAAACTTCATTTGTTGTCATTATTGAATACCAGGATTTTGGATATCAGGATGTCTGTAAATACTCTGGTTTTGAAATACAGAGTTTGACCTAAAGTGAAATGCTTTTTAAAGAAGTGGTAGAGTTGACTCATGTCTCAATATATTAAAAAGTGAGATTCTCTGACTTTAGGATCTGATCATGTGCGTTCATGCACTACTTTCTATGGCTTTTCTTTATCTTCTGTTTTTTTTTCTGTGTAAGATATGGATGAACTAGAGATGAAAAGTAAATAGATATGAAGTAGCTCCAGTTATGTTTGCTATTTCCAATTTGTCAGACACTCTCCTTATCAGTCTTTCATGAGTCCTTACTGCAATCCATTTCTAATAGCTGCTCATGTTGTGGCTCAGTGCTATACCCTCTTAGGGACATTTGGCATGCTGAAGCTTTGGTACACCTAGGAAATGGTTCGAGCTAGTGCCAGCATTAAGTAAAATAATTTTTAAATGGCCATAGCAGCATCATTTTCAAGACTGTTTAATGACATTTGTGGAAACTGTCCATACACTTATTTTCTTAAACTATCTTCCTTTTTTCCTGTAACAAATTAGGGCTTCATCTGGGGATATACCGGAGTGTCTCAGCATAAGATAGTTATATATTTTTTTAGTTTTAATTTTTTTTCCCTTATCAGGTAAGATACTCAGTCAAGTATTTGAGAGGAGAAAAAATGTCCTCCTTATCACATACCTTTTTTACTAGCAGTGTACTCTGAGAAATAGGGGACTTGTACAAGCAGTATTTTCCTGTCTGCATGCTGCTTAAAAATGCCTCTCGGAGATACTTGTAGGTCTAGCCACTGCCTCTGTGTCCTACTGGAGTGTCAGCAACCAGCTGGAGTCAGTCACATGATTTAGCCTTCAATGTGAAAGTTATGTTTAAAGGTTTCCATCTGCAAATTTCAGTCACTTCTAATAATTTTTAAATTGCAGGAAGATACTGATTGGTTTGGGGTTTTTTTTTTTGGTTGCTTTTCTTTAATCATAAGATTACTCTAAATCAGTAGTGCACAGGGACTGTCATGAGTGTGATCTAAAAAAAAAAAGTTTTACTTTTGCTATGGAACTTGGGGTTACATTTTGAAAAGCGTGAAAGATACTTGGAGCCTGTCCTCATTCTTAGGTGTCATTTTTTTAATGTGAAAATTTCAAATTCTTAATTTTAAAATATTAGAGTTCAAGAAGGCTTTCCCGGGTTCTTCAGTTGATTTATTGTCAACTTATTGGACTGAAAAATGTTCCAAACTGATGATCTGGCATATTCTAGTTACATTTTAGTATATGTTTGACAAAAAAGATACATAAGGACTCAGCGATGACTTTAGGGAATTTGGTTCATAGGACTATTAAGTTTTATTGGATGGGTACTGACTTAAAACGGAGAGACTGCCAGGTAGTTCTGGGTGGAAAACAAAGCCGAATCCTTACTAATATACATAAACACGAAGAAAGAACATCATGATTGTCTTTTCTGAGGTAAAAGAAAGCTTCATTCTAGTGGCTAGAGTAACAGGAAAAATTTGAGTAGATTTAGGATGTCACATATGATTCAAGTCTTGCCAGAGACTGAAGTCAGTGGGATGTGCTAAGCATGTTACTGGACCAGGATCTAAGGACTTTTCCAAACTCACATGAAAACTCTGTGGCAAAAGTGGAAGCTCAGTCCCAATCTTACAACTCCTACTCCAGTCTTCAGAGGAATGTGTACCCTCCCTGGTCTTCATCTTTCCATACTGCGTTTTCTTGTGTGGTAAACAACCATAACAACTGGTTTATAGGTCAAAGAGATGAGCCACTGGTAGACTTAGAGTTTGCATCTCCTACTCCATAACCTCTGATTCTATAACCAGTGCAAGTAGTTTGTAGAGATAACTCTCATGCATGAAGGTGGTAATATTTCTTTGTCTGTAATGTGCACTCTTCCTGGTTTGCCTCCCTGTCTTGCTGACTTTGTCAATATATATATACTGCATTAGGCCTTGTGGAGAAATATAAACTTCGAGTGCGCTGAGCCACACCAACTGTAGTGCAATTTGATGATAAAAGAGCCATTGAAATATTTTGCTGGAAGGTCAGACTACATTTCTCAAGCATGTGTTTATAAACTCCTGGTTGAAGCACAATGGCTGCATTATAAACCAGAGCTCAGGAATAGGCAGTGCTCCAAGCAGAGCTAGGAGTGGAAGGGAGTAACAGCTGACTTCTGTTTATCAGACCAGCTTGAGCAGGATGTGCTTTCACATATTTAAATATTTGTGTAAACAGATGCACATTAAACCACTTAGAAATAAATAAAGCTTTCTGAAAATAGAACTCCACAGTGACATCAGGAGCTGTTTATCTTCAAGATCTGTGGGAATGGGCTTGAATATCCAAATATTTCATTGAAAAAAAGGCAATAAAACTAGCTTCAGATGTAATTTCTTAAGTTTATATGACACAGGCCATCTGACTGTGCTGAGTGTACGGATTTACTGGTAGTGTTTTTTTAAAACCAGCCAACTTTACCTTCTTTCCCTAGGCTCTTGCAGTGGTTGATCATCTGTGTTTGTTGCTAGTAAAGTCTTGAAGCCCTTAAAGCTCTTGTCTGCCCTTCTGCATACCAAGGCAAAGAAAGCTTTGTGGAGTGTGGTGCTCTGCTAGGCGAGGGGCGAAACAGCCTTGGTACTGGCTGTTTGTCACACGTGTGGTGCAAACACTCTGGGTCTGCACAGCATTTCTCCCATAACAGAATTAAGACTCAACAGACAAGGGGTGGTTTTAGTATGACCATACACAGATGCTGAAATAAAAGACTCTATCCTCTACAAATGATTTTTCTATGCTGTGCTACTTCCCCTGACTCTATTCCACAATTGGAAAGATGGTATACAGCAGCCATGGTTTAATTATTTTCTCTCTCTGCATTTGTACGTAATTTTTTGCTGGGATCAGTTTGTGCAGTGATATTGTTGGGTTTTTTAAAATTCTGATTTTGGTAGCTCAGTGAAATGTTTTTTTCCAACTTCCTCCATGCCATAAATGTCCCTCTATTTTCTTTTTCTGGTGTGCAACCTTAGATAAGTTGCTGCTTTTTAAATTAAGTTTACCAAACTCCAACACCGTGGACTTCTCTGTGACCTTCTGTCTCCTTATGACCTCTGAAAATCCAACACAACCTGTCTTTAGATTTGTTTCCATTTGGGCATGCATCCAGGTTTTCAGATAAATGTACTATAAATATGGTGTCCTAGACTACATAAATGAAACAGCTCTGACTTAGCTCAAATTTATACAAGAGGGGAAAGCTCAGCTTTCTGTGGTTATAGTTACATTTTCTGTATGATTTATCTTAACAACTTTAGTTAGGATTTTTGATAGATTTCTATTCTATAACCATGATTTCACTGTTAGCCCTCTATAGCTTCTTGACCAGTTTTATCTCTAAATCTTCATGCAACAGAAGCAAAAGGAGCATTCAAATAAACTATTTGTTGCAAATTTGGGGCAAATTAACCTTAGGCATCAAAATGTATTAACAGATTTTAACTACTATTTTATGTCAATAAATGCTAGTCCGTGTTGTCTGAGAATAGTGCAGCTGGTCAAATTATTAGAGAGTTTGTAGCTGGAAAAGGAAATTAGTTCTTACCCTTGGGTTGGTGTAGGCAAACCCAATTTTTTGTTTGTTTTGTTTTGTTTTAGCATGCAAGACCATGTTTCTGAAACTTGGTGGGTCTGTACCTTCTGTTTGTCCTTGCTTCCAGTGTGAAGGTGCTGGGCTGAAACTAGGTCAACCATTTGTGTTCTGTGATTATAAAATCCTTGTAGTTGCTTGCTCACACAGAACATTTTGTGAAGGTGACCAATCTAACAATAGCTCTTTTCCCAGGAAGCTCATTAACATAAAGACTGACTTAAAAAAAAACAAAACACAAAAAATACTACCCCCAAAACCCAACCCAAAAAACCCACCAAAACCCCACAACTAAAACCCAAAGCTCACAACCAATTATACCTGCTGACTTTGTCTACAGCTAAAAAATAACTGTTTTGGGATCCCACTATGTACGAATAAAAGAGTCACAGATTTTGACCACTTGATTTTTTGGATGTATGAATTCTACTAAAACTGCTACTATTTCTGATACCAACTCTGTATTGTCCACCTTTTATATATTTAACCCTAAAACAGTACTCTTAACTGGGGATAGAATTTCTTTCCTAGATTTTTTCCAGGTGTGTGAAAACTTTGAGTAGATAAGACATTTGAGATTTATTTTTTTCCCCTATAAATCTGGGTTTTGCCAAGTTCAGTCAATTACTTAATTTAGACAGAATAATTACTTGCAGAACAAAGCAATTCTTGAACCATGTTAGAGCTACATCTGGTGCAGTATAGGACTACGTATTTATTTACTTATTTAATAAATTACTTAACTTGGAGTAAGTAAATCTTATTCAACATTTACTCCAAGTGTATGGTGAATCTATAGTTATTAAACTGGTGCTGTACAGCTATTCTAGACTTCTGATGTTCTCACAAATGAAGTAATATAAGTAATAATTGAAGATGATTTCTGAACTTGCATCTTACAGTGAAATCAGGATGCTTAAGTTTAAAAATGGAGCATCTTTAAATACATGCAAGTTAAAATAAAGAAAAATGTTACTTGTACATGTCTGATAGTCAAACATTGTTTATTCATAGTGTCCTCCTTGCCATTTATTTTTTTTAAAATAGGGTGGCATCACATTCATATTTCTATTCCCATGAAACAAGGGATAAAATACTGGTAAGTATACTTGTATTTTTACAGATGTTTCTGATTTACTTAAAATATTGATAGAGACTTTTCTTTAGGTATGGTGTGCACTGAGGGGCAAAGAAATTTCTCATCCTTTCCGCCTGCTGTCTTCTCAATAGCAAACCACAAACATGCTCAATTTGCTATGTCTTCAAAGACTTTGAGTTTGTCAGGAGTTTATCTCTTCTGTTTTGGTGACACCTGAAAAGAAGGAAAAGTTGAAACTTAAATTCTGATTCCAGTTTTTGTGTGGTCACTCAAACAACTGCAAAAGTAATTGCACGGATGGGTCTGAAGATATTTGCATTTGTTGTGCATAGAAGAAACAGTCCAACACAATGGGTGCAGATAGTCTGTGTTCTGTTGTAATTTTTTTTATCTTCTTGATAACTCAGGGTATAACACGACTGAGAGACATATTTTGCCTTTGCTTGCAGCTATATAATTTCTAAGGGAATTAATATACCTTGGGTAAAAGAGATATTACTGGCATTGTCTCAGATTTTTCTTCACCTTAATCAGTGCCATCAACATTAAATGAGCTTTCTGTGATCGCTCTTTTACACACAGTACACACTCATCTAAGAACATGCAGAAGAATGGTGTATGTAGAAAAGAAGTATGAAGTAAGATTTTGAAAGATTTTCCTGGGTACATAATGGGAAGCACAGTTTCTGTCCCCCATTGTTGCAAAAAAGTTCTGTGTCCACCCAAGTATACATTAAAAATCATGAGAATTAACTTAATGAATGCTTAAATATTGGTGGGACAGGTGTATTGTGTAGAACTTCTGTCTTGCACAAGCAGTACATTTCTCAGAAATCCACAAAATTGATCTTCAGTGTACTCAATTTCCTACTAGCTTTAATTCTCTGGTTAAAATATTCTGCAGTGCACAGACGTGCATCATTAGAGCCTGTGCTTCATGGGACTTTTTTTTTTTTTGTTTCATTATGGATGGTGTGTGAACAGACTATTTGTTACATTATGGATTATGTGTTTGTTATCGATCATATTGGTCCTTTTAGGGTAACACATATTTTAGCATTGAATTAGTCTCAGGAGTATGAAATTCAAGTGATACCCTGTTCTTATGAGTTGATGTGTTGTTACAGAGGTATAGTCCAAGTTTTCCAAGATGGCCAGTGTTGCGCTTGGCTTTGGTGTTGTTGCTGCTGTTCTTTGCACAATGATGACTATCCTGCATGCTGAAGTTCTCTAATTGAATGCTGATTGGAATAAATTACCATAGGCATAGAATTGTTGGTTGCCCGAGACCTTTAAAGGTCATCTATTCCAACTTTCTTCCCAGAGCATGAATGTCAGATCATTCAGGGCTTTCATAATCTTTAGTCTTGAAAATAGTCACAGCAGGTGACCAGAGTCTCCCTGTGTAATCAGTGGCAAAGCTACCACCTGGTGATTATTTTTTCCTTCATGACCAGCGTGAATTTCCTAAAATACACCACTTTATGTTGTCTGCTGCTACTGAGAATAATTTGACTAACATCTTAGTTAATGTTAGTTAGTGGGGGTACCATTAGATCATAGTTTAGTTAATTCTGATTTTTACTTTGTTGTTCTTGTAAGCCACATGCTGTAGGCCCCTGACTGCATTAGAAGCCTGATACTGGACACCCTCTCCAAAATCTCCACATTCTTCTTGGAGCAGGGTTCCAAAGCTGGATGAAGTTCTCCAGCTCAGCCTCACCAGTGCTGCACTGTAGGAGATGCTGCTTTCCTATGCTCTGCTGCCCCTATTCCTTCCAAGGTAACCCTGTTACATGGTTTACCTTGGCTGTAATGGAAGAGCACTGCTGCCCTGCATGTATGTTGGCAGCTGCTCAACCTGCCAAGCTGTTTTCATCAGATGCTGATATAGCCTGTTCTTCTGCCCCTGGAGCAGAACTTTTCACTTCCTGTTGAACTTCCTAAGTTTTCTGCTGAGTGAGTCCTCAGTTTTTGCCAGCTTCCTCTGATTTGAAGCGTCACCCTCTAATTTCTGTTAGTGTGTTTGAATGTCTGACAAAAAATCATGGGTTTACCAAGGGCTGAATATTTGTGGCTTGAGAGAGTAGAGCAGTCACCTCTTCATGTTGCATTTCTGCTCTAGACAAAAAAAGAGTGTCTTTCATGTTAATATCCAAATTACATTTTTTCATTCATTAAACTCTCTTTAAAGACATTTTGGTTGATAAAATAGTCATTTTGAAGACAGATTTCCACATGGATATAGTCATTTCCCAGGAGATAGTGATTAAACTTGATAGATGCAACAGTGAGGGCCTTGAGAAAGAAGTCTGCCCTCTTTCTCAACGAACTTTTCTGTTGCAAGCAGCTTATAGATATTTTGTAAAGTTATACTCCTGTTTATGTTCATTAGCATTCATGAACAGTCATGTCATACTACTTTACAAGAAGATTAAAATCCTTAAGTGTTACCTGTTTGTTTTGAAAGCTTCCTCTTAGGATTGTCAAATCTTTCTGACATCCTTTGTGGTAGCCTCACAAGCACTTTGTGTGGCAGGAGCATGAACTACCAAAGTGAGAGTCAGTAGGTAGCATTTACTTGCAGTATTAGGAATATAAATCAAGATCCCTAGTAGGTTTTTTGTGGTAGTTCAGGAAACCAAATACTAAAATGTGTTATGCAATTGCATCACCTTTCTGAAACCTTCCTCACCCACTATGTCGACATCTTTGTTTATCATCTGCTCAATGTCTTCAGAACTGTTTGTGTCTGCCAGTGAGTCTGGCAGATAGATGGCTTTGTCATGTGTGGTGACAAAAGGCATATGAACGTGGGGGAAACTGTGAGGTTTTGCTGTATGTCTTCAATTGTGGATAAAGAAACTTCTGAGGGTAATTTGTAGATGTCTTTTGAGGTGATACTGCTTCTGCTGATTTTTTTGTGTGCTAATTTAAATATTTTTTTAATTGGTTTGCCTGTCAGTGATTTAGTTTTAAGATGTAAAAACACTGTTGATCTGTTGCTGTGATTCCTTCACATGAATTTCATCTCAGATCTGATATCCATATTGGTGCTAGAGGAAAAGATTGAAAGGCCCTTAGTAACATTTGCTGTCCTTTTGTGTCCTTCCTTTCTTTAGGAAAACTTAGTGGGATATGTTTCCAAAAACGTATTCCTTCTGTCCTGCCTTGATGAAGTTAATTTTGGTACTGGAAACATGATTGTTTTCTGTTTTCCTCATGCTTCTCCCCTTCTACATCTGAGGATCTGTGTTATCTTCAAGGATAGCTGAGAGATCCAGAACAAGATGTGGATAATATAGGAAGGAGGTGGTACTACCTTGTGGCAAAGGAAAGCAATCTTCACTTAGATTGTTAGAGTATGTGGTGTCTGACACATCTGGATATTTTCAGCTTTCAAAATGCTTTTGAAAGGACAAAAAAGCAGCAGATGTTGTATTGGATTGCAATATTTATGGAAATAGCTGCTGATGTTCCAAGATCACGGACAGTGGTCTTGGAACATCACCCATCCTGTCAGCCAGATCATTTAAGTAGTGTATATTTGCAGTCTTGGGATGCTTAAGAAAGGAAATGGTAATACCAGAGTGAATTTATTCATTCTGGATTTAATGTAGATTTAGAAAGCACTGTACCAATTTCTGTTAAATGTCTAACCTTGTGTACCTTAAATGAACTTCTGAACCTGCTACTGGCATCAGTGATGCAAGACTTAGGTGGAAATGTTTGCATTTGAAAATAATGCATTAAAAAAAAATTGAAAGCCATTTCAAAATTCTGAAATGGTTTCTAAGAAATAATTGGGAGAAAATAATTTCCAAGCAATTTTCCACACTGTCAGGTGCTACTTGCATGCTTTGCTTAAGTCCTGATGGCTTGTGGATTATTTTTTTTTTCTTAACTTTCTGCCCTAATTTCTAGGCTTATATAACCCTTGGCTTTGGAACTTCAGAGCGTTCATGTAAACCTGACGGCATCAGTATCATTTTTAGTTAGCAGTGTGTTTCATCACAAGAAAAATTCCTGGTAAATAATTTTTTTTTAAATGGGTAGAGATTTATTACTCTATTCATTTTTATAGTCTCATAATCTGGCTTGAGTAACTGGGAAGAGAGCCACAGATTCTTTGGTATAGAGCCTTTGAGCAGCCTGTGTGCTATTGTGCTGAATCATAGCACCTGCACCAGCCTAAACAAACCATTTTTTGTGAGCCCCTGGAGATTCTAGACTTATGAATAGCAATTTTCTAGTCCAACCAATATAATCATAATAAAATAATCAAATATTTTTGAAATGGATGAATATTTATCTGCTTGTGCTTGATCTGAGCATAATTAAATTACACCTGATGTTTATGATTCATTCTATAAAGATTTGAAAATTATGTTTTTGTGGTATGAAAAATATTTTAAATGTTGAATTGCTTTGTGTGATACACCTTTATTATTTCCATATGCACAAACCCTGGGAATTTTGTTATTCATTTAACTTCCATAAATCATTAAAAATACTAAAAAAATATTGCTTAGGTCAGATTACATTTTCCATAGTTTCATTAAATGTTTTGCGTGTATGACTTCCATTGCTATTACTTTACAATTAATAAAAGTAAACAGAGCAAGAGAGAGGAGGAGACACAAGTTCTTTCTCTCAGTGACTCACATTTCCTATGTGAATTTGGGCAGATCACTTAATTTATCCGTGTCTGTTTCCACATCTGTACAACAGGAGTAAATTTCCCATGGGCTTTATAAAAATTAATTAATCTTTGGAAAGTACCTAGAAATTCTGAAATAGAAGGCTCTGAAGATTCCAACATCTTATAAATTACATCATGTTGGCATCAATTAACTTAGGACTCAGAAGAATGTGCAGATTATTTGTGCATTTGTGTCAATAGTTAGAAGTGGTGTTCATTTATGTTTTATGGGACTATATGGGAATGTGGCCTGCCATGGTGGCTGTGGCCTGCTCTGCAGAGGAAACATGGCCAGGTGTCAGCCTTGTCAGCCCAGCTCAGTTTTCCCAAAATTACCTTCCAGTTTCACTGGTATTTGATGATAAGCTATTCAAAGACCAAAATGTGAATAATATTGGTGAGGTCCTGGCACAGGCTGCCCAGACAAACTGTGGCTGCCCCCTCCCTGGCAGTGTCCAAGGCCAGGTTGGATGGGGCTTTGGGCAACCTGGACTAGTGGAGGTTGTCCCTGCCCATGGCAGGGGGTTGGGACTAGGTGATCTTTGAGGTCCTTTCCAGCTCATAGCTTTCTGTGATTCTGTGATTGATGTAGTCCCTCTGCATTGTCTCTGTAGTTATATAATGTTGTCAGTAAACCTGAAAAATGTTATCTCAAGCAGATTTACATTACTATTAGAAAGTTCATCTACCAATAAGTAAGTTGGAGAAGGACAAAAAATCTGGCCTTAAACGAAGAACTGTTTTAAAACTATTTGATAATATTTTTTCCCGAAGTCTTTGCTTGCATTGTTGTCACTGTGGCTCTCTAACTTCCTTGTTTGTTATTGCTCAATGTTTAACTTTTCCCTTTTGGGTCATAAGAATAGGAAGGAACACGTATTTGCAAAGCAAGGCTACAGCCATCTGGAGAGCTTTACCTTTGGCCTTCTTGTGTGTATTTACATGCCAGTTGTACAAGTTTTCCTGGTTGACCTTGTGATCGATAGAAGTCCAGGCATATCAATCCTGATTATTATTTTAGATCATATTAGTGTAGTAGATAGAGCATTTGAGATGTCTTTTCAGTAGATCTGGGAGGGTTAGCTGACCCGACACTGAGCAGGAAGTCTCAGAAAGGACTAAGTAGGTTTCCATCATCTAGGATGTGATAAGATGAATGTCTGAAGGTCACCTTTGCTGTCCTGCATCCAGTCAACTGGCATAGTCAGTCTGATCCAGCCTCTGCTGAACAAGCAAGATTTTCAGGTTCTGGAGACTTCTCTGAACGTAGAGGTGCAGTGTAATGCATTATAATTCTGGGAATTATTATATGAGAATTACTCGATAGCAAGAACAGTCACCTGAGGCCTCATGAACATAAAGCAAAATATAATTCTTGATGGACAGCAGTAGTAATAAAGAGAAAGCCCGCTAATAATTAGCCGCATAATTACTTTAGCGTACACCTCTGGAAAAGCCATTTTCCAAATGCTCTTTTCTTCCTCCTCCCTTTCACAGCTCAGCCCTTGCCAAATCCTAACTTAAAGCATTTGGCAGGCATAGCTAGTCATTGCTTACTCTGTATAAAGTACCCTCCATGTGAGGCACACATATAGAGAAAGTTTGGGTAATGGTTGGCTTGGCAAAGAGATTTTTTTGGACAGATAAAAATTCCCAAGGCCTCTGTTTATTTATATAGTTCTTGGAATAACCCTGTTTTCAAAAGGCTGCTGGCCAGCTGCTGAGACAGCGTTCCAGCTAATATATTCCCAATGCAATCACCACACTTTGCTTTTCCCATCATGATATCCCCAAGGCTGTTTTTGGTTAAATCTCATGACTGGAATATAGGAAAGTTCACGTTAAGTCAGAGCTCACAATGCCACAATGTTTCTTTTTTTTTTTTTTTTCTTTCCCGTTTCTTTTAACCAAGCCTCTTTAAATGGAAAGGTGCCTATTTTAGCTGCTTTAGTCCAAAGTATTTCTCTATCTGTGAGATAATAATAAGACATCTACAATTAAGTACATGGGTGCATACATAACAATGCCAAGAATAGGTGGATCACCATGGTGAATCTCCAAAGTGTATGTGAAGAGGTTACTTTCAACAAGTAACTTAAATGTTCAGAGTTGGTGACTAAGATTAAGGCAGAGACAGTGCTAAAGATCTCTGTGGTATAAATGCCCTTTTGGCATTTCATTGTTCTTAGCAACCAAACCACTAAGGCAGTGAGCCAGGACAACAAACTACGATTTTTTTTTCCTGTTTGCTTTTATTTGACTTGTTTTTTAAGTCAGAAAATTAAAGAGGACTTGTATGTCTCATAGTCAGTGCACAGACAGCCCAAGGGACTTAGATATGTTTGCAAGACTTATTTTTTTTTCCTGTATTAGGTAAACTACTATAATTGTAGAAAATCCTTGCCTATTACTAGTCTTCCTACCCATGGCAATTCATGTATTTCTTCTACAGGTGTGAAAATAGATGTGAATAACAACATTTAAACAAAACAGAATAATGAGCAAAGTCTTTAATTTACATCTGTGGTGTTTGTCTGTCCATTTGATGAAGGCAGGACTGAAGGATCCCCAGGCAAAACCAGTTTATGTATGCTTTCACACCCCAACTTGACCACAAGAAAGCTGCTTACTGTATGCTGGTCTGTGAGTTGTATAGTCTTGGGCTCAACTTTATGCAAGAGAGCATGTTTTTAGGAGAGGTTGAATGCAGGCAGAGAGTGGGAACTAAACCTAAGTTTGTAATGTAACTTAAGGTATTTGAAGTGTCTGCTTTTCTCCAGCCCCAGCGTGAGTACACCAAACAACCAGTAAGACTATTGTGGTAGTATTTTGTTTGTTTGGTTGGTTTTGTTTGGTTTTTTTTCTACACAGCTACACTTCTTGATTCTTGTATCTGAGATGAAACTTTTCCCCACTGATAGGATATCTGTAACAAGTAAAAAAAATTGGCAGTGCTCACTGAATGACACCAGCTAAATCACCTTTAAACGTTTAACCCTTCCTCTACCCTACTCCAATCTGCTTAAGGAGAAGAGAATTTTAAGTTTGGGCAGTTCTCAAAATTCTCATTTAATTTTCCTCCTGCCTAGGGCCTGTTGGACATATGGTTAACCACAGTTTATCCTCACTGTGATAAGCAGTGCCACAGGCATCTCCTGCTTCCAGTGATGGCAGGTCTGGTTTCATGCTGCAAGGATTCCATGTTTGACAGCAGTTCTAAGTGGAAATAGATTAACCACCCTGACAAGGGCACTGGAACAAGGAAGTTCAGTAAGTAGGATATTTCACGAGGGGTAGCAAGCACTACAGAAATATTTGAGGTATTTTTTGGCTTTGTAGACTATACTGTACTTTTTAGGTAATTAGCAGGTAACGAGCTCTCTGGTAGACACCTGAATATCTACAGTGCTCCTTTAATTTTAGCTAGTCTCCAAGAGAAGTGATGAAACCATCTTGGAGAGACAAAGTGATGGAGCCCAGGAGGACAGACACTGATTTCCAGTTTCTTTCTAGGGAAATTATAAGGAACTGAATGGGATGATTCAGAGGTCAGTCATACGTAGGAATGATATTTCATGTTGTTCGACATTAGGGCATTTCTGCCTTCCTCCAAAAAGCCTTGTAGTAATGTCAGCAATTGTCGTACGTTACTTGAGGAATAATATAGAGAACACAGGTGTGCCTAGTGCACCTGAACTGGCTTACTGTTTTGTTTGCTGCCCTATCTTGAAGTTTTTGAATGAAGAGATACTGGAATATGAAAAAGAAAAATATTTTTAGAAGATGTAACAAGAACTTTTGTCACCATGTTTATGAAGAGAAATTTAATTTACTATAGTGGGAAAAGTGGCTAGCAGGTAACAGAGCAACTTAAATGGAGCCAAGCTCCACAATTCACAACATAGAGTGGTTTCCAAACTCTCCAAGTTCTCTTCTACAAAGAAGTAGCTGCAGAAAGCCTCTGTGTTTGTGTGCCCAGCTTTCATAGAAGTCACAAAGACAATTACTTGAACTCTTAATGTTTTTTTCTTTGAGAAAACAAAGGTTGCTAGCCTCTTGGAGGTAGTCATGACCATTGTTCCTTCTTGTCCCACTGTATTAAAATTTTGTTAGTTTAGAGCTACTTATCTTTAACTCATCCTTTCAGAGGGGGGTTAAATTTTCTCAGCATCCAGAGGTGTGGATTTGATTTTTCCCGGAAGGCTGGATATGAAACTAAGGATGCTGCAGAAAGCAGTTGCAGGCAGAAAGTTGCAAGACCACTGTATTTTGCAGCAGAACTTGTGTTATCACTTACAGCTTTTGTGCTATTGTCTTCATATGTTAGGTTTTTAAAACCCTTTTATTTTTAACATTGTATCACATCCACCATCTATACCACTTGGATTGGAGGACAATAAACGTGTCCTATCTTCGTTTGTAAGATGCTCTTGGGGAAATAGAAACAAGAGGTTATGTGGATTATTTTCATCTTTCAAAAATCAGAGATCATGGTAAAGTAGATATGGGTTAAAATCAACAGGAATCACTATGACTAGGACTAACTTTCCATTACTGAAGAAAGTACAGCCCTGTTACTCTGCTTAACTTCAGAGCAGAAATGTATATTTCCGAGATTATATACGTGTGCATATATGTCTATATAAGCATATATAATGAAGCAGATCTGAATGTTAGATGTTTATGTGTGCATACTCTTATGGATCACAAGTTTAGTCTTTTTTTAAAACTTTGTACAGGTTATACTGATACCTTTTTAAAAAATGTGTGGAAAAGTTATAAGCAGTCATAGTGTAAGATATATATAAAGACTTCACCAGATCCTGTTTCTTTCCTCTGTGCATTTATACACATACATATACCTAGCCTAAACGTTTCAGTATGAGTAGCTTGTGGGGGATGGAAGGGTTAGTTACGCATTATATAGATAGATGTGGTTATTCATTTAAAAGCTACTGGCTGGACTACTTAAATAGCTAGGTTGGGTCAGTTATATCTGGTTTCCACATGTGTTTCCTGTTTTTCTTCTAAATTCTATACTGCTCAGGGACCTGGGGAATGCAAGACCAGGATTTTCCTGAAAGGAAGGGACTGCTTTGTTCATTACTGCCATGGGAATGTGTTAAATTTAAGCATGTGTCGTACAGATCTCAACTGTGTTCCTCCAATAGCAGATACAAGCTTAGCTCCTTAGAAACATTAAGAGTTAGGGAGAAAGCAATGGTGGATTGCTACCTTTTTTTTTTTCTGCATAGGAAAAAGGAGGGGGAGGGGAGATGTGTGTGTACTGTTTACTCTAGACCTCTTTTGTTGTCTGCCAAAGTCAGTTCAAGTAAATTAAAAACAGTGACTTTGAAGTATGCAAACTAAAGTATCTCTGGGTTTTAGGCTAGTATAAACAGTGAAAAATATATCAGCAGTCTTGAACACTCAGGAAGAGATAAAACATCCTAAACATAAAACCTGGGAAAATATAAAAAATGTGTTTATTTGAAATCTGTGACAAGGCACAATTGTGTTTTTCTCTCCTTAGAAAATACTGTTTTAATTAAGGGTAGTTCTGTCTCTTATTATGGTAATCTGCTGTAAGCCACTAGAAATTGCTTATTAAGAATTTAGTTTCTGACTGTCCAGCTAAAAGGAATAAGATACAAAACCTGTTGCAGCCAGGTCATTATCAACATATTTTTCCAAATGTTGTATGCATACCTGTAGTGGAATTACCATAGTAAAAGGATTTTCCTGACTAGCTTGTCATGAGGGAGAAGTATAAAATATATTTGGTTTAAGTACTGTAATACACCCAAAGAAGGCATTTCTGAACTCTAGCCCAGGCCTCTGATTTTAGGTGAATAAGTCAGAACGTGTTTTTGAGATTCTTTTTAAAGTCAGTTGAAAATCTGGTCTCTTGCAGAAAGGAACACTGCAAGGTGCAGTTGCTAAAAGAAACATCTTCAGCAAATCTTCAAATATTATCATGTTCTAAGTTAGCTACCCCTAACTTTGTAGTGTCCAACACTCTACAGCCAAACTCTCCTGCTTCAAGAGCATCTCACACCAGGCTCAAGCATATCCCTAAAATCCTATTTGGTTGGTAGCCCCCAGATAGCTAGCTAGGCATAGGATCATTAATTTCATTGACTTCTTACTGACTACCCAAGACAACAGAAGAGGAACTAATGGTCTCCTGGCACACCTTTCTCCCATGACAACCCCACATGTATTGAATTCATCTCATTGTTGGAAGCATTTAGGTGATTGTATTGCCTGACTCCCTGGCCAATCTGTGAGTATCTGTGCAGTCAGCTCAGCTCCTTCCCTCTGGGCTAATTCAAGGCAGCATTGGTGCTGAGGTTCAGCAATGTATCTGATATCTAGGCTGGTTGTGGAGACCCACTCAAACTGAATTGTCTTAAATGAGCCCTGGCTATTACTTTTTCCCAAAGTTTGGCCTTTCACACCCAATATAGTCTGATATAGTGAGTGCATTTGTGTGGGTAGTGGGGTGGCAACAGGTTGATCTCAGAGTAGAAAGGGAGATGCGACACTGACCTGATGCTGGACCCTCTATGTGTTATCTAGGTGACATAAAGGGAGCATGCCAAAGTGTTGAAGTCATGTGTATGTTGTTATGGTCTTCAGGGAGCAGGGATGGAAGTGTTCTTAATCACACATTAATCAGACATTTTGCTTCAGCTGATTGTGGAAAATGTTGCCCAATATGCTGTTATATTAGGTCTTAAGGAATCAGTGGAAGAACTTGGCAAGATGAAAACTAACACCGTATTTCAAAATATCAAGAGCTGGTTTGGGATTTCCAGTATATCTTTTTAAAAAGTGTTTAGAGAATCAATTTTTTTTTCATGGAATGGCAATTTTTGGAGAAAAGTCAAAATGTTATCTGTATGAAAGTACAGTTAATCATCCTATTCACTCAGGAGATTCTGCAGAAGGAAAAAACTTGCTTGGAAATCCTTGTGTATGTTTTACCAAATTTCCTGAACAAAAGTTTTAAATAAAGAGATAAAAATATCTCTTTAGGTATTAGTGAGGGTATGTGACTTGGAGGGTGAGAAGAAAACCAATCACCTTGATAGATAAGGAAAAAGGTAGAGAATGCTGAAGAATAACAGATGAAGTGCTGAAGAATAACAGATCTGCAAATACATGATTTTGTTCTTCATGTTTTGAAGAAGCAATGGAATGCAGAGATGCTGTATGAAGAGATTATGTTTTTAAAACAGAGGAGTATATAATATTTGCAGGTGAGCACAGGCCTGAACAGCAAGTTTCGGTGCTGTTAAGACAGGAAAAGTTTTATAACAAAGGAATACAAACCCTAAGTTTGTGAAGGAAATCAGTGTTGTTTTCTAGTGATGTGTCAGATCCAAAGCAACTCGGAGAGGAAAACTACCATTAATCAGACAGGAGCCAAGAACATACCTAAGTTGCTATCCTAACTATAAAGTTGTTGTTCTGTTACCCACTATGGAGGAAATATTGGAAGTACTTATATGACTAAATTAGCTCTGCCAAATGATAGTATAAACAATCATGAACAAAAAAGTGTGACAGATGAGGTATTTTGGCAACTGTATGTTACAATCTTAGCCAGAACTTTTCCTTTCAACTTTTCCACAGTGGTCTTGACTGTGCTTCAGGTAGCAGTAGGGATTTTTCTTAAATTTTAGTGGCCATTAGTTTCAATTATTTGTAATAACTTTACTTCCAAAGAGAGTTAAATTATTTCGCAAGCAGTGTCAGGTCAGTTTTCTCTGCCACATTAGAGAGTTCTACATCTAAACGTATTCTGGATCACAATGCTGTTATAACACTAACCTTTCTAGTATTAATATCTTGGCTATGTCTAATGTTGATAGAACTGTATTTCTTCTTTTTAATTTCAAAAAGGTATTGTAGGACTTCTCTTAGAAATATATATTAAAGTTCTTTTCCTCTGTAAAAAATTTCTGACTCTGTATACTCACCAGAGAAGAAATTCAGATGTGAGAGTTTGTCTTTTGAGGTTTGGATCTGCCCAGTCCATTCCTATTTCCTTTGACCTGATCCAAGGACTTCAAGGCAGAATTCAGGGACCTTTCAGTTAGACCGTAGTCTAATTGTCGCTATGCCAAGAAGAATGTGTATTACAAAAAGAAAAAAATAAAATTAAAATGACAGTTCTATTGACCCAATGCTGGAGTACCATGAAGCAAATTGACTTGGAGACAGGCTCCTCCAAGTGTTTTCAATATATAGCCAATTTTGAAATAGCTAGTCTTCCTGATGGTAGCAGTGTGATTATTTATTTTTTTAATACTGATATGGGTATATTTCCCTTGAATGGGTGGGGGAATCTTATAAATTATGAATCAATATGAAAAGGTGGAGAGAAACTTTCTTCTCAGTCTCTTTTAAATTTCGCTGAAAACATTAGTCTTCTAGTAGTTAGGAAAGTTGAAATTAGTGTTCATTAACATTCTTAAATCGCTAGAAAATAGATAGGTATTTGTTCATACTCCTGTCCCAGTTTTTCAGCAAATATGTCAAGATGTATTAGTTAAAATAAGCTTCTTAGGAATTGTAAAATTCCTATTTTACAATTACAATTTAGTTTTACTAAAACTAGTTCTGCAACTAGTTTTCCACAAATTTCTAGTTGTTAAATAATCAACTAACTTTGTTCGAAGCAATTGTCTTACCAAAAGAAATTAAATTTCTAAGTGTAACTGATAATGTGATGAATGACAATTGTCAAACTCTTTTTGAGGAAAGACTTGTCTTCTGTCATAGCTGTCTGAGCTTAAACAGAGCCCAAGGGGAAGAGTCTGTTTAATTCTCTCTCCACCCACTGAACGTTTCTGAAAACAATCTAGAAACTCAAGCTCATACATTAAACCAAATAACTCTGGATGAAACCCAAAATCAACAACAGAGTGCTAAGTATTGAAGAACTAGCCACTAGAAGTAGAAGATTCACATGAAAATGCTGAAATTCAGAACAGTGACTAGTATTGTTGGAGTTCAATAGCTCATCCAAATTCTTTTCATTTTCTTTAGTTTGATCATTGTATCCATAACTTGGGTTCCATTACCCCCTAGTTTCTACTCAGATTTTCTTTAGGGATTTAGTGCTTTGGGAACTCTCCTATATGCAACTGCAGAACTGCAGTAAAAATGAGAAACGGATAATGTAAAACCTTTAAGGGATAACTCTTCCTCAAAGGATTTCTAGGTTAATCTAAATTTTTTTTCTCTAGTAAATATGTTAAAACCCTGCCAAGGTACTATTCAGTGTGTTTCTGATTGAACAATATTAACACCTATTATATTTCTACTATATTTGTCACTAGCTCTGTTATAAAATATACTTTGTTGAGTATTTTTTTTCCTTTTGATTATTGTAATGGCAGGGCTCCAGATATTTTTGGAACTCTTTAGATGTTGCATCTCTCTGTACAGTTTCTATTTTTCTCCTGAGAATTGGACAATTCATACAATGCGTAGAAGGTTTTGTTTGGTTTTAGGGTTTTTTTGTTTAGACTGTTTAAAAAAAGGCCTTTCTTCCTCTTTGAGTTATTTTTCTTATTTTAGTCCTGATGTCGAATTACAAATAGTTCAAGGACAATTTGCAATGGAACAGATAATTTGTTGGCTTCTAAATTTCACCTTGAAAGGAGAAAATTAGTCTGGACAGATTCCTGGCCAAGAAAAGATGTTAATAGGTGTGTTGCATACTTGGATTGGTTGTTGTTAGAAGGAAACCCACTTTGCTGCTTTCTGACTTCCACTGGAACAGAAGGGGGGGGGGAAAGGGAATGTCTTAGGTGCTGAGATTAGTTGACGAATCATGAATTTAGTAGTATATTAGAACAGTGATAATCTGTGAAGGAATTATATTAAGAACAAATTCCAAGTCCTGAATGGGAGGCAAAGTTGAAACTTACACACATGCACACACAAAAGTGTATATTTATGAAACTC
This sequence comes from Heliornis fulica, assembly GCA_013399135.1. NCBI lineage: Eukaryota > Metazoa > Chordata > Aves > Gruiformes > Heliornithidae > Heliornis > Heliornis fulica. The sequence goes on from VXBZ01008231.1 coordinate 649,967, forward strand.
AAGAAAATTTTAAAGCCTTCAGGTTTCATCTGATTGTGTAAGTGAAAAGGACATTCATTTGCAAAAGTATAGCTGTAGCAAAAGGAAAGTCCTAGAAGATTTGGGAGGAACAGCAAAGGGAAAAGAATAGGTGGCCAATATAATGGAAGATAGATAGCTTGCAATAGAATGAACTCAGATCATGACATCATAATGCTCTCTCTGTCTTTTATGTATATGAACTATACTCAAACAACACTCACATTATCTGTATCAGGATGTATAAAATACAACAATATGTATATATATATGCATGCATTTATAGATATGCTTAAGATGTTTGTGTAAATACAGAGTAAACAAGTTTTTATTAAATAATAGTAAGCAATACAGAAAAAATCTTAAACAATCATAAGTTAGTCTTGTGTAATTTGTCACAGTTCTGCAATTTGAAAATTCTGAAATAATTGTATTTTTTTGTTACAAATTCAGAGCAATTTCTGTTTTAAAAATCCATTTATTTCCATCAGAATTAACTCTGAAATCTGGTTTGGATATAATAATTAAAAAAAATAAAAAGGGACAGATAAGTAAGCTGTATGAGGTGTCACGTCTACCTTGGTTTAGACCTCCTTTGAGATCTTGACTTTGTTTTAGACTTCAAATGAAAACAAAACCTAAAATTCCTACAAAAGTAAACTTAAATCCTGGTAATTTCAAAATGTTTTTCTACAAAAATTGCTAGAATTCCGAATGATTGGGAGAGATGTATGTCTGTACAATTAAGTTTTAGCTCATTTTATATTGCCTTGTAAATTTTGTTTATTTGAAGACACTTTAAACAACGCCAGCAAATACTATCACCTGCTTCTGCCTTAGAGTGATTTCAATCAGTTTTTTCTATACATTTGTAAAAAGAGTAAGATAAATATCTGTGACAAATATTTTTCTGAGCATTGCTCAGAGGTCAGTAATTTTTCCTAGAAGTTGGTTTTGGGAACTTTATTAAAATGTTTTATCTCTCATACATCTAAGAATAATGATTCAAATAGTGTTTGTGCTTATTACTTGTATTCTTCAGAAAGTCTTCATTCTGTACAACTGCAGACTTGAAGTTCTTGGAAAGCATGGTCCCTTTATAAGTCCTTATGATAGGACATTATTAAAAAGAACTCAACATGGTTAAGGAAGTGAGGCTATGTAATACTTACACCATTGCTGGTATAACTAATTCCAACTTAATAGTAATCAATTTGTATTGTGTTAAAAGGTCTTCCTGCTCCTGCCAATTAAAGAAGTAATTTCCAGACATGATTCGTACTGGGCCAATGGTGTTATGGTTGTTATATTTCTGTTTCTATGCATATCTTGCATACTGTCTCCCAGAGAGTCCTTGTAGGAGATCTTTGGAATAAACAGAAGATGAGAGAAATCTGGACTTTATTTATTTCAGTGAAGCCTTAACATTGTGTTGCTTTCACCAGTCATGACATCAGCTTTCCTTTAGTAAGCACTAATAAAATAAAAACTTCACTGAATTTCTGCACCTTTTACAAAGATGTCTTTATTTTCACACTATCATCTTGACTAACAGCTTAGAAAGTTAGAAGTATGGTAGGTAAATCGGTCAGAAAATGTTTGTAAAGAAATTTTCATATAGTTTGAAATCCACAACTCTACAATTTAAAGACAAGGATGTTCTGTGGGACAGGGTCATATGCTTTGTACAAGTCTAGGTAGATGATGTCTGTGGCTTTTCTCTTGTTCACTGATGCTGTAACACGGTTACTGAAGAGCAGCAGATTAGTCAGGAGCTATTTCCCCTTAGTTAGCTGTTTGCACTTTGTTGGCTATCCCACATCACACGTCCTTTCCTTTCATGTGCATAGTTTCCAGGATGTGGTCCATGATTTTGCTGTGCACAGAGATGAATCTAACTGTCCTATACTTCCCATGTTCTTCCTTTTTTTACTTTTTTTTTTTTTTTTTTCCAGTCAGTGGGAACTTCACTGGACTGCCATGACTCATCAAATATGATGAAGAGTGCCTTGGCCACTTCTGCCAGTTCTCTCAGGACTTGTGGGTGCACCTCATCAGCTCCCATGGACTTGTGCACCTTCAAGTTGATGTTCCCAAACATGATCTTTTCATACAGTGGAGGGACTCTTTATTCTCCCAATCCCTGCTTTTGCTTTCTGTAGTTTGAGAAGTGTGTCTAGAGCTGGTGAAGACTGAGGCTAAAAAGTCATTGATTACTTCAGCCTTCTCTATATAGCAGGTAATCCGGCATATTGTTTCCTTCTGGAGAGGACCCACATATTCTCCCACATCAAAACCCTCTTCACCAGCTTGGCAAGCCTATAACCAAATGCAGTTTTTCTGACAGATGGACCCCGTCGTCTCCCTGCTGACTATGTTCTCAAAGTGAGTTGTGTGGTCTAAGTAGCTGAACCCCTGGCTGTACCAGTGGGTAGCTTTTGAAGAGTCCTTGAGATGATGTTAGCTCTTGGACAGCTAAAGTGGGCCCCCCCGCTCTGGTCTGCTGTGGGGTGCAGGCACCCTGTAGGCTGAGCTGTCCGTATTCCTAGACATGGTGCCACAGGAGCCTGCTTGGGATGATGGATCTAAGTGCCCTTGTAGGCTTCCACAGTGAAATTAAAGCATTATTCGTTTTACTTCATGGATAGCTCCTTGAGCTCCCATTCTACTGAGTTCTTTGTGGTATGAAGTAAAATTAGGTAAAATTCTTGGCTTTATGATGTGGAACATAGTGTTAATAAGGTTGGCATTCCTAACCTAGGGCATTTTGCATATTTGAAGGTTACTTTTTACTGATCCATGCTATTTCAATAAAAATACAGTTTATTATAAAAAACTTGGTTTCATCTTTGTTTGTTGATCCAGAAATAGACTGTGAAAACATAACTATGGTTTTATGAAGGAAATCTAAAATTAATGGCAATAAATGCAATTTACTTGACCTGTCTCATATTACTATTGCACATTTTATTTGGTTATGGCCAGACCAAAACAGCACTAGAGGATTGTTCTTTGTTATTATTTCCGAACCAGCAAAAAAAAAAAAGCTTGACATTTAAAGCCATCAACTTCGACTTTGTCAAGCCCGTTTGTTATATGCTATAAGATACTTTAACTTAAAAATACAATGCTAGACTTACAACTCTAGAAATACAACTCTAGATTTATTATTTAATGAATTTTTCTTGCACCATCCAGCTATATAATAACCATGTAAACTAAGAGTTCTGGCAAGCAGTCTCAGGACGTGTGTACTATTTTAGTTCAGTTCAGTGACAGCTCTGTTGTTTACTTGTCCAGGAGAATTGATCTGTATGTAGGAATATGGAGCCCCTAACTTTTAAATCTTTCCTTCACAAGCCTATTAGTAGTTCATACTTAAGGTGTTTACAGCAGTTTCTTACTGTTACTCTAGTGACAGGCTAGGACTTTCACTGTCATCCTAGTCAGACTGTCAACAGAGATAAAGCTACTGGTATTTTTTTTTTCTTTTTTTCCTATTTTTTTATGAAGTGGGATAGAGTTTACAAACATGGGATTGTCAGAAAGGGCATACATAATTTCTGTGAAATTTTGCAGATTACTTGTTTAATTATTTCTGACAGCTCACCTGTCACTTTAATAGGCTTCTGTTAAGTAAGGAAAAAAAAATTTCCCCTTTGGCTGCCATGAGAGAGGTCAGGAACAGAATAATTGATGTTTTGTGATGCAACATTTTTAAAGGATTTGTTGTAACAAAGGCAAAAAACATCTGTAGCTGCAGAACAAAGTATAAAATGTCAGTTCTTATATAAACTCTGATCTAGCTATAGTTGGCCTATCACAGGGGCTAGAAAGCAGAAAATAATACCGACAGTAAAAATCACTACTCAAAAAGAAACTAAAAAGTTCTTGGCAGCAAGTTATTTTAGGCAGTTTTCCAGCATCCTGATTCAGTGTTTATGGGAACATCTTGAAATGACTCCCAAATTAATGACTATATCTTCCATCACTCTAGTCTGATGTCTGAACATGAGCAGAAATAAACAATAGTTAATGATCTGGAAGCTGCTGGCAGTTACTGTATTAGTTCTGGTTCTTATTTTCACTTACTAACAGCAAACTGTTCTGATCAGATGTTTATCTTTGAAAAACATATGCAATGGAAAATTGCACCTCAGATTGCTATCCGTTTTGCAGGCTCTTTCACTGGGACAGTTCCACATAGAACAGAATTATTTAATTTTGATTTCATAGCTAGCTGCTTTTAAGATTAAAGGTTTACTTTAAAATAGTACCTCCCTATCTCCCTCTCTCCCTACCTTCCTCTCTCTCCCTTTGTGTGTGGGAGACCCATGGCAGCTGAACATATTGTACTTTGGGGTTCCTTGTGGACCCAGAAAATATATGTGCACAACTGTGCCAAAAAGACTTTTCCTGCCCAATACAATTGGCCAGGCCAAGTTGCTGAGGAGAGACAACTATTTTTTTACACAACGCAGTCACTTGATAAATTGCTGTGAGATTCATGATGATACCTCATTTTATGTTGAGCAAGCATATATGATATAAAGGGCTTCTGTGACGTTAGTATAAAAGCAAAACTGGATCTCAGTTTTTAGTCCCTTCTGTTTATTTGTGAATGACTTTCTGGTTTGCTTTTTTGGTAGTGGTGGGTTTTTTTTGTGTGGGTTTTTTTTTTTTTTCTTGGACAGTTTAATAATTATTATTTTTTTACAAGCTTTTGCAGTCTGGTACAGTATGTAATTGTATGCAGAAGTATGATACACGTGATAGATTTCACAAGCATGTGATAAATGTTTTCAAAGTCAGTTCTGAATTAGCTAATTTTAACACTGGAACCAAGCTCCTCAAGGTCTCTTAGAAGCTTCATAGGCTCACATGTTTCTGAACAATGCTTTTTACTTTTGTGAAGGAATTTTCTGTAGCACCTGGGGACATGACTGGAAGGATGCTTTCATGTGTCAACACCAGGTTCCTGGTGTTATAGGCACCATGTTAAATAACTCCTTCACTGTATTTACATGTCTGTGTTTTAAGAGTTCTTTCTCCTCTACTGCCTCCCTGAATGTAGAATCCTTATCCTTCCTCAGAGATCAAGAAAAATATTTAATTCCCATATAAATAAAGACTGCAGCTTTATCTAATGTCCTTTGAGCCAAGCAGAAAGAGATATTGCTTTACATTGTCCTCCCTCTTCAAAGTATCTATTTCTAGTCCTTAAACAAAACCCTAGGATCATGCAAATAAGCATGGTGATATTCTGCATCATGTTGTACTGAGAAATAAAATCTTTTTTGTTTGTTGTTTTGTTTTTTTTTTTTTTTTTCCCATGTTGCTGTGGTATTTGTGTATGTATGGTATCCTGGAGAAGTTCTAGAAACCCTTGTTTAGTGTGACTTGTAAAATGCATCATTGCTATGTGCAATTTAGACTTGTCCAGTTAAGACTGAAAAAAAATTTTGTTGCATTAGGATATATTAGCTTCTTATATAGTTTTCAAGTCCTAAATATATTTCCTGCCTTACTCTCTAATTGCTCTCACTCCATCTTGTCTTAGTTAACTTCCCTTCTCCTCCAAAGACTTTTCCTATTTTTCTAGCTATGTTGTGAGGAGCTACATATCCAATGACACACTTCAAATACTGCCAGGGTAGTTGAAGAAATTGCAAAGTGATTTAGAGAAATGAGAATTTTTTTTGGTCTTAATTATTAGGTTTTGTTTCTTTGAATACAGTTTCCTGAAATACACATTTCAGATGTAGTCTTCAATTTTTTGTCTGTCTTAGCTTAAGACCCCTTACAAACAAATGCTTTCAAACATTGTTAATGGCCTCACAATCAGTCTTAATTTCAGAGTTTCAGGACTGTGTTATGCACTGTAGCTAGTTCTCATGTAAAGAGTAAGAATATAGGGCAACTGCGTACAACAACTTGACTATTATGTGTTGAGTCTGGGTTAAAATTCACTCAGTGTGAATTCATTGAAATATAACTATTTTCTCAGTTGAATGAATGTAAATCTTCACATGAAACAAACGACCCTGAACCTACACATGGAAGAAAACTACTTTAACAAAAAATGAAATTAAGTTTTCAAGAGTCAGTGATTATAGTTTCAGATAAAGAGGAATGCTTATGAAATTATGGCAACTTGCCAGACCATGAAGTTTTCTTGTTCTGCAGTTTTCCTCTGTATTAGACATAGGAGAAGGAAGATGTCACCAGATCTGCTGCTGAATTTAAAAGATAACTCCATTTGAGGTTTGGCAGATTTAAGTTAGCTGCAATCACATCAGGCACATTCGGCACATCTGCACTGTGCTGTATCTTGTGGTTTAAACCAATATAGTAGATACGCTATAGATGGTCTCCACAGCAGAAATACTGTATCTTATAGCCATAAGTACGTTCTAGTTTGCAATTATTTTCTTTAATTTAAATTGCTTGGGACTGTATTTAGCAATGATCTCAAGGCCAAAAGGTTCAGTTTGCTGCCTGACTCATAAGTTTGCCATAGAAAGGAAATAAACATCTCTTACAAAATCCCTTTCCAGGCACAGAAATGCTACTTTTACTATGTACAAGAAAGTTTAATAGTAAAGAATATTCAAGGATCAGAATATTCTGCTTGGAGCTACTGGTGCGCATTTATACTTTCACTCAGTTTTACACCAGCAGTTACTTCCAGTTGATCCAGCTACAAATAAGTGTTAAGGAGGTGTTTAGTGATTGGCAGGGGAAGGAAGAAGAGGCATGGGTTTGCTGGGCCATGATGATACGTTGCATATTAATAGCTCTGGAAACAGCTCTTCCTTAACTGACCTACCTCTAGTTTCTTGTCGTTGAGTAGATCATTCACCCTTTTAGATGGATCATTAGGTGCAGTGCTCAAAGATAGATATCCACATTTGCAAGCGTGATTTGGTGGTGTCTTATATAAAAAGATGATTTCATAATAAAGATGCAGTAGAATTGTTCTAATTATGGTCAGAGGTGACTTATGATTATGGCCAGAGATTATTTAAGATTTCTGATTCAAACCAGTGCTCTTTTGCCTTAAGTATGATGGAAGTGAGCTTTTTTATTTTTAATGCAGACATTTTTTAATTCAGAGTAAAGATCATTACGGATAAGCCTCACATGAAAGTAAGTATAGGCAAAAAATGTGTACTCAGTTTTAAAGTTTAACAAAAATTAAAAATCATGACTTATTGAAGAAGTTAATTTTCTTTTCCTGATAACTAGAAACCATGCTTGGATTTGGGGACAGTGGACAAATACAGGCTAATGCCATTCTATGCATTTCACAGTGTGGCTCTAGATATGGCATCTAAATTAAAGAAATACTCATACATTTTGGAGCAGAAGGGATCGGTATATATCATGAACTTGGATCTTCTGCCTAACAGAGGTGAAACAAGCTGGCTTAGTATCCAGCACTAAGCAGCTTAGACTATCTATTCCATGTTTTATATATATGTTTATATATATATATATAATGTTAAACCTTCATTTACAATTATTATTGGTGAACTTTCTGCTGTGTGGTTTTAGGTAGGTTTTTTAAACAGCCATGTATTTGAAATGTGTACCTCATTGTTGGTTTTGGTTTGACCATTGGCTGTGTTGTTAGCCCTTTCTCAGCTGGCTGAAGAGCTCCGGGCTATTAAAAATTTCCTCTTTATAGATGTTAGTCTCAATACTGCTTTTGGGTTTGGGCTTTGTGAACTCTGCCATTTTGATGGTGCCAGGGTGCCCCCCACCTACTAGGCTGTTTCATTGCTCTCAACACTCAGAGAGGTTGTTCACCCATCACTTCCACACTCCCTGCTGATGAGCAGCTTTAAAGAAATCCTTAAATATTGTTAATAATAAATACCTTTTACTTTTACAATAGTTGCTTAAATTTGGCCACAAATAATTCCATTCAGTATTAGAACAGCAGAGGAAACTGTGCCAATGTTAGAGAGGAGGTGGTTTTTATTATCAAACAATATTCTCAGTATATAATTATGCAGCTATTTAAGTAATAAAGTTTTAAGCTGGTACACGCCTGTAACTTCCTTATACTTTTTCTATTAAAACAAAATGCCCTTAAGCATTTAACTTTGTTTTATGTTCACTTCATTTCCCAGAATAATTAAGGCTTAGTCACTCTTCATAATGTCACACAGGTAGGAACATAGGTCTGGTTTACAATCACAAAAGTAGAGCCAGAATACTTCGTCCTCTTTTGTAAGAGTAACACATTTTCAACAAAGTTCTTGACTCACTGAATTTTTAATTTCTTGTATTATGTAATGCAGAATCAGAACATCTGAGGTCACATTTCTGGTTGTATAAAGAAATTAAGCTCTCCTCATTTCAGTATAAAAATGAGGTAGCACCATCTGAACATCCAGGCCTATGCTTTTGAGAGAACTTTCTATGGTGTAAGCAGTGCTGTAGCATCTAATACTAAGAAAGGCTGAAACAGATTACAGGGTTACTGTATTTGATTTACCTGTTTTTAGAGACCAGAATTTTAAAACCTTAGCTAGTGTTTGCAGGCAATGCATGGGTGCTCCCTGTAGGGTCTGCACGGATGTTTGTAAGCCTAATCATATGGATCTCAGTGCAGGGCTTTGAGTCCCAAAGGCAGCTTTTTTACTGAGACTTCAGGGTTCACTCTTACACGTTACAACTATCTTGAACCTTGTCTAGTACTGACTGATCTGTGTCATTTAGGAAATGTTGCTTTCGTTTGGGAACTCATTCAGTCAGTGTATGCCATTCATAACTAAATAGCCTCTGCTTTTCATTGTGCTTTTAATTAATGATTGTTGATTGGTTTGACTTGCTGCACATTGTTGCCAGACATGATCAAAGAAAATCCAAGATTAATCTGCTAAACTAGATGTCAGATTAGTAAATTCCTCTGTGTTATTACAAAGATTTTTCTCCCTCAGTAAAGGCCTGTCAGAGGATGATGGCTTGGCTATACCTCTGACAGGTCAGCCCAAAGGTCAGTCCCTGAAAACATGCACACATTAATGCAATAAAGCGTGATGACTCATTTATATCCAGTTTATGACTCCATGCACTCCCTTCATGAATGTTAGTCAGGTAATGCTGAGAAAAAGACAATTTACTTTGATCGCTTTTGAATACAACTGAAGAAATAATTTATACCCTATCATCTTGTGAATACAAGTGGGTTTTTCTCAGGTCAGTAGTGGAATCAATCAGTGTAAGCCAGAGAATAGTGTGTTGTGTCTTTTTGTCAGCTAGCATATCTCTTCTTGTTTCTGGGTAACCCCTTTAGCCAGAATTAGATTGGCAGTAAGGCAGATCAGGCTTCAGTTTAAAGAGTAACTAATAAACAGTGGGCTGAAGCCCCAGTTCTAAACCTTCACAAATTTCCTTAAACTCCCTGGTACTCAGTAATCTCATTTCCTCCATTTATCAACTGCCTTTTATGAAAGGGACCCCAAATAACAAAATACCCAGCCCCAAAACACTACAAAAAGGCATAAACACAGCATATAACTATTTTATAGCCCTGTCTTTTGGTGCAGCTTTCCTGGAGAAGCTTAATTTTGTAGAAGACGGGGATCTTCTACAAGAACAACTTGCAGCCTGGGATTGTCAGACCCTACTAGACAGCAAGGCTAGATTTCAGCTGCTGCTGATGCTGTGGCGCAAGCTGCTTTCATGCCCCTCAGCAGGCTACAAATCCTTCCTTTCTCTGCCTGCCACTTCATTAGCCACTGCAGTTTTGGTGTTCATCTCTTAGCCAGACAGAGGAGAGTTTGAGCTTTAACACAGTCCTTCTGCTTAATAGATAAAAGATGTTTAAACAAATCTCCTATTTTTATCCTTTCTTTCATTGATAACATCTGCATCCCAGTGATGGAAGCTATTGGTTCAGATGAAGGATTGAAATCATTCACCCTGTGGATGTAGTGGGCTGAGTGGTCTCTTTCTTTTATGAAATGTTTCCTTATCTTCAGAAATACATTTTTTAGAGCAAGAAAATAAATAGACATGTTTCAGACCTTCCCAGTTGGCCCTTCCATTTGTCTCAATTTGACCATGTATCAACAGAACGATTCTCCATTTTGGAGTGCTCCCCAGCACAGAATGTCTGTCATGGTGCTGGCAGCACTGAAGTATGTGCTTGCTTTTGCTGGTAGATCTCTGCCACAAAGCTTATACCTTACCTAATTTTGCTTGAGTTAGGGTTGCCTTTTTTTTTTTAATCTTCTTTTTAAATCTGAGTGCTTCTCTTTCATACTGTTACTTTCTCCAATAGTTAGGATAAACCACGATCTCCTAGATATTTTTATATAAGAGATCCCAGGCTAATATTCATCGGCAAATATCAGTGTTCTAAGAGAGTTTTCAGAGTTCATTTGTGACCACCATATCTTTTCAGTTGGTTTATTTTTTGTTAGGGAAAGCTTTTAATGACTCTGCATATAGCTGATTGCTTGAAATGCCACAGTGTTCTTCCCTAATTACTTTTCCTATTAGTTCATCATGGCCAACAGATTAAATATCATTATTTTTATTAAAGGATCATAAAATGCTTACGTTTCAGTTAAAAGGTCAAGGAAGAAAAACTGTTAGTTCAAGATCTATCAAGTTGCACACCTCAGTAACCTATTAATCTTCTAGACTGTTGTTAATTTTTCTTCCTAGTTGATGAAGAATTTCCATATATGTTAATTTTTGTAGCCTAATTAGTTTTCTAACATGAATAAAAGATGTTTTCCAAAACATCAGTAGGCAATGGATTTATTAAGAGGCAAAAAAAATGCATCAAAGGCATATGGTTTGGTTTGGGGTTTTTTTGTAAGGAAATGGATGCTAAGGGTAATATTGAAGGAATATCATATTTAGAAAAATGGAAAATAAGTTATGAATTCTTTCATGTTTTTGAATTGTGGTGAAATTATTTAATTAGAAATATCTTTTTTTTTTCCAGACAACTGTTGATCCTCTGCTAGCAGAGTACTGTTGTTTGGCACTGTTTTTTTGGTTTGCTTTGCTTTATGTCAGTCTGTAATCTACAACCAAGCAGAAGATTTAGCTGATTCTACAATTGGGAAAAGAGCAGTATCATCCTCCTGATTAACATTTTTCTTTTTACAGGCCTCAGAATTTCCACAGGCCGTAGTACTTAAATGCTCGAAGGATAGTATATGGTTTCCTGTAAATCTGCTAACTGAACTGAGGTCATTTTGCACCTGAACTTTTCCATGCATGTCAGCAGATTGCTGTAGTTCCCTTAACACAAAAGAAAAAGCAGAGCAGCTGAAAATAATTAATATTGAACTTGACACATCAAAAATGTAATTTGTCACTTGTGATTAAAGCCTTTATCTTTAGTTCTATTTTTATATCCATCACGGGTCTCCCTTAGCTATCATTAGGCTCCACATGTTTGGAGTTAGTCTGACCTTTGATCCATCATCATAGACAAAGGGATCTATTGCTGTTAAATTGGAGCCCAAGCTAGGCAGTGCCAGTACAGATCAACAAATGTAAGCTTGGTTAATAATAACAATAATGATCAGTTTAGCTACTCTGATTAGTTTTTAAGTCTGTGTGGCTAATGTAGATGATGATCTGCCAAAGAAACACTAGATTCATGACAAAATGTTAGGAATTCACATGGTGGTAATTGGTTCTGATGTGAAAAGTGAAAGTTTATATATATATGTTCAGTATGCTCATATGTCACTCAGCTGAGAAAAAAGGGCAGGATAGTTTTACAAACTTTCTATTGTTTTTCCCTTTCTCTGAAGTCTTTCAGAAGTTTGATGACTACCATAGCTATGGTGGTTGCTTATTTTCTGAGCACAAGAAACTGAAATGCTTGTTACATCACTGTGCGACCACGTCATTGTCTTACCCCACCACATTACCCTCTTCCTTATCACTCTAAACTCATTCTGTCATATCATATACAAACTGAAGCAATGCATAAAATATGATAAATTAATGTTTTCATTATCAGATATGTCTTATTTTTTCAGTATAGGCATGTGTAGCTGAAAGGTGTCAATATTGTAATGGGCGACTATAAATGGTGTAAGCAGATTATTATTTAATTCACTGTTTAGTCACACAGAAAGGCTCAGGCTGCAGTACCAAGTCACACTGCCAGTTGTGTAAACTACTTTCACTATCTCATTTAATGCCAGACTGTGTTTTCTGTGGTACAACTGATTGTGGATGTGAGATCACTCCTTCCTGACCCTGGAACCCGACACGAACATGTCCCGTTCATTTCCCCAATAATAAAACCTGAAGCAAAGCCTTATCTGGGTCTCTGTTAAGCAAAAGTACCTTGTGAGTTGAAGACTATTGGGTTTGTAGTCCTATACTTATTTTTATGGTAACAGCCTTGATGTTTTCAGATCATTAACACACTTCCTATTTTACTGCAAGTGATTGTGGGTTAAAGTAATTATTTTAGGCATCTACTTTTAATCAACATCTAATCATAAATAGCTTTTAGTTTCTGATACTGGAACACTAGCTAGCAGAGTTGTTACCCAGAGGAGCTGAATCCCCTCATACACTGGCTTCAGTGAACACCTCCATGCACAAAGCACTGTTCGGGGTGCAAGTGCTTAAGACTAAACATTCTAGTCTGAGCATTTAAAGACTGAAAGCACTGAAGCACCAGTATGTTTCCTTGATGTGCATAGACACAGGTGCTATTTTTAGAGTGGTTATCCCTGCTTTGAGACATGCTCCTTGCCCGTTGCTGTCTTTTTGTCTCCTACAGTTAGATAATTTACTGTTAGTTTAGGTAGTTTCTAAACAGGTTTCAGTGTCAAATTTACCTCATTGATGTGACTCTCCAATTGTTTTTGTTTAAATGGGAGACATAGAGCACTGATAAATGAAAAAAGGAACAGTATTTCTTCTATGGCCTTTAGATTTTCATTTGGTTTATGACATCCAGAATCCGTATTTCTCTGACTATGTACATAATAGTCACTATTTCCACTGTCATTTCTTGTACCAAGCCAAATAACTTGGAATGAATTAAGAAGGTCAAGTTTAATCTTCAGACATCCCAAAGATGACCAGTGAACATTCAAAGTGAGGGCAAGAAACATACGTTTCTGACATATCATAATGCTGTGACAGCATTTTAAACTACCATTAGTAAATTTGATAAAAATCCTATAGTATTTCTGTCATCAACTTCAACAGGCCAGACTTTCTGACATTTTTTTTCCTCACCTTTTTTAAAAAACATAATTTTATTTTAGGTATAGCTCTCTTTTCATAGCTTGATCCTGCAGCTCTCACAAAACTCTAGGATTTCTTTAGTAATGACCCCGTGCTTTCTAGCTTGCAGAAGAGCTGTTGAAGTGTTTTAGCCATTTCTGGACTAATATGCTATATAAAAGCAATGGAAAAATCTTACATGAGAAAATTTTTCTTTCTGGGATGAAAATGCTGTCCATCTGGAAGGAGAATGAGCTTAAGACTTCAGTATCAGACCCTAATCCCATCCTACTTCTTTCCCATGGTGCTGCTGTCCTACTTTTCAGTTTGTGGTTCTTTCTTTTTTTTTCATGAAAAATCAGTAGTGTTAATAGCTATTTGACAAAATGCTATTGCTCATCACTAAGTTATTTAAGCATTTATTAATGAGATTTGTAAATCAGGTGATTTTTAGAAATCATCTTTCCTTTTATAAAGCACTATTCCTTCCCCTCTTACAAAAAAAAACCCCAAAACCCCAGACTTATTGTCACACTTATGTGTACTGCATTTTAGCTATTTTAATGTTTTTCCCTCATGAACCAAAGGTGATAATAGTGTCTATGCTCTAATATATGGCAGTGCCACTGAACTATGGTAACTCTCCATTTCCCTATTTTGTCACTTTAAGAAGACTTCCAGTTAATTTTCTTTTCTTACTTTAAAACTTTAATGTTTTTTAAGTTGTAAGTTAAGGTTTTAAGTTTCTTAGTTTTAGATTTGTTGCGTGTTATCAATAACTTTTTTTTTTTTTAGGTGGTCAGCTTGAGCTTCTTTCCTGCTTCTGTGAGGTCAATGCTTATACCAGTCAGACAGTTGGAGAAGTAAGGTACTATTTCATATTCTATTAGTCTCTAAAATATGGTGGTTTTATTTCTTAAAAAATAAGGCTTAAGCAAGTTATTAGTGAGGAAAAGATCTGTGTAAAAGAGAATCATCAAAGGATATAATTCTTATCCATTGCAGTTTTACCAGAATATTTGCTGCATTTTAAGCTGTTAAACTAGGGTTAGAAAATGTTATGCAGAGAAGAACGTAGTGATCAGTAAAGCCAGGTAACCAATTTGTTTTCCAATTTTCATCTTAATATTCAGGTACAATAAGAAGTCAAAATGAACCTAAAAGTTTCCATTTAAAAAGCACCTCTCATCCCTTTCCTCTCCACTCCCAGTGGTAACAATTTGCCTTGGGGAAAAAAATTAAGTCATATTTTCTAAACAATAAAGTATGAAGCTTACTCTCATAACCAACACAGTTTGTTTGAAGTCACATATGGTTGCACTTCACTTGTGTAAATGTGCTTAGCACTTACTCAGCTTTGGAAGTGTGGTTCCAGTTTCATGCCAGTAAAACTGATCATTGCCCACTGGTGATTTTTAAAACGGACGCATTTCAGTTCAATTCACTTTGTTCTCTCCTTACTGCTATGTGAATTTCTCCATGTTGCTCCCTTCACTCCTGAAAAGGGCATTAACGTGCTGCTTTGGCAACTGGTGTTGCAAGCTAAATGCAATCTCTGGGTTTGAGGTGAAATTGTCAAAGGTATATAAAAAATTGAACAGGCATGTTAATCTGGAAATAGTTAAACAGGCCATATACTCCAATACTTTATGGGGAGGGTGGGGCAAAAATAGTGGTTTTCCAGGGTGTGATTGGTAGTAGTCTTACTGCCACCTTCACTGCAGCTGGTCTGAATGCTATGTTTTGGGACTGAGGGTGAACTGGATGAGGTACATCTGTGGGTGAGGTATGTCTGTGCTGCATTGTAGCCCTGGGAGATCATCTCTTCCCCTCCATGTCTCAGATTTTTAGGTCCTCGTTTTAAGAATGTTGGGTGCTGTGATGTTACTCTTTCAAGCTATCTACTAGTAATGGTGGTCCCCAGTGCCCTACCACCTCAGGTAGCTCTACCAATAACATTAAAGAGCTTTTTACATGTCTAAAGGGTGGCTCTGGTTTTTTGGATTCCAAATACAGTTTTAAGTGTTCTTACGGACTGTAGGAGAGAGTTTGAAAAAGCATACTGGGATGTTTCATGGCCTTAAGTATTAGTGCTGCATCTTACAAAAATACTGATTGTGGTTTCTGGTTATCGTGCTCTTTCCAGAACAGGATGAAGAGAGCTCATGGCTGAATATTACTGTCAATGAAAAAGTACATAAAAACACTGCATTCTTTTCTTCTATTCCCCTCCCCCCATTTCCTTCATTCCTCCTTTGATTTTATCCTGTTTGGTTTTTTGGATTACAAACTGTTTTGTTTGTTTTCATTACCAAATTACAGAACAAAACTTTAATTATACAGTTTGTACAGAAAGCAATTAAGAGACTAAATGTTTTTTTCTTGCTAGCTGGATAGTTATGTCTTGTCTGGCAAAACAGCAGTTGCAATACGTATTTGTGTAGGAGGTTAAATATGGTATCAGTGGTTTGTAACTGACAGTTACAATATGTTCCTATGGCAGTTAATGTGCCATTAAGAAAAAAAAAAAAAAAAAAAAAGATTTTTGGTGCAGATACCTCAGTAGAGTCGGGGTTGCATTTTAAACCGTCTCATATGCAAAATGCCAGGTACTAACATTTTGTGTTAAACTGTCTGAAAGCCCCACAGGAAAAAAGTAATGACTAGTTCCAAAGACTGCTTATTATATAGGGATTAAAAATGTTTAACTCGCTCCCATATAAACTAGCTCTGGTCAGGAAATCTCAGAGTCAAACCATACTGACTAGGGAGGCTAAGAACTCCAAGTCATAGCAGGGGGTTGCTCGGACCCCTGTGATCTTGTTACGTGGCCTCCACAGTTTCACAGAAGTTTTTCTTGTTAAGATTGACCCTGATTTTTCTGGCGGGGAAAAGAATTCTTTCTCACTCTCTCACATTGGTTCATCAACATTAAGCAATAAGGTTCACAGTTGTGAATGGAGGGTGGGGGAAGGGGGGCAGGAGAAGGAATAATACACACCTCTGAATAATTCTCATGTGAAAATAAAATGTATTGCTGCTAGTAGGCATCTTTACTACAGCAAGTTCTGACCTGACTGAACTGTGCTGGCATTAAAATGCATAAGAGGATCCAGTGCTCTTCCCAAGTGGGAATTGTAATTCTGTCTCATTCATATGCCCTTTTTATATGGAAATCTCTTCTCTGTATGAAGAGTTGCTGAAGTTGAGCCTTTATCCAGAGTTCCCAGGTGGTAGTGAAGTAGCTCTTGTGGTTCTGGGTCCAAAGCCAGTGAGCACATAGGGCAAATGCATCTCTAAACCTCCTGGAGAAAGCATGGGAAAAGGAAGAGGCCAAGCAAAATTCTCAGCAACTAAATGAATGGCTGTATAAACTGGAATTAGGAAATGTGGAAAAGGTGTCTGTCTTCATTTTAGAGCTTTGCTACCTAGGCTGAAAAGGCACCTGTCAGATGAGGTCCATCATGTGAAACTGGTATCTGTATTTTGCTCCTCTTTGAAGTCCATTATATTTCTGTTGTAGTTAAAGGTCTTGCAAATAATCTTGAGAGAACATGGTCCAGATTGTTTCTAATAAGCAGGCTGTTACCATGACCCAAATTTTCTAGTATCTAGGAAGGTGGAGTAATTTAAATTACCACTGCTGCTTACGACGGGGAGAGAAAGCTGGGGATGGAGTAGAAGGAACACATATAGAGTCTAGAGAGTGCATCTTCTCATACTGAATTGAAATTTCTAGTCTGGAGCCTCATAGTAAGATTTTCTTCATGCTAAAAAGAAATAATTCCATATTATGTGAAGTTTTATCTAGGCTTTCAGCTTCCTATAGCAACTAGGTTGAACTCTCCAAAACTAATTTCTCATTCAAAGTGAGAACAAGATCAGCCTTTCAAAGAAATAGACCAAAGTCTCAACATTACTCATATCACCTTTGGATGATACGAAGAGTAAAAGTAGTATTTTTACTCTTAATGAGAAAATGCTGGTATTTGCTATGTCAATAGAATTTTTTGGATGCACAGAAATTCCAAACTACTGTGGTTTCATAGGTAGAAGAATATTAATTAAGATGGTGTAAATCATTGCCTTTTGAATAGAGTTGTTTGGGTTTTATTTCTGGTTTGACAGTAAATTTGGAACAGTAGGGATATTTGCCTTCAACTCATGCTGTAGAACAACATTTCTCTAAACAAGGTTGTCAGGCAGTGCCTGTTGATTCATGATTTCAAACTAACAATGGAAGCAACACCACAAGAAAACAAACATATACTAAGTGCATGGTAATTTTGCTGGGAATTGCAGTATAGGGGAGGTAAAATAGAAAGTAAAGTAGGAAATAAAACATGGAAATCCCTGAAGCTGAAGCCAGGAATTTGGAAAGGAAAAAGCACATACTGTTCTCGTGAAAATGTAATGTATCCAAGCATGTGTGGTTAACATCTACAACATGTACAGTCATATGAAGAATAGATGTCGCTGTAGAGCTTTTATTTGTGATTCGGATTTTTATTCCATTGTGCTTTTATGGTGTTTTCTAGGGAGCACAGCTGAAGGGAAAATAAAGATGAGGTTTCCTCAGGAAGTGGCTTTTTCTTTCTCTCTCCAGGAGGTGTCACACCCCCAACCCTCCCTAACCCCAGTTTTGATATGGTATACAATGAAGCTTTGCTATTTGTGATTGAGGCAGAAAAAGAGTAGTGAGTCAGAAATAGTGGAAACACTGAGGGTGTTTGGAGGCTGTATTGCCCTGTTATCAGGAATATGAGAAGGGAAATCCTAACCTCATTGAGTTCACTGCCAAAATTACCTCTGACTTCATGAGGGTAAGGATAGCACCTTATAGCTGGGAGCAAATAGTTAGGAGGGGGAGCAAAGATATAAGAGTCAGAAAACTTATGTGTCTGTCCAGAGTGAAGGCTAGAAGAGACAGAAATGACCTTCACGGGCCAGTGCTTATATTTAATGAGATGAGTAAGTAGGAAGCATTTGAGTCACCATGTTTCCTCTGTTTTTCAGATTGAAAACCCATAGCCAGAACATATTGCTGTTTTTCCTTAAGTGAATTGTACTAAAAAAAATACTGAAAATCCAATCAACTGACAAAACAAGCAAGAAAGACTGAACTTTTTAGTCTTTTTTTTTAACCCTTATCCATGGAGACAAGCGATGGTAAAGCTTAGACATGGGAAATATATTTAATTAATCTTCATCAAAAAAGCAAAAGGAGTTTTATTTAACAAGACTTTATTTAACAAGTTCCTCACCTTATTTTCTCACAATTTTCAGGTACAGATTATAAAGGTATTCTGATTTAGGGGTGTTTTTCCTTGGCAGTGTGTCACTTGTCACCATTAAATTTCTAAATTGATGGTCTTGCAGAATGAACTCATTTCTAGAATGATTTCCAGCGAAGTTATTGAAATTTGACTATATTCTACTTAATGTGTGCACACACTAAGATATTCTTCTTGCTATACAAAATGTGTGTATTGGTTTTGCTGTCTGCCTATCAGTATTTTTAGATTATGCTACTATGTATTAGATTATGCTACTCGGGCTTTTTCTGAAGGTAAAGTACATTTCTCTAATTCTGTCCCACTGGTTTGTTCTGAACCTACACAAAACAGATGGTTTCATGGGGAAATGCCATGTTTCATTGCAACTAAGTTCTCACCAAGCTGATTTATTTTTGTGTAAGTTTTAAGACACTACCCTTCACAGTTTCCAAAAGGAGTATGTTTATGGCTTCTGCGGTGTCTGATATAAAACCAAACTAAACCTGATACACCATTCTTATTTACTGCAATAAAAGCCAATGTACACTGACATAGTTACTTTCTCAGTTTAAAAGTTCCGTCTTTTTTTTTTTAAGAAAACACAGAAATAAACGTTTCAGAAATCATAGCATACAGTAGCACTGATTGTTTCTCTTGGATAGTAAAGATACAAATAAATAGCTTATGAATCAATAGCAAGAAGTTTTAATTCCTAGTGTTTATTAATTCCTATGGATTTCCTCCCAGGAAAACCAAGTTTATCTTAAGGTCCCCAACCTGCTAAGCAACTGAGCTAGTGAAAGTTAAAGGAATTTTTGCATTAAATTGCCATTTTGAAATCGTATAATGACTGAAAACTCTACCATCTCTCAGATTATAAAATCTTTTTTTTTCCTATATTTTTCATCATTAAAAAAACCAGGATAAAAATGTATAAACTTTTACATGACTTAGTATCTAAGAACATTCAGTAGAAAGTTTTAAGACTCTTCTTCAAATTGGCCCAAAACTATGTTTTAGTGACAGAAGTAAGATTATAGCAAGTCAAACACTCTGGATGATTCAGAAAAATGTGCTGATCAGTGAACCTATCAAGAAGGGATTTGCCTAAATGCAGTTCTTTCAAGATGATAGTAGTAAATGACTCCTTTGTGGGATGATATTTAAAAAAAAAAAGTTATGACACTCCATATATAATGATAATGAACTGTTAGAAAATCTTGTGCTCACTGTGAAGTTTGGATAAATGTTTAGACTTAAGTTAGCTGTTCGTGTTAAGTTACCTGGTTTAGATGGGAATATACGGGAAGAGTTTATGTTTGGTTTCTAATAATTTCTGTAAAATACATGCTGCTGTATCTGCATTAAAATGTTAGAACGCCTTTTCTCCTGTTTTTGAGCTATGTGGAAATGTGTGTGAGGTGGAAGAGTTTCTGTGAGCTGCCCTATGGATGCTCCCAAAGCTCTGTATCTGAGTTCTTACCCTGTTCCTTGGTCAGGCCCCCGTGCAGCCATTGGTGTTGTTTTAATAAGCACTGTAGGAGAAATTTAGAGCTCTCCAAATGTATGGGACAAAACCTAAACTTGTGTAATTTGTGAATGTATCTTTGTGGAACAGAAAAGCTACTTTATTTATTTATTTATTTAATGGAATGGTTAAATTCTTCTTAAAGAATCTTGAGATAGAATGATGAGGAAAGGTAAGATCTGTGACAGAAAGTAGATACAGCTGTCTTAGGATGTAGACTAAATACAAATGATGCTGTTAGATTAACATTTCTCACAAAATCAACAGGTAACCTGGGAAATATAAGGAGGAAACACTGCGAGAAAATGTCTTTGGTATTGCTCTGGGAAGGAGGGAAGGATTTCTCTAGAAATCCATCTTTCTCCACATATAATTTAATACCACTTGGGAGTTTGTAGTTCTTTTATTTACTCTTCTGTCAGTTCTACCTGCCGAGCTCCTCTGGCATAGATCAGTTTTGATTGCTGCTTTGGATGTTTTTCTAAATGTAATTGGATTCAAAATAGGTTGTGGAATTGCCCACCACCATGAAGAAAAATCTAAGCTCACTGTCTGCAAACAGTTAAAGAAATTAATGTTAGCTTATTTTCCTGATGTAGGTTTACATTATATCTATAGTGCTTTTGCATTTATTTTTTTCCTTGTGGATTGTCTGATAAGGCATGAGTTTGTGCTGCAGCCTTTTCCAGTTAGTGCAGAGGTAATAATATGGCCTTTTAAAGTCTCATTGGTTTCCTGCTTTCATTGAATTTGTAGGTACTGTGCTTCTGGCAAAGTTGATTAAACTGGCTAATAAGTTCAAATGTATTTGATAAGTAAGTGTTCAGTGTGACTAGATATATCTTGCTTCCACTACAGAGGAACTTAAAATTAAAAACCTGAGTGCAGAATCTAGACAAACTACAGGAAACTATGAAATATTTGATGTATACAATTAATCTAAATGCAGTTATTTCCTTACTGAATTTTTTTCAGAATAGTTTTATTATACTGTATGATATTGCTAGGTCAGAATCCCACAAATACCTAGCACACAAGAAACTTCAACGACACAAATATTCTCAGTTTAATAGAACAACATGGGTACATGTGTGGATACCTTCATGTACTAGAGGTAATTTAAAGCAACATAAACCTGACATATTTTTGTATCTTACAATAGTTATATATATA